>OW203773.1:17378428-17898603 GCA_934045905.1 Leuctra nigra
ATAACAGTTGATTTATAAAGATAGTATGTTGTATTAAATAATTATCTTACAAGATAAATATTTTACATCTAAAAATAGGATAGAAAATAATAATTATTAAAGCATTTTTATTAAATAAGTTTAGTTTTATATTTTGACATTATGCTTCGAAACCCATGTAAATAACGATATTATGAACAATGTAACTTTATTATTATTATTATTATGTGTCTTTATTTGCATTGAAATTATAGGTACAATACAATACAAACAGGCGATATTCAGACATTGGGCCTGATCTTCCATATAACCTTTACTTTACCTATACCTAATAATAATATCTATGAATACATAACAATTTGTAGCACTCAGTAATTGACTTAGATTAAATAAAATAAAATTAAAATTAAATAAATACTAAACATAAGAAAATTTGAGATACTGGAATCAAGTAATATAATATTATCCTAATATGGATAATAATAGTAGGTAAAAAATATAAAAATATCTTAATTATTTGTAGGCAGTACATGTACATTGTTATAATGTTAATAATGATGAACAGTCAGTCGATAATTCAATACAATGCCATGAATAACAAGAATAGCAAGTAAAAATAAATTGACATATATAAGACAGGCCAGAGAGGTCTTTTATATTTTGGCAACTCTTTTAGGACTATTTTTTTCTCTTGTTCTCTCAGCAATAAAGCTTTATATTCAGATTTAAAAATTAATACGGACGAGGTATCTTTTAAGGTTGATGGTAAATTATTCCATATCCTCGGTCCATTGATAGAAAAAGAAGAGGAGGATACAGAGTTGTGATGATTGAAAACCAGGTTATTATTTTGTCGTGTATGGTGATTATGTAAATCTCTAGAGAGTTGAATTTTATCATAAAGATAGGCTGGTGACTTGGTATTTATCAATTTATGCATAAAAGTTGCAAGATGTAGTATTCTGCGGTTTTCCATGTTTAACCAGCCAAGTTTGAAAAGATGAGGAGAGATCTGTTCCCTGAAGGGTGTATTTAATATGAAACGTACACATGAATTCTGTATTTTTTGTATGCGCTGGGACGTGGTTTTGTTTATTCCCATGTATACTGCATCACAAAAGTCAAAAATCGATAGAACTAGAGATTCAGCAAGAAGTTTCTTAGTATTTATAGGTAAGTATTTCTTAAATCTGTTGAGGTATCTAATAACACCGAAAGCTTTATTGCAGCACTTATCTACATGAACCTTCCAGGTCATATCCGTATCGAACCAAACACCTAGATTCCTGGCATTATCAACCTTTTTGATGACTACCTGGCCTAATCTCACCATTTGGTTGATGTCATCGATTTTATCTAGGGCCTTTACACTGTTTGGCTTACCTAAAGGTACCAACTTGAGTTTTCTAGCTTTTATGAAAATTGAATTTGTATCCACACCAAATATAAATCTAAAGGGAAGGTGCAAGCCCTGAAAACACACGAGAGAGAGGGCTGAAACCCTTAATTTCTTTCTCTAATTCCTCTTGACGCAATTTATGAGGATATTTATTAAAAAATTAAAATCTGCTCAAATTTACGCTATTATATTTTAAAAATCCTGAATGTCTGGGCAAGGGGCACCCCATCCATGGGTCGAACAATGAAAATTAAATAAGTCCTCCTAAAATAAAAATAGGAGTCGTAAAAATATCACCAGAAAAAAATCTAAATATTTTAGTTAAAAAAAAAATAGCACGATTAATGATGGATATTTTTACTAACGATGAAAAGCTAAACTAAATCGAATATCAAAATTCCAACTATTACGCAAATGCATCTAAAAGAACAACCAGCAAGACAAAAAAACCACGAGTATTTTTACAACAAAGTATTTTTATTAATATAAAGCACGATCACATAATAATATCAAGTATTAGAAAGCAATTATTTGAAGGAGAAAGTTCGGTTTCTTTACACCCATGCCACAACATGCGTAAAATATCAAGAAAAAAGAAACTACAAGACTCTATTTCTATTCAATTCCAGGGTAAAATACAGTAAATATATAATACAATTAGTTTAAGGGGTGTCAACCAAGTTAAATGAGACATTCACGCAGTGTTGTAAGATCCAGCCCATCACATGTGAGCGTGAAAACAACTCGACATATTCTATGTTTGAGCCAAGGGGCGAGTCGTGAATTGTAGTCCCATAAGATTAACATTGCAGTACATTTGCAACCAAACTGAGAAAAAAACTAACCAACAAACTTTTTAAATTTTTTTATTTAATTTTTTAATAATTGTAATTTTTTTTGTTTTTTTTTAAATTTAATTTTAATTTTTAATTTTTCTTTTTCAAGGAAAAGTTGAACGTGACAACAAAATACATATTTTTTAAATTTTGTGTAAATTTATTTAATCACCACTAATGCCATTTTTAGAATAAAAATGTGGAACCTTGGTTTACACCCCTCATTGCCAAACGGTATAAATGAAAGCGAAATGATTGAACAATATTTTAAACTCTTATTTCTCGAACACTTTTATGACTACAAAAATATTTTAAGGCTTGTTTTATTATCTGCTCACAAAATAGTATGGCATTCAGAATTATGTAAAAACTAAACATATGTTCGTGAGCATATTTGTACTTTTCGTAATAAATTTTGTACTTGAATAAATCCACTTTTGACTCAGAAGTTATTCTTTAATAGAGCAATATTTGACCCTGAATTCATACCTGAATAAAGCCGTATTTGACCTTCAATTTATATTTAAGTAAAGCTATTTATATATTTAAATGCAGCTTTATTAACGCTAAATTAAAATTACAATTATGACGCTGAATTATTACCTGAATCAAGCCATATTCGACATTTAATTTAAGCCATATTTGACCCTGAATTAATATTTAATAAAGTCGTATTTGACAACGAATTAATATTTTAATTAAGTCATATCGACACTGAATTAATATTTAAATGAAGCCAACCAACCAGCAAATCTATTCATAATGGTAAACAAATTGAACTCTTGTAGCCTGCCTAAGTTATTAACATCATTAAATTATTATATTACTAATTATTATCTATGCTTGACAAATATATTTCACTACAACTTGAGATCAATCTTGAATAACTAGTCTCTAAATGTTACCAGGGACCAAATTTGTACGCAATTTCATAAAATTAAATTTCTGTAATACAATTGAAAAGTATTTTAAAAGAATTACCAAAAAAAATCGGAAATCAGAATATAGAAATTATTACAGTAGTAAAATTTAGAAGATATAAAAAAAATTTAGGATTTACTGTAAAAAATAACAGTGAATGCGTCCGACATAAAAACAACATTGTTACATAATAAATAAAAAATATTATTGTTTTAAAAATATTATGAACAACTGTGATTTAGTAAAATTGCGTACAATGGTCTTCCAATCCTATATGGTTTATTGCGTGACAACACAAAAAGCTTTGGGAAAAGTGCGAAAAAGCATTTGTTTCTTATAAAAGTTAGGTGACAGAATAAAGCTTATTTTGTAGTATAGACCCTGTAGGATGAGTTGAATGTATTACACATTTTTGAAGTTTTGTAATACATAGAGTAGTGTAATTAAATTCACAACAAAAGCGGGATCACACACAGATCTTTAGTAGCCATTATAGAGTGTGAAAAAGAAAGATTTGTAAGATTTTATAAAATTTTGTTCGTGGCAGCATTTGTTAGTATATATACGCGTCCGTGCTTTTGAGTTCCTAAAAGCAATATATTTTAATTTTATTTAATATGAAATTACTTCAGGACTGAAATTTAATCGAAAATTTTAGTTTGATGTGATATTTACAATTATTGATATGATCTTCTTTTAACAGTAAGACCAAGAAAATGTAAAAAAAAACAGCTTCTAGTTTTGAAATTAAAAATTGCGATTCTAGTTGTTACCAATTATAGACGACAGGTTAAAAACTAAATCCTTTACTCCCACCAAGTTATTTTACAAAGGGTTTGAAAAATACGGGCAAATAGTTTGTAATACATTTAACATTAATACGTCGAAAAGTTAAAAAGCGTATTATTAACATATAGGTCCCAGTAGATGAAGGCAAAAATAAGAAGTAAGTAGATAGTAGACAGTACTTATGTCCATAGCAGGTACTTTTTGTCACAAGTTCCTCGTGGTCAATTCTGGAGGCATTGCAATGCCGTTGTAAAACGAAAATCATCAATTTTATAAACTATTTTTAAAACTAGAAAAGCAAAGATTGTAGATACAATATAGCTTTGATTCAAACGTCCTTTATTAACGTTTTTAATAATTTCAAAAACAAGCGAATGACATTAAAAAAATCATTACAATGCTCCCAGACTTTCGACCATCGCACACCCAGTGTTAGAGTGACACAAGTGTAAACACAAGAAATGTGAAAATAGATTATGAACAGGTTCGCGATCGAGAAGATCGACAATAGCAGCAACAAGGTAAAGTAGCAAGATACCCACTCAGAAGAGATGTCAACTCCCATACCATTCAGACCGGGGCGCCGACTTGTATACTCTGAGGGTGCCCGAAATAGAATTATGGAGTGAATATAAATTGGGTCTGGGGATCCCCAGAGAGCCTTAGCTCAGAAATTCTAAATATTAGATATATGATTATCAACATTTATTTTGGTGCGTTTTTATCGATTTTGGTTCACAGAATAGATGAACTTGATTTTCTAAAAATATTTGAGAATTTAATAATTTAGAAAATGAAATATTCTGCTAAGAAAGCATATTTATGTTACGTCAAAAATTATTTTATTGATCATCTCGCATTTCAAAACTGAATTTTAAACCAATTAGGTATATTTGGATAATTTTGTTGGAATATAAATCACAATTTACGTGTTCAAACTATAAATTACCAAATGATAAAAAAATGTAAATGTTGTTAGCTAAATTAATAATACGATGTGCGTCCAATTTAAAAGGAGCATTGCTTCTTTGTTTTGCAAATTTTCTGGAGGATACCATCCCCTATGAACACGAAAGTAAGAAAGTTCACTCCGTCAACAATTCCCGAACTTTCCCGAGTTCCCCTCGAACTGTCCGAGTTGCGCAAAAAAGCAAATTAGACTGGTGCATACGCCTCCAGCACCCATCCAGTCGGCGCCCCCGCCCCCCACAGTACGTCCCCGCGGTTAGTGATGGAATCATGCAGCCACATGCCTTTCCCCGTTAGCATCCCCCTTCCCCTCGCCGTCCTGCACCGACGTCTGAATGCTGACGTCGTTCACGTCGGCCTTGTCAAGCAGAGCGTTGTTCTCCGACGTCTGCATGCTGACGTCGTTAAGGAGTGTGTCGTCTTCCTTAGGACCTTCCTCGCTGCAATGCAACATAGATACAACCATGACCCAGCTCGTGGCCTAGCAACCGTACACTTCCGCCATCTTGTTGTGGAGTCCCGCAGGGGTTGGTCATATTGCCGTTATTATTTAGAATTTATATTTTTTTTATAATTATCTAGGAGGTCAAATATACCAAATACCATGACGAAAATTGAAGATCTACAAAATCGGTTACCTTCCTTAAACAGTTACGCAGCATTTTAAGTTGTCAACAGTCATTTGTGACAAGTAGATCTTTACAAAACCAAGTCTGTTTAAAAACAATACCTTAAAATACCTTTTATGGAGATTCTTTATCTCGTCTGTACATATCTCGTATGTACATCAACATATCATCTCATAAATTTTTAAGCCCACCCACAAAACTAAAATGCTGTAAATGATATTAAAAGATATTCTGCTGATACTGAAGGTTTCTGGTTAACTGTTGTTGCTGAGAAAAGGGACAATCCAATGAAAGAGAGATAATATTGCAATGTAAAGGCATTTGACAGTTTCGTGTGAGCAAATCAAGATGGCGGAAGATCAGCTAAAGAGTCCCGCTAAGAGGCCAGGCGACAGGCGGAAAAGTTCTTTCACTCATCGTCCTTCAAACTAAATATTCATCATCGTTTGCAACTCAAAACGTCGAGAATTAAACAACGTAATTATATCACAAGTCATTGTAATATCTTCACCACGAGAGAAGGGAAATATAATCTACATAAAACGGATTCATAAATTGGTATATTTTTAAGTTTTTAAATTTTTGAAGGCACCAAAAGTCCATTTATAAGCAAAATAGCTTTTAACCATTCAGGTACATACGACTTGAAAGTGGTCCTTTGAAAACTGTTAAAACTATTTGATACCCCAATGGAGCCCATTTATGTAGATTCTCTCATCTGGTACTTAATAAGTGCCAGTTGAATTAAATTTGATTACAATGATGTGATTAAGTTTGGAGTCCGATGGTTCTATAAGGTAGTTGGTTAGAAACAGGGGCATTATGCAGCTATACACAGGCATCTAACCATCCATTACCTAAGACCAATTATCACACGCTGCATACATTAAGTTAGTTACCATTGCCAATGTTGAAAACACTGCATTTCCACAGCGCCAAGTGTCTTTGGGCCCAATAGGGATGATGCATTGAAATGTTAACTCAGAGCATATTCAATGATGACCTATCTTGTTACAAAATTAATTTAAACACAAGTTTTGCACCTTGAAGAATGTGGAACTTTAGAATTGTTAACAAAATAGGGCTATGGACGTGAATTCAGAACAGTTCAATGAAAATAATTTCATAGTTTGGATTTGGAATAAGTTATTAGTTTTATTGTGTCCAACAGGTGTTTAGAACCCGAAAATTACTATTTTTAAACATTGGGTTAAAAATATTGGCATTGGGTTTTAAACATCTGTTGGATAAAATAAAACTAATAACTTATTCCAAACTATGAAATTATTTTCATTGAACTGTTCTGAATTCACGTCCATAGCCCTATTTAGTTAACAATTACACTGGAAAAAGATATTGATAAAAATTAATTAAAAAACTCGTCAAGGCCACGCTCACTACCAAGCCCTCTTAAAAGTGTAAATTTTCATTTATATATGTGACATTTAAATTCTGTGGACATTTTGACGGGAAAATTGTATTTCTCTAAAGTGGTGTCAATTTATAAAACAACAACAATGTCATGTTTACAGTAAAATACGTCACTGACAGGAACACCGTTTTATGAATTTAAATTCATATCATAAATGAAAAATTACACTTTTCAGTGTGAAAATAGTGAGTATTATCAACAAATATGCTATTTTTAAATTTAGTTTTTAATAAAACATGCATATTCCCTAAAATGTAAAATTAATAGTAATGTGTGTTTTTTCTTATGTTAAATGTTAAATTAGCAGATGAAATATGCAAAATATATAAGTTTATGAAATAAGACGTAAAAAAGATAGATGCAGAGCATTAGTTATGGCTGAAATCATCCAAAGGAGAACACATTTGGACAGCTTTCGATCATCACTCATTTGACGGAAGAACGTCTTTTAGTAAATAGACACTGGTAAAGGCTTCATAGAAATGCAGTACTTTCTATCCACTATTAGTCTATTAGTAATTTAGAATGCAATACCTAATCTATGTATTAAATTTAATTACCATGTCCATGCTATACCACAAGAACCAAATAGGTACCTACACCTTGGAAGAGGTAATACTTAACTAATTAACTCTGAAATAAAATTTGCATGATTATTAACCGGATGATATGAGTTCTGTGGATGTCCTATACTTGTGTTTGTTTCCCTGAATTAGTTTGTAGTTTGAAGTAAGATGTTGGTACTTACGTTTCACGCGGGTCGCGGCTATCCGAAGCTGAAATATAATATAAAAACAAATTATAAAATGTGTCAATACGAAATTTAAAATTATGAATTTACTATTTTGGAGATGCACATGAAAGAAATCAATTGAAACCCCAAAAAGTAGTTCAATATAAAGAATTTAATAGTAGTTTTATTTTTCTAATCTAATTAAAATTTAAATGTCGAAATTGGCCAAATTCAATCTCGAAAATTAATAATTTCTATTTAAAATATTCTGTGTTCCATTGTCATTTCTGGAACTGGTCCGTGTGTTGGTACCAAAATTACAAGTATGGAATATTTTATGAATTAAAAATAGCTATTTATCTAAAAAGTACACATTTTCAATATACGTAAGTCGATTCACATGTTATTTCCATTTTACAAAAACAAATTCTATTGAATAAATGAAAAATGAAATGTTCAAAATACAATTTATTATTTGCGTAATACATTAATTATGTATAGGTAATACATATTCTATCAATGTATTTTCATACACATGATTTAAATATTCCCGTAAAGTACCTACCTAAAGGATTTATTTTTGTATTGATGTAACAATTCTTAATGAATGTATATTCTTAAAAAATGGGTACATTCTGTCATTTCCAATTAGAAAAAAAACACGAATAATTGTAATGTATTTTCAATTGTTTATTGTAAAATTGTGACTTATAATGGTAGCTAAGACTGCACTACAGACTGTATGATCAATGTTCCATCTATAACCAGTTTTATAATTACAATATATAATATATAATCAGACAGTACAGTTGGTACATCAGCAATTGCATCATAAAATACATTATAAATTCATATTATACAATAATGGGTATATTATAATCTTTTGCATATTATTACATAGATATATATTTTTATTCGGTTTTGAACTTATGTGATGTCTTTTTTGATTACTAACAAATATTGTGATTAATGTTTATATTGTGGAGGAATTAATATTTTTTGAATTTGGCCACAAGATTTATTTTTATTTTTAAGCACCAAATGTCTTTTGATCTGCTGTACCGAGAGTTTTAGCCAGAAAGAGACGAAGTGAAACTAGAGATTTAGTTCGATTAAAATTGAATCAGAAAACGTTGATTTTGATTCTGAATAATCTATAATCCCAATGGCAATTATTAGTTCATCATAGGCCTGAACATTTCAAAAAAATTAATTATCTCCACAAAAAAACAAGTTTTATTTTGTCTATGACTTGCTACTTATTTGGATAGAGTTATAATTAGTAATATTAAACTATTATTTATAATATTTTGAGCGGTGCGATTCTTAAGACAATTTTACTTACTTATTTTAATTGTGTAAAATGGAACGATTTTCGTTCCACCGCAGGTTGAAATTGATCAAATAAGTACACATAAGACCTAGTTTATACCCATATTTACTCGTATTAATGAACACGTCTACAATAAAATTTTATACATTATATATCTTTTTTTAATTCTAAAATCTAAAATAGTTGAATAATTCTGCTAGTTTTTTTTAGTCACACTTCACGCAAGCAATATACTTATATTCAAAGATAGCCTTTTACTAAAAATAACATCAAAATCAACTTCGTATCGTATTAAATATATGTCAAATTGATATCATCAATAGAAAACATGTATTTTGGCAAATCGATAGAAAACTCTTGGGGTCAACTACACACATAATAAATCACGTATCTACATAAATATTGTTTAAAAAAATTAAAGTGGTAATAAAAAACATGTAACAGATGGTCCAATTTGTATTTTTAATTTGCCAGTTTGCAGGTACCATATTTTATTGACTTCAGTATGATTCATAATTTTGGTAAGTAACTAAAGTCAAGCCAGTGTTTTCAAAAAAATTAAACAAATCCACTACCCACAACTTGATTCAAAAGATAACAAATTCAAATTAATCAAAAACTAATCGCTTGCTGTTGACACTTCTACATCACCATGAAAGAAGGGAGGATAGAATCTACAGAAAAAGCACAATTATTGGGGTATTTATATCTACATCAGTTTTACGATGTCTAAAGTTTAATTGGAATGGAAGTCTGGCAAACCTCAATTGCTTAGTTTTATTGCTTCTTAAAAAATGATAAATATTCCAGTAAATGGAGCAATTTTATGTAGATTCTATTCCTCTTCTCAAGTGATAGTTAAGAAATTTATATAACTTAAAAATGGAGCACCTTGCAAGAAACTGACAAATAAAAAATATAAATATAAAGGAGCCAAGAGAGAAATGTAATTACTGTAAACAAACTTAAAAAAAAATAAAAATAGATTAATTAAAATTGTGAATATTTTTGAAAAATTAAAAAATCGTTTCATTTATTGAGGACAAAATTACAGAAGAAAAGTATTTAACTCTACAGGATACTAATTAATAGTAGGTAGATGAAAATGAAAGGGATGATTTTAAACAAAAATATTTCAATTTGATCCACAACCAGTAGGAATTGCAAAATAGTATTAATAAAATGGCATAAAAGTGTATCATAGTGGGATTGTAAATAGGTTTTCTAGACTTTTACGAATGTTTCAATCTTCTTTATGATTATCATCTTCGTTCTCCTTGACATCACAATTGTTTAATCAAAACTGCTTGATGTCAAAATTATAGTGAAAATGAAAATCAGAACGATAGAGTGATCATTCAGATATAAATTTAATTGTTTTATCGCAAATCTATCTCGAATTCAATTGGTTTAAAAAAATTAAAATAAATGATTGGTTGAAATCACTCCATACTTAACGATGAACCCGTTTACGAAAACAATTCTGTTTGCAATCTGTAGCTACCAGATTGTTTGCTTTATCCGGTGAATTCCGGTCTTCCATGCGGCGCTCCGATTTCGTGACGTAAATCCTTTGCTATCAAGTTTTACACATGTTCGATACATGGATTTAAACGGCTTTTTAAAATATTCCAGTCACGTAGATCCATGTATTGGCATCCGACTATTGCGGAAAGTGTAATCATCATAGAAAAGGATTTACAGCAAAAATCGGGAGCTTAGTGTTGAATTGCGGAATGCACTCGATATTTTGCCACGATTTGGCAGAAATATTATAATTAATCAATCTACGTAATAAATTCGCTGAGGAATTTGAAACTATAAAACTGTTCGAGTTCAAAATTAAAGACACTAAACAGCTATCTATTCTCAAGTTTTAATTGGAACCTTTAGTGAATAATCAAAACGGCCAAAAACCTGTGACTCAGGTCTTTCAAAGAACGAAAAATGTATGATAATATTACGGAATATTTTTTGAGATAAATTTTAGTTTGTATTTTGAAATAATTTATAAAATCCACTTCAAACCTTTCAAAGGAGAAAATCTCTATGGGCATAGATTTGTTGTTACCAAAATTTATTGTCCCTAAGAATTAATAATAATCGAAATACAGTTTAATACATAGCTTTATTATCATCGATATCTTATAATATGTAGCTGATTTTTTAAAATCTTTCCACTCTCAAAGAGTTAGAATTCATGCCACATGAAAAACATTGGTCATCGTACACACAGCAAAGCGCTTTGTTCACATAGAGTTAGCAGTTAGCCTTATCTTAAACATTTCTTAAACATTCCAATTTATTACTATTTTTTTTACACATGACACATTCATAATCAGAGAAGGAAAAGCGTCAAATTGTTTCAGCGTGCATTCGCGGGTTAAATTACCCGCAAATATTTTAGATGTTTATGTCAATAGGAAACAAAAGATTCCTTTTTAAATAACTACCATTATAATTAGGTACTATTTCATTAAAATTTGGCAAGCATTTTTGAGACAATTACTGAAGCGACTTCTCATCCATTTAAAATTTACCTAAGTTCTAGAAGATGTTTTATATGTTTTTATGTGTTGGAGATCGTCACAAACATATTTGAAAAATTGTTTTCACAAAAGATTTTTTTTTCAGAACATTTAGTTTGGAATGTAGTTTATAATCAAATTAAACTATTAATCTAATTCATATATATATATATATAGTTATAATATATTTGCAATATTGTAATATATCTATCAGACACTAAGTCCGTTGATTTACTTTTATATATTGAGGAATGCTAGGTACATTAGACGTGCCTTTATTAGTTTATGGAACACAATATTGGAACATATATGGTACATTTTTTTATCTAATATATTTAATTTTTTGAGTCAGATTTGTGATCGAATTTCGTGTGAATCACGATTTATTTATTTCTATTAGTGATGCCATCGGGTACCCGGATACCCGGGTCAGAACCGGGTAATGGGAGACCCGGGTTACACTCACAACCCGCAAGTAGTAAAAAAGTAAAAAAAAAAATTTTTTTATTTTTTTTTGATTAAATTTTGTTTTTTTGCGCCAATTGAGCAGGGGAGTATACAATCAAGCCATTCCTCTCTCCAACGGGAATCATCACGCTAATTTACCCCTCCAACACCACTCTGGTCCCCACTCAGACAGTGCAGCACTATTTGCTGCAGTCCTATTTTCAATTGTGCTATTTCCATTGCGCAACAATACCTTAAAACTCAAAAGGTATACTGTTTATTCTTCTATCATCTTAAAATCCAAAAAAAAAAAAAAAAAATTTTTTTTTTTTTTTTTTAAAGATGGCGGATACCCGCCCGGGTACTGCTGGCGGGTACCCGGGTACAAAAATTACTACCCGATGGCATCACTAATTTCTATAATGACAGAATATGTTAAATAGAAGTGGACTTACAATTAATTTTGTGGCACTCCGTTATAAAACTGGTTACTACTGGGAAACTGCCTGATTAAATTGAAATTAATTTCTAACAAGTTGTGCGTTTATTCAAACGGAATAGGGAAGAAAACGTGATCTTCCATATTGTTAACAATACGTTAAGTTAAGTCTGTCGACCTTTTACAAAAGCTGAGACAGATAAGTTATGTTATTTTAAGTGAAATTCATTGAAAGTACTCATTAAACATATTCCATCATTAATTTTATTTAACATTCAGTAACTCACCATTTACAACGACAGAGAAAAAAATATAAAAAAATCAACACACATTCACGTATTACCACAATAGTTAAGCTACATTTAACTTAGACTGTTGCATTTTTTTTTACCGTCAGATCGAGAAGAGAGAAAAAATACACACACACAATATCGATCCTTGGAAACACAATTTCTTTCACATCGTCCCTGGTAACACTCTTGGACAGAGGTGAACCAAACAATTCGGTCACACGAGACTATGCCGAGAGCAATCTTCACGGAAAAGATAATAAATAATAACCAACGGTTTGTGCTTCTGTGATCGTCGTGGTTTACAAAGACGATGGGTTTCATTCTGTAAACTATTTTTCGTGCACGACGGAAACCGGAAGTAGCAAGACCTTTGTTCAAACAAGAGAGATTAATTTAATGTTAGTTTTGGAACACTTTTGTCATTGTTTATTATTCACCGATTCCTGTCAAATCTTTATGTAATATCATAGACGAGATATTCTAAATGCATATATATACGTTTCATAAACACTAAATGGCATGGAATATATCCAGTGAAATTAGTAAAATCCTATTAAAAAAAAATCTCTATTTTAAAGCATCTCTTTTATGCTACAGTAACACTTGTAATTATAAAATCTCAGTAAATAAATCGATGAAATCATCATCCCGAACGTCAAAATAAATGCAGAGTCAAGTCTCCAGAGATGAAAAAGATAGTGAAGTGAAAACAAGGTCTCTCTACTTCCAGCGAATATGTTTAGAGCTGCTTTTTGGTCGACTTCAAAACACCGTGGTTGGCTAAAGACGATGAGGATTATCACACTAGATGATGAATTACAATGAAAATGGAATTGGATACTTCGATTCAAAGTAGATCCAATATAATAACCGTGTATTCTTTGGGATCGCGGATGCCAAAAGAGAAGTGATTTTCGTCTTAATTACTTATAAATTACGTCAGCGAATATTTCAGTACACAAATCGAATGGCATCCGCGACCGTCGCGACAATCCTCGTCGTCCGAAAGCCGGCGTGACAGCTCGCTAATGTCGGTCGCGTCGCTTCGGACCGTCTAGACCGGCGTGTCCGTGTTGGGGGACTTCTTGATGTCGTCTGAGTCGGCGAACTCCACGCTGTGATTGGTGTCGGGGTTCTCGAGACCGCCGGTCGGCGACTTCTCGTCGATCGGGTCCGGACTCTTCTCCGGGTCGAACTGCGCCTCCGAGCTCGTGTCGCCGTCGGCTGGGGACACACAACGACCAAAGCTTCGGTCAAGGCAAGACCACGTGTGGCGGAGGCGGAGGGTTACCTAGCCGGGTTGCCGCGGCCGGGGGCTAGCGGTTTGGTGGGCGAATCGAATCACGAGCAAAAGAAAGTTCATGTTGGGATATGACGTTTTCTGACAGGACGTTTTTTAATAAAACTTCGCCCATAAAATTACGTAATATTGTGTATGCTATCTTACTTCAGAGGAAACAAATAGATGTTTCAGGTAATCTGAGTATCAAAAATAGGTTAGACGAAAGTGGTCTCAGAAGATAATAAAATCTCTGAATGGCCAACTTAAAATGAGTAAAAAATATGATCAGCTGAGCAATCATTTGATATGAAAAAGTAATCATAAAGTTGCATCTACTAGTAGAACATTATTGTAGTTTGTAGAAATCAGTAGGTGTCTAAATAGTTACACTCACAAATGAAGAAAGATTTTTCATCTGAATCATTTTAAAAGTCCTATGAAGGTGTTGAAATTTCATTTTATCTGGGATGAAAAACAATTAGATGATGTTTATACAATCGCAGAACCTATCGAAGGGAATAATTTTACCACCTACACTACTGAGAGATGTGAGGTAGGTACCTACTCATTTGTCCTGTAACCACAGTAGTGAAATTGATCCCAGATAAAAATTTGGCTAAAACAAATTTCAAGTTTTGTTATCAATCACCAACCAACTGTTACGATTAAATGAGGGTATGTGAATATTACAGCTGTTGTTAAAACAAAATGTTACGGTGTTAATTGTGTATTTACTACGATCTCCAACAAGTATAAAGTGGAACCTAACACTGCAAGATTGATAAATAATGTTCTCAACATTAATTATTACAAATTACATTAACAAATTTCATACTAGGCAGTCAACGAACCTAATTTGTATACAGAAAAGTATTTATAATGCAATTGAATTAACAATTTGTTCAATTTGTTATTTATTGTTGATAAATAGCTGATTTACGAAATCATGGCTAAATCTTTACCGATATAGAGTAGATACAAAAACACCCCAATAAGACAGGGAAATAAGACATGGAAAGTGGCAAGAAAATATTAGAATCTAGAAGACTATCTACCATTCCACACCGACAAAATCTAGAACTACCAACTGGGCACAAACGAGGAGAATTGCTCGGAGAATTTCTGCGCCTTTGTGGGATAAAAAAGTCATACGAATTGTACTAGAATGGAACGTAAAATCTGTCGACAAATTTGGATTCCTTCAAGACTTGGTCTCAATGTCAATATTAAAATAATGTAATAGTTTTACATTGAATACAATTTTTTTTTATATACAATTGGGGCTAAGATGTGATACAAAGCAATCCTACAGGATCAGTTACAAAAACAATTTTAAAAATAATTTATTAATGACAGGAGACTGAAAGAAAAGACTGACAAGAGTCAAAACAAGGCTTGACAATTCTACTAAAATGAATAAATTACAACATTCTAATATCTACTTAGAAAATTAACATTCATAGCAAAATAGATATTTGATTGGACAGGTTTTTAAAGGTTAGGCTTAAAAGTATTTATTTATCATCCCACAAAAGCGCAATTTATTTATTCATAGGCGTTTATTTAAGACGAAAGAGGGTTACATTGTCATTCCCATGCTCAGTACGATGCAAGCGTTTGGTCTCAACTAAATGCGTCGGCGTAACGAAGAGCCCGGTAGAGAAGGGGGGCCCCCGGTGGGGGGGAAAGGAGACGTAAACACACATTCCAGATTACTGGGTCGGGGGTCTTGCCTTGACCTTAGTTTCAGCAGTTGTATGCTCCACGACATACATGACCGATACAGCCGCAAGCAGGTATAGGGAACACTCAGAGCGATAGAACATTACAATATCAAGAATTACGAACAGATTTCAAAATTTCAAAAGTTACATTTATGAAATGTTTCTTGTCATCCACTACTTATGACTTACAATTTTGGATACAAGTGAAAATATCATCAACAGATTTTGATTATTTCCTAACGTACTATTAATTCTTGAGAGAAAAGTAAAATAATCAATAAACAAGGACTCTTTTTCTTGCAAATGTGTGCACTTTTAAGCTTTTACTTCATCAAAAGTTCACTACAAAGTCAAGTAAATCAGTTTGGATGATATATTTTGAACTTCTGATAAATTAACAGCTTTTAAAATGCCTAAATTTCCATAGAAATGACCCCGATTTTATGTAGATTATCTTAGACCTTTCTCTTTGGTACATACAGTTTAAATTGAAAGAAGTTACTTGATTCGTAATTCCAGTTTCAATATAACATTTAGAATTGCTAAAAGATGCACTGAACTAATTAAACATTAAGATATTATTAAATAAATATTACATCATATTCTTATTCTAAACATCAATATTTTAAGCTATTTGTTGGAAATGACAGAATCGACCAAATATAAAAGAAAATACCTACAGTAAACCCTCGTTATTACGAACTTTAATAATTCGAATTTAGGGGTAAATTCGAACTAGGTGCATGGTCCCAGTGGACAGAATAGGTTTTTACATGTTAAATCATTTTTATAAATCGAATTTTAGGTTAATTCGAAATTCGAACTGAATTTTGGTCCCAGCCGATGTTATTCCTTGCATACAGCTGTTTTAATTCGAACTTTGCAGAAGGATTGATAAAATAATCGCGAACAAACTACGAAAAAACAACACTCAAAACAAAACACAACCTTCAATGGCATCAAAATGAGATAATCTGGCTTGCAAGGTTGGCCAAACTGCTGTTACAGGTTTGCCAACCCCACTTTTTTGCAATGGCGGGAATTTTCCACAGGCGGGAATATTCAAACTTCATGAAAATGCACACAAATTTTTTTGCATTAATTATATATTTCGAACTTTTTTAATTCGAACTGGGATTTTTTGGGTCCCTTTGAATTCAAATTAACGAGGGTTTACTGTACTAGCTTTCGAATAACGAGTTAAAATCCTGACTCTTTTATCAGTTGTAAAGTAAATGTTCAAAGACAGTAACTGGTTTGCTATTATTAGATATTTCAAAAAATGAATATAAATAATTTGATAAGATGAAAATGATAAAACTCCATTTTCTTATTGATCCGGAAAGGACAGTCATAAAATAAAGTACGAAATTAATTAGTGACGTTTACCAAAAATGGGACAGTAAGGACAAATATTAGCGAGCCAGTTGCATCTTTCAAACGACAGAAGTAGAAGAAGGTAAAAGTAATAACCTCCAAAATCAACATAATTTTGGCGGCAAAATATCCCGTGACCCTCATTCTAAACAACGTTGATCGTAATCATAGGCATATGAAATTTTAAAAAAATCTCTAAAAAGTAAAAAAAATCCTAATTCTCAATTTAAGACAACTTTTAGGATTTTAGCAAAAATTACTGCCACAAATTCTTTTGTCAAATAGTACAAAATGTAAACGCTTCTTAGGAGTGAGACCCAACTAGGTTAGACTACAACAAATCCTTCACAGAACCTCGAAAAAGTTTCATTTCGTCAGCGCGATACGAACGGTCGAGAATAAGGGTCCGGGATAGCCGCTATACAGGTTAAGAACTACTGGAAGCATTATCAGACAGCCCATGCATAGGCACCAAATACTGTAGGTACTTACCTTCAGACTAGAAGTTAAACATGCATTTTAACAGAACAGTTGGTAGCTCATTTACCAGTTTAGATTGTTTAAGGTTACGCGAGCAGGCGTGATGTTCAGTTTATGTTTAGTTTTGTTAAGAACTGCAATCGATTTTAATTAGCGTCTTTACCACGATAGAAGGGGAAAAGAATCCATGTAAATGGCTCCATTATTGGAGTTTGCACAGATTTAGTAGTGTCAAAAGTCCATATTAAAGTTTGGTGAACCGGAACGGTCAAGATAATTCAGTCTTTTCGTTCGAAGAGATTTTTGACGGGGGATTTTGAGTGCTTTCCTCTTCTCCTGTGGTACAGAGATCAGTTTTAGGGTGGTTCCCGGCATTCATCATACTTATTAAATGCAGATTACGTGAGATTTCAATGAATTAAGTTGATTATGAAATAATCAATAAAAATAGTTCAATTTATAATTGATGATTTTTTTTTATTTTTACCCTAAAATCACCTTGAAGTAAAAAAAATTTTCTCAAAAAAATGATTTCAATAAATTTAAATAGGCCCGAGCAAGCAGTTTATATTTTAAGAAATAAATCAATATTATTTAAAGTTCTTTGACCTACAAACTCAGAGAGAATGGACATGGAATCCAAATAAAAATGCTTCATTTCAACGGTATTACACTTTACGGAAGTCTGTCAAAAGTCCACTTGCACAAGGAAACTCAATCATTGAACTTAGAAGCAGATTTTTGAAAACTTTCGCTTTTAAAAGCAAAAATACTTAAAGAGTTATGGGGCCTTTTTGTTCGGATTCAATTTCTCTTGCTGTAGTGATACAGATCAAAATATGAAGACAACTAACCTATCCTACAACAGTTAAAATACACTGAAATTGAGGAAAAAGACCCGATCAACGGACAGAACGACGTATCGAGCAAGGAGTAAGCGAGAAGTCGACTCACCGGCAAAACACCATCTCCCTGTGGCTCTCGCGAAGATGATTAGGATGACGATGAGCAGGATGACGAGGATGCTGACGACGATGCCGCTGATGACGCCGGCTCCGAGTGCCATTACTACGTGAACACAAGACGCGATTAGTTCGGGGCACGTGACGCAAGCGATCGCGACACGTAGCAAGATCGGCTCCAGTCAGTGAATTACTGCTTTTTGCTTTGATGTTAATATTCAAAGAACATAACCGAAAGCTCCTTTTAAAATTACATTCTCTTTTTCATTCAAGGTATTTATATATACCAACACACAAACCCTTATAATTTCTACTACGATGTAAACAATGAAAATGAAAATCAGTCAAATATGATGAATGATCAATAAAATTTAGGATATTTGGTCCCTAATTTTAAAAAAAAATCAGAGATCTACCTTACAATCATGTACGGGCTCATCAATTTGACTCAGGTACTGTAATTTAAATGAAATTATGAACTAACTATATTGTTCATAAAAAGTATGAGTTAAATCTTAAAATACTTGGACTGAACTAAAAATAAGATCATAGTCATTTAAATTACTACCCAAGGTCCTAAATGTATATTTTTGAATAAAACTCTGCCTAATGTCTGAAGTTTTCCAAAATTGAAGCAAATATAGTAATTCACAGACAAAGTTAGGTAATAGTACTGTCTTCTACATGGTTCATGAGGGAATATCGTAGAATCCATGCGGCGCCTCTATGAGTTCACATTAGTGCATGTAACAATATCATCAGTCATTCGTGAACGCTTTAAAGAACACCGCATGGAATTCTGCTGAAATGTAAGGATTATACAATGTTTATGAAATTATAATTATATGAATTTATTATAATAATTAGGGCTGTGCAAGTCTCGAAAGTTCTCGAATCTCGAATATGAAACTCCATCTCGATCTCGATCGTTTGTTCAAATTACCATCTCGAATTTTCAAGTCTCGAGCATTTCAACTAAGAGCCATCAAGATTTCCAATTTTTTGTTATTTTTACAGGACTACACACGCTAACTTTCTTTGTATCGTCCATAAATTTGATTTGTATTGTTTTATATATAAAGCAGACAGTTCTGCGTACTTATCAAAATGTTATTCTTGTGTGGCTGGACAATTTGCATTGTGTTTCTCTTCCACCAAGAATTTTTTTTTTAGAAGTATAATCTTGCTTGAATATTCTCGATCTCGAAGGTAAAATATCTGCTCGATCTCGCTCGACTTTTATGAAATAATCTCGATCTCGCTCGACATGAAAAATTTCAATCTCGCACAGCCCTAATAATAATATAATCATTTGTTCTACATGCAATATACAGGGCACTACATGAATATGTACACAATTAAACAAGAATTACCAAACATTTGCCTTCTTGAAACAAATAAGTAATACACTCAAAAGAAATAGATTTTGAAATATAGACAAAGTTGGTATATTGAAGAAATTAGATAGATTCATCTAAATAAATTAAAACAAATTCAAGGCATGTTTGGTAATCTGAAGTAGAGTAAAGCTACGTTTACAGCTCGACGAGCGACGCGTCCGAGCCACCTGATTGGCTAGCGTCGAAGCGTCAGCACGCCCGAGCGCTCGTGTTGCCGAGCTGTAACGTAGCTTAAGAGGGCTGAGTAGTGAGCGTGGCCTTGAAGAGTTTTTTTAATCGATTTTTATCAATATCTTTTACCAATGTTATTGTTAACAAAATAGGGCTTTGTACGAGTATTCAGAAAAGTTTAATGAAAATAATTTCAAAGCTTGGAATAAGTTATTAGTTTTATTTTGTCCAACAGATGTTTAGTGCAATAATTTTACTAATTTTCCGGCACTAAACATCTGTAGGACAAAGTAAATCTAATAGACCATTACAAGCTATGGAATTATTTTCATTGAACAGTTCTGAATACTCGTCCAAAGCCTTATTTTGTTAACAATCACACAGGTAAAAGATATTGATAAAAATCGATTAAAAAACTCTTAAAGGCCACGTTCACTACTCAGCCCTCTTAAGAATATTTAAAATATTCAATTCTCATACAATTCTCAAAAAGTGAAACAAAATCAGAAAATCCGATTGTTGTAAAACAAAACATTCTACGTGTATTTTCATTTCGTGCGTGATCTTCCATATCACCCAGTGTCGGTGTCACATAGTGTAAATTCACTCGTTTGCAGTGCGCTTGTCAAAACATGTGTGTACATAAAGTGTGGCCATCTATTGCATGTCGTTGGTGCCATCTACGAGACTAGTTCCCAACTACTATGGTTACTCACTTTTGGCGTAAAGTGTTGCTAGAATGGGGGGCGAGTGAGAGAGAAAAAACACACCGTTAGCGTCAGGTTAGACAGAGAGAAGCGCTGTGGTGATCGTGATGATGGTAATGAGCGATGATCGATGATGGTGGCGATGATGAAAAGCTTTGCGCCGGATAAGCAAAGAAAGCGAGAAGCTATGGTAATTTTGAAAAAAAAGTGAAAGTATAAAAAGTGAAGAAATCAGAAATAATAATAATCTTTCTCCCGGTTCCAAAAGTTATGAATTCAAAAGAAATAATTAGGTAAAAATATGTCTATAAAGTTTGATTTTAAATTACGTTTGATTTGTATCGTCAGTCTGTACATTATTCACAGCATGATGTACACCCGAAGACACAAAATTTAGTGTTTTGCCCATGCTAGAATGAGTGAAACACTAAATAATTGTGTATGGAACTACTAGATCTATAGCATACCGTTAGCATCTGCATGATGATAACTAACTTTATTGATTGATCATTTACTTAGTTCCTTGAATGATGACAATGAAAATTGATTAATGATAAGGACAGCAGCACAAACATATATTATTTCAAACCCTTAACCCAAACCCAATTATAATTAACATATTGAAATCTATAAAATCACTCTATGAAAGTATACATTTCAACATGGACTTCTAGAATATCGAGTACATATTTTATACACAATTTTCTATTAGAATTGAATTGGAGTGGGCAAATTAATGTTCAAATTTTATTTCCATGAATGTACAAAAAGAAAAGAAAATGCGGAGTTATGCTGAAGTGTATGCAAAAAGCTTTCCTGTTGGTTGCTTTTTACCGTCCAATTGAGTTTCTAAATCAGGTTGGTCTAAAACTCTTTGCTAACATCTAAACTTCAATGATCTAAGCTCACTGCCAAGATATTTGCTGTCATATATTTTATGAACTCTCAAATAATTAACAAATTGGAATGTAAAACTTGCAGATTGGCTGTTGAAAAGCCAGTTTTCTGAAAACATCATAATCATAGAGATGATTAATAATTAAAAATTCCTCCCAATTAACAGAAATCTGCAGCATATGAGAAGAAGAATAGAACCATTTTAAATATGCTCCATGCCATCAGGAATAAAAGCGTTTAAAATTCCATTTTATTGTAAAAATTAAGCTAAGTAGTTAGCTTTAGACTAAGTAGTTCGCGTGGCCTTGAAGAGTTTTCCAATAGATATTTATCAATATAGTACAGGAGCAAATGTAATTCCGCTCGATTGGAGTGCCGAAATTGATTTTTTCATAATTATCGATTATTTACATCATTCTTAATATTACCTGACGTGCCTTCAATTTTTTTGGTGGCCATCTTGGAAAATATGGCGGAAAACGTAAATTTTACAAATTATTTAATTGTTGGTAGAGGAAAGGTTGAAAAATTATGAAATAATTCACTAAATCTAAATCAAATGTGGAGACTTGAAAAAAAAATACGCCGTGAACAACATTTTATTTTTTCATTGTTGGAATTGACCAATCACGTTTCTGTGTTTTTTTGCTCTCAATTTATTACGAAACGCGTGGACTAACACTAAATTATGTGGAATTCAAAATTGTAGGCAATTTCATTGTGAACAATATGCATTTTACAAAATTTTCCTGCGACCAACAGTTTTCAGTTTAGAGCAATTATTGTGCGACCTTCCGAGTTAAGTCATCACCTCAGTAGATGCCATGGCCCCATACACGGTCAATAGTCCAGAGTCTAAGCTGCAAAAAGGGGCCTAACCCGCACCTCTGTAACGTATGAAAAGTTCTCCGAAATTAGATTAGGGTGGGTGGGCCAAAATGCCAAATTTGTCAAAAAGTCATTGTTGTCATTATCAAATAATCAAATCATATCAACCTAGTAGAGTAGCATATCAAATGAAAGCTTATCTTTAGAACAATTATTAAAAATATATATCACCATTCTATAGTTGATACAGAGGTCAAAAGGGGTAAAAAAGTAGTCAAAATCACATTTTTTAAGTATTCCAGGAAAATGCGGTATCTTCGTCCCTAATAAAGATCATAACAAACTTTTTTATATTAATCGATCCGATATGAACCTGATTATAACATATTAAAAGTTATCCAAAATTTTTCTTTGAACATGAATGGGCTAATGAATCTGTCATATAGTTTATAAGGGCAATTTTTATTTTGAGTGCAAAATCTAAGATTATACCAATTTCCTAGCCACTAGGTACTTATAACTAAAGGTTTTTTGGTGTGAAACGATACAGAACAATGCTGTCTAAAACATATCAAAAGTTCTCCAACTTTTGATTAGGGTGGTTGGGCCAAATTTCAAAATTTTGATTAAACTCATTGTTGTCATTTTCAAATTATCAAATTATATCAACCTAGTCGAGTAGCATATCAAATGAGAGCTTATGATTAGTACAACAAATTAAAATAAATATGACCATTTAAAAGGTCATACAAAGGTCATGAGAGGCCAAAACATGGTAAAATTTCCCATTTTTAAGCGTCCAAGAACAATTGACATTATGTCATCGTTAATAAAAGCAATATTTTTTATGTTTTACATTGATTTCTTATTATGATAATGATGTCCTTTGATTTATGTTTTAGTTTACCAATTTTTGTAACTTTATTGTAATTGTAATAAACCATACGAAATAATAATAATAATAAAAGTAAATAATATACAATTTGACACCAATTAACCCAAAATTAAATAGTTTATAACATATAATAAATGCGCCAAAATTCTAAATCCGTCAATGAGCCAATTGATTTTTTATTCAATTTCAAAATTGTGACATTTGTAGTGAAGAAAAATCTAGCGAATAGTATAAAATGACGGATAATCGTCATTTTATGTATCAACTTGACAATGGTGATATATATTTGTAATAATTGTTCTAAAGATAAGCTTCATTTGATATGCTACTCGACTAGGTTGATATGATTTGATTATTGGATAATGACAACAATAAATGACTATAAATGTCTATTAATCACTATAAATGTCACAATTTTGAAATTGAATAAAAAATTAATTGGCACATCCACGGATATAGAATTTTTGTGAATTTTTTATATGTTATAAACTATTTAATTTTGGGTTAATTGGTGTCAAATAGTATATTATTTACTTTTATTAACGATGACATAATGTCAATTGTTCTTGGACGCTTAAAAATGGGAAATTTTACCATGTTTTGGCCTCTCATGACCTTTGTATGACCTTTTAAATGGTCATATTTATTTTAATTTGTTGTACTAATCATAAGCTCTCATTTGATATGCTACTCGACTAGGTTGATATAATTTGATAATTTGAAAATGACAACAATGAGTTTAATCAAAATTTTGAAATTTGGCCCAACCACCCTAATCAAAATTTGGAGAACTTTTGATATGTTTTAGACAGCATTGTTCTGTATCGTTTCACATCAAAAAACCTTTAGTTATAAGTACCTAGTGGCTAGGAAATTGGTATAATCTTAGATTTTGCACTCAAAATAAAAATTGCCCTTATAAACTATATGACAGATTCATTAGCCCATTCATGTTTAAAGAAAAATTTTGGATAACTTTTAATATGTTATAATCAGATTCATATCGGATCGATTAATATAAAAAAGTTTGTTATGATCTTTATTAGGGACGAAGATACCGCATTTTCCTGGAATACTTAAAAAATGTGATTTTGACTACTTTTTTACCCCTTTTGACCTCTGTATCAACTATACAATGGTGATATATATTTTTAATAATTGTTCTAAAGATAAGCTTTCATTTGATATGCTACTCGACTAGGTTGATATGATTTGATTATTTGATAATGACAACAATGACTTTTTGACAAATTTGGCATTTTGGCCCACCCACCCTAATCTAATTTCGGAGAACTTTTCATACGTTACAGAGGTGCGGGTTAGGCCCCTTTTTGCAGCTTAGACTCTGGACTATTGAGCGTGTATGTGGCCATGGCATCTACTGAGGTGATGACTTAACTCGGAAGGGCGCACAATAATTGCTCTTAACTGAAAACTGTTGGTCGCAGGAAAATTTTGTAAAATGCATATTGTACACAATGAAATTGCCTACAATTTTTAATTCCACATATTTTAGTGTAAGTCCACGCGTTTCGTAATAAATTGAGAGCAAAAAAACACAGAAACGTGATTGGTCAATTCCAACAATGAAAAAATAAAATGTCGTTCACGGCGTATTTTTTTTTCAAGTCTCCACATTTGATTTAGATTTAGTGAATTATTTCATAATTTTTCAACCTTTCCTCTACCAACAATTAAATAATTTGTAAAATTTACGTTTTCCGCCATATTTTCCAAGATGGCCACCAAAAAAATTGAAGGCACGTCAGGTAATATTAAGAATGATGTAAATAATCGATAATTATGAAAAAATCAATTTCGGCACTCCAATCGAGCGGAAAGCATTTTTTCTACACTTGAACCTGCACTAATATCTTTTACCAATATATTTATTAATAAAATAATTCTTTGTACGAGTATTCAGAACAGTTCAATGAATATAATTTCATAGTTTGGAATGGATTCTTACTTATTAGTTTTATTTCGTCCTAAATACGTTCATTAAGTGCCATATTTTTACTAATTTTCAGGCACTTAACGTCTGAAGGACAAAATAAAAATAATAAACCATTCCAAGCTGACATTTTTTTCATTGAACTGTTGTGAAGACTTGTACAAAGCCTTATTTTATTAACAGTTACAATGGTAAATATATTGATACAAATCTATTAAAAAACACTCCAAGATCAAACCCACTACTCAACCATTTTAAAGCAAGTAGCACACTTCAAAGTAGATTTCTAACAACAGAAAACATTATAAACGCTAATAACCCCGAGTAATGGAGACATATTGTGCCGATTCTTCTCCTGTGGCAAAGCATCTTGTTCGGCATGAATCAAGCGGAAGGCAGAAGCGCAGGCCGTCACGTGAACCGAAGTGAGGTTATGTTACCTGGCGGCTGCGGGCTCGTGGAGATGACGATGCGGTACGTCTTCTCGCCCTCCTGGTTCTTCGCCTTCAGGTAGTAGTCCTTCTGCACGTCGGCAGACTCGACGGTGTTGATGAAGAGGATCGCCTTCCACTTGCCGGAGCCCTGGGAAGATACGACGGCACATTCAGACATGTTTCAGGGGTCAATTTCTATGGCACTTGTTACGGTCAGGCGCGTAGGAACTACTTTCATCATGGGGTGGGGGGATTGCGACATCCAGAGGGGGGCTTGCAGGATTTAAACTATTTAGGAGTGATTCTGGGGCTCTCACAAACTGAAGCAGAAAATCCTCCAGGGCATTTTTTGGAATATAAACATTTAAAAATTGATTCTGGGATGCTAAACTGCACAACAAAACAACTACTATTTTTGAACCGCAGGGCATTATTTTTAGAGTTTAAACAATTTTTAAGTGTTTAAAGTGTAATTAAGAATTGCTCTTGTTTTTTATGTACATTTGCTAAGATTTTGTCCTGAAGAAGATTTTGATATTAAAATCGGAACTGTTGACAGAAATAAATAATTTTATGAAACATGACGATCCCAAAACTTTGAATTGCTTTAACTTTTTTATATGATTCTCGGACACTAAACTTAATTTTGTATGGTGAATGGAGGGTCAGCCTACTCGAGTTATAAGGGGGTGGGGGGGGGGGGGTATTCTCCCCCTATCCCCCCTTCATACGTGCCTGGTTACATTTAGCACTCTATGATGTGGCAATTAATAGGAATACGGACAAGCGATGCAAAAAATTAAAAAGAGCCAATCAAGTTACTTGTCCAAATTTTCACTGCATGAGACCTTGAGTTGTCAATAACCAAAACGTTGTGCTGTCCAGACTTGAAATTTACACAAGTCACAAAGTATTTAAGCATTAAATATTTATTTACCATACAAGAGTCTCTCTAAGGCTAGTGGCGCACAATCCTTAAAATATGTTACTTAGTATTTTAAATTTTTACTAACAAAGAGAATGAAAAAAATAAATAATTATTATTTCTGATATTTCATGATTTTGTTCATTTCATGTGTTAATTTTGCAATTTTCTGAAGGTATTCAATTGTTATTGTGTTTAGCATCCTGTTTTGAAACTAACAGTGATTCCTGCTGAATGATTATGTAAATTCCAAGGACAATTCCCAACATTTGCCGTCGGAATCGAACCGGGCCTCTGGAGCATTACACCGAGACAGCTTCCGAGCTTGTGTCGAGTACCCACCAGGAACTCCGCCTGCGCTGCCTCGTACTTCCCGCTGGCGTCCCGGTCTCCCTCGGTGATCCGGTTGTTCCCGATCATCCAGGTGAACTGCGGCTGCGGGTTGGCCAGGATCTCCACCACAACCTCGCCGGTCTGGCCGATCAGGTAGCCGAACTGCTCGATCGGCTGGGTCACGTCGCGCGGCGCATCTGGAGAAGACAGAGTGAGGTCAGGAGAAGAAGATGAGAGCAGGATTCATATCTATTATTATAGTGTCATTCGAGATAGTCAATAGAAAAATATACCGATCATTATACTTTACAAGATTATTAGTCAAACTGACATACAGCAAATATCTATCATTCCAGTCCATATTCACCCAAATTCATGAAGATAATTCGTCATTTATCATTTACATTCTCCTCTTAATTTTTTCAGTTTACTTGGAAAATAATTCTTATGCATTGGAAAATTACAATTTTGGAAATTAATTTAAAAAATGTTAATTACTTATGATAGTACACCTAATTCCAAAATGTATCTCACATTAATACGAAAAAAAAACTTCTAAATTATGTTTCAAAAAAGTCTTTCTTTATATAGGTACCTAATAAGCGTTTATGAGAAATGTCTCATGTATATTAATTATTTATACAAAATGTTTCATCGTCTTGTTAGGATAGCCACCCTAACGAGTGTATGAGTGTGTGTTGTTATTATGTATGAATGTATAGACGTAATTGTTAAAGTGTGAATGTTCTGTAATGTTAGATTAGTTTGGTATCGGTTCGTCAGCGAGGATGCGCTCCTGTCAACCGAGGGTAATCGTCAGGAATGTCCCAGGCAGGTGGGCTCAAGATAGAGAGGGTTGCTTGGCCAACCGAATGCGAAGAGAGTGGAGATTCGCCAGTTGGATACTTGCTGGCATCGAGGGTGGTTGACCCGATGCTAGCGGGATTGTATTTCTGTAGTCTTTATTAAATAAACGTATTCAAATATATTTGTGTTTAATTTAAGTATTGCTAGTCCCCTAGACATAACAATTGGGGGCTCGTCCGGGATAATTTTCTAGACATAACAGTCTCAACAAAATCAAAAACATAACATTTAAACAGGTATAATCTGAGGTTTAAATTAAACAAAATCGAGGTTCGTGTTGTGAATGATACAACTTCCTTGACCTTCAGATGGGACGTTAAGCCGTTGGCCCTCTTGGTATCTTTCGTCAGAAAAAGGCTACATGGTTTCCAGGTACCAGGTCCGGTACCAGGTTTCCTCTCCCCTTTTCTCTATATTGCATTCTCACTTGTGGAGCCTCGGCTCTGTTGAGAATATAGAATAAATAAAACTAATAAACAATACGTTAGAAAGCTACTCACATCTGACGAGCATCTGCTTGACAGTCGTGTTCTTCTTGGTCCCGTACGCGAGATGTCCTCCGACGCACTTCAGCTGCTTGCCGTTGTCGTTCCAGTTGAGCCTTCTCGTGAGGTTCTGCACGGCCGTGTGGAGGTCGGTCTTGGGGTCGACGATGTCCTGCACTCGCTTGTCCGTGTAGATCTGCTCGTCCCCGAGGAACCACGTGATCGTCGCGACCGGTCGGCCGTCCTTCACCAGACACGTGGCGGTGATCTGCTCACCTTCCCGGTACTCGTTGCTGCGGCTCGAGCTCGGAGTCACGTCCAGGTCGGGAGTGTTCGGAGATCCTGAAAGCAAGGATGTGGTTAGTTGACTGTCGATACTCAATTACAATATTTTAAACAATGTCACTAAAAAATGAAAGTGTAGCAGGACACTTGGAGAGTTATTGATATTTTCTACTAACAATACGAAAGGAGAATAAATAAATCTAACTGAGAAACTGTACTACTTGACACTCTTTCACTCTTGATAGGTGGTAAGTTAGGAAAGATGACATGGCTAAGAAAGAAACCTAATCACATAGTTTTGTGCAGAAGCAAGTCCTTACCCTTACATTCATCTCTGGTTTTTTGGTAATAAAAGTAGTATCGATTGTACAACCTATAGTGCAAATTATAAGATGTTATATTCTATACGAGCATATAAATGCTCATAAATAAAGAAGCCAAATTTGCCAAAATTTTCCAGTGGAAGGAAAACAACACCATTTAAACCTTGAATATGCATCGAAATCCAGCGAATGTTAACAAAATTTTACTGCTCATCTGTAGGAAGATTTAAATGTAAAAATTTGGTCAATGATGCAAAAATAGCAAATCATTTTATAACTTTGTCTCTTCAACGACTTTCATGGTGATCTCCTTAAAAAGAAAAGTAGTAATGAAGAAGGACTTACTTGCAACCGTCAGCTGCATGGTCGCCGTCGTCTCCGCCGGTTCCTCCTCGACGCCGACGCCGCAGATGACCGGCCCGTTGAACTTTTCGCTGACCGACGGCAGGTTGACGCCGCACTGGCCGAACTCGAGCCCCGAGCCGTAGTAGTTGTACTCTCTGTTGTAGCGCGTCTTGGGCGTCAGCGTCAGCGCGGTCGCCTGGCCCGGCAGCGTGATGCGGCAGTACATCAGGGGCACGCCGGCGCGGCACAGGATCGTCACGTTCTGGTTGGGGAACGCCACGATCTGGCGCGGCTCGATGTCCAGCTTCAAACTCGTCACGCCTGGAGGAGAAACAAAGAAGCAATGATTAGTCATGGAAGATATTTGCAGAATAACGGATATTGTTTGTAACATTGATCAAGGATCAAGAAGTGTCTAGACCACTTTGGAGATTGTAGCGTATTTTGTCAGCCATGTTTGAACCTAAATTGAAAACAATATTTTTTACTGATGCTTGCTAGTCGCACCATATGTAAGGTGACCATACGTACCGGTTTTACCGGTACAGTACCGTTTTTAATGCTCTTGTCCCGGTGTCCCGAGAACCTTTGCGAAACGGCTCATTTGTCCCGGTTTTGAAATTGCCGCTTAAAATGTCCCGCCCGGTAGTTCACTCTAACGGCGATAGATTGAACTTTTGTCTACAGCGGTCACATCTAAGATGCGTAAAAGAAGATGAGCACGGATTTCGATTTCATTGAAAGTTAAGATGGCGTGTGTTTAGTTGGTTTAGCCGGTTTGTATTCCTGTCATTCATCTGTCTGTGATATTATTGTTACTTGTTAGAACTTTTACTTATGGCTCCTCGGAGGAAGTGCAAATTTAACGAAGTCTTAAAGAAAGAGTTTGTGTTTATAAAAAAATTAAAAACTGATAATGACCACGAAATAAAGTGCATGGTCTGCGAGACAATACTGTCAATAGCTCACGGCGGTAGGTCGGACATCAATGACCACATAAAAACTCCATCATCCAACCACAAGATCTAGATTTTTTCACGTTAGTTTACCTACTTTCCTGAAAATAACTATACTTTTAAAGTGATTTTAAGCCATAATTGAGTGATGCATTTCAAAAAATTCGCTGCGCGGCATTTTTCTGGGGGGCAAGCCCCCTAGACCCCCCTTCATATCACTCAAAAACTTTGTCCCGGTTTGACTCCTCTCGAATATGGTCACCTTAACCATATGGCTTGGCTTTACCTATGGCCACAAGACGAAAAATACTACAGTTTCTGCAACATAGGGTGGTAGAATCGCAATGGTTGAGGCAATAATCAATCTTTGGATCTATGGTATCAATCTCAATCTTTAGTTGAGGTTATGTGTTAATAATAATAATAATAATAATAATAATAATAATATTTATTTATTGCTTAGAACATGTTCGGTGGCAACAATACAATCACAATACAGTTCAATAATTTACATTGTCAATCAAGTACATAATTATAATTATAACAATTACACGTCACAGAATAAAATGTTTCATAAATTATTGAGGTATTTAGAGCATTAATAAAAGATATCTACAAGTCACGTAATTAAATGCCACTAGCTATCATTTACCCTAAGCAGAATGAATTTAAATGATTTAATATTCTTCTTTTCAATAAGCATGGCATCAGCAAGTTTCTTAGTTAAGATAACTTTATCCCCGGTAGGTACATGAAATTTTCCTCCGGTGTAGCTGCTCAATAATCTCAGAGCGTTGTAGGTCGTTGAAAGCTACGAGTTCTGTGTGAAATCCATTTAGATTCCTTTCCCTCTCCTTAGAATGTGCGGCGTCGAGTAACGACTTGAACTTGCTTAATGAGTCAGGGAGCTCTACGATTTTCAGTTCATTCCAGAGCCGTATTCCCTTTCCCAGCAGTGAATGTAATCCAGTAGTCGAGTAGTACCTTGGGATACAGAGCTTGAAAGGGTGGTCCAATCTACTCACTACTCTACCAGGAACAGGAATACCACTCTGGAGCTCACTCCATGCTGCTTGGTTTGTGAGAACCCTGTACATCACAATGAGAAGTGCTTTTTCCCTTCTTGAAGCCAATTGCTCCCAATTCATATGCTTCTGGAGAAGAGCGTTGCTTGAGTATCGGTCAAAGTTACGGCAAACTAGTCGTATGGCCTTCCTTTGGACTTTATCCAGTAAATCAGTATGGATACCGAGATGAGGATTCCAAATGGAGCTACAATATTCCAATAGAGGACGAACAAGAGTCATGTATGCCCTTTCCCGAGCTTGGACTGACCCTTTCTTCAGATTTCGCATAACATAATGAAGAGTTTTCATCGTTTTGGAAACTACCATCCTGATATGACTGTCCCACGAAAGTTTGGAATCACAGGTCACTCCCAGATACTTGCAGGATTTAGATTTTCTTAATTCATTTTTTCCTATGGAATAGGGAAAGTCAATTGTTCCTGAAGGGGAGAGCTTGAAGGAGATACGCTGAGTCTTTTCTACATTCAATTTCATTCCATTTTCCTGTATCCATATACAAGTAGCATCCAAACTTTCTTGAAGTATGTTACAATCGGAAATTGACTTGATCACTTGGTACAGGATACAATCGTCTGCGTAGAGTCTGATGCTGCATCTTATGTTACTTGAAATGTCATTGATGTAAACAAGAAACAGCAAAGGCCCGAGCACACTGCCCTGTGGCACGCCTGAGTTTACAGGGGTTGATTCTGACATCTCATTTCCTACTCGGACTCGCTGGGTTCTGTCATAAAGGTACTCACTTATCCATTTTACCACCCTCAGATCAATACCGGGCAGCTTTGTAAGTTTCATCAAGAGTTTGTCATGTGGTACGACATCGAAAGCCTTGGACATATCTAATAACAGTGCATCTACCTGCCCCCCGTTATCAATTGCATTGATAATGGTCTGAGTTAAACCAGCTAGGCTGGCATCACAGGAATAACTTCCTCGGAACCCAAATTGGAAATTTGATAGGAAGTCAGAAGATTCCCACAGCTTCCGCAAGTAGTTTCCAATCAATTGTTCAAAAAGCTTGCAGGGAATTGACGTTAAACTTATTGGCCGATAGTTGCTTGGGATGTCTTTCTTGCCTCCCTTGAATACTGGGATAACAGTAGCAGTTTTCCATTCCTGAGGGAGGTAAGTATTGTTTATGATTATTTGGAAGAATATCATCAAGTAGGATGTTACTGGGCCAACAGCGAGCTTGAGAAGTTGACTTGTTATGTCATCAGGTCCCGGGGCTGTGTGGGGTTTTAAGCGGGAAATGGCCTTGGAAATATCACTGCGTTCAATGACAACATATGTTAAACATACATGTAATTAAATAGGTACATTCTTGGCAATTTTTAAGCTTTAATAAACTATGTAATATTATACCTAATTAATGTCTTATCCGAATATTTCATATTCACCAATAAGATGACATTTAAATAGGTACCTACCTACCTACTTCAAACTAGGTAAAGCATATCGTCACTAGTTGAGATTTGAGTATATTATTTTCTCAGCTCAGAGTTAACAAACTTATCCGCGTATTCATTCAATAATAGACAGGTCACTTGACAATTTCTCTCCGCACGCAGTCGATGAAAACACTCTAACATCGACGTCAGGCATCACGCCAGGCCGAACCATAACCTAAAAAGCGCAGACTAGACATGACAGCAAATACATTAACAATGTGACAGGCCACGTCAGGCCGGACAGACACGGAACTTGGATTAGTAATGGAGAATGAGGACGAGTCAGGCACGCACTTATACAATATCAAACCCCGACTTGCGGCAATCTAGATAGTTCAGAGTTAATATTTACCGAAAGAGATATTTACCCAAACTATTGATGGAGACTATAACCTAGATTCGATTGGAAATGACAGACGATAATAATGCAGGACGCAGGTTTCAAAATGAGATAACAGCAAGTAGTAAGGAAATTTTTACTATAAATTATACTTTATAAGAAAATGTTATATTTAAAAGTTGAATACCTACCTTTTTTGTGAATTTTAACGAAAGTACAAGATTAGTGGAAAAAGCTCCCTAGTTAATTAAAAAGTTAGATTTGTGGTTGAATACCAAGGAATAGAAGAAAAGAGATTCATAAAATGTTCGTTGCATTAGTTCCATTTAAATTGTATTTTCATTTCATAGAAGATCGTGGGAGACAACACAATACCTTACTGTCTCAACAACTTTGCATCGCCAGGTACGTACCTTACACTTTGTTATAAAGTTCTAGCCAATAAAGAACTTTAAAAACATGATAGAAAAATTGATCCAAGATGGATAAAACAAAGGTGAAATAGTGGTAAAAAAGTGGCATAAAAGTAAAAATTGGCAACTCCATATATTTTTATGATTAGCTAATGTCATCAGGTATCGAAATCAGCATATTATAATCATCATCATCATCGGAATAGGTACACTCCCCCAAATAATAAACGGTACTTGGTACAAAACGTATTGGCTGCTGGGCCGGTTCCTTGACAATCAATCCTTGTTATTATCAATGAAATCAGAGCTCACCTAAAAGAGTTAGATAATGCGTTAGCACTGACTTCATGGGATGATGCCATCAAACATTAATCAGTCAATTCATTTTCTTTCGAGTACCGTTTATTATTTGGGGGAGTGTACATTAAATTTAATTCAAGGAAGATCGCAGAAGCAGGAATGGTACTACCAAAATGACAGAAATGCAAAAAATTTGAAGAAAAAGTAAAAAATACGAAAACAACTGTATTATAACACGGCTTTTTGAATAATATGTATTGATAAAAGGGGGCGCAGGACGTTCCAAAAGTGAAAGCATGAAAATGGCCGACACATCTTCAACCACCCCCAACCCTATGCGAGTTCGCTGCAAACGGCACTTAATTTCCCGCCGCCCACGTTTATTATTTGCCATATTCCTCTGATGAACGGGCCGAGTGCTTCCCAGCGACACTCAAGCACGGTTGTCATGGGAACGCACTGTGCAGATGACCGACTGCGCTACAAGCGAGCTCGCAGAGAGCAGGCCACTGTGACGTCAGCACTGAGCGAGCGTCACCACGCTACTCTTAAGGTGACCAGCGCTCGACCGTTTTAGAAAATTGCACCCGTTTCAGAAAAATTGTTTCATAAGTGGGTGTAACTTTGATAGGATGTTCACATGATCAGTCTGATTGTATATTAGTAGCACTATTTCATAATTGCTCATTGCATTGTTAATTAAGCGCCAGTTATTCAACAAAACCGCGCAAAACTATGACATTTCCAATACGATTGGAGACAATACCCGTGAACCAATTGATCTCAAATTTTAATCATGATTAGATTTTAAGTCAAACTTAGGGTTATCACTTGGCACATTTTTTAAATTAAATTTTATACGGCACCTATTACAAGAAAATATAAAAAAAATCTTTAAAAAATCAACTAATTATTACTAATTAACGAAGCAAAAAAATTAAAATTTACCAATAACCTTAAGTTTGTCTTTTGTACTATAATCATGGTTAAAATTTCAAATCATTTCGTAAATCCGTTTTGTCTCCAATCACATCCAAAAAAAGTGCCTATACAACAAGCGGCAAAATCGCTCGCGCTTGCAGCTCCTTAAGACACTTTCTCTGTCAGTGCCTAGGTCAAACCGTTCGACTAATCCATCTCAAATTTTGCACACACACTTATGTAATCTAATATCTTGTTCATACTATGAACGACAATCTCTGTTAAATATTTATTGTGAATGCTGAGTTAGATAAAAATTGTGAACGAGGTACCTACAAGTCTCGTGAATAATTTTTGAACATGATCCTGTGATTTTTTAAATTAAAACTTGGACTGTTTTACCGATCAACTTAAAATTTGGCATGGCCATAGGGACCAACATTATACGTGTTCTTGTAAAATTTCAGACTAATCAGTCGTTAAATTCAAAAGTTATTGTTATTTTAGGGACATTTTATGCGTGTTTGGAAATAATTGTCAGATTTCGAAGGAAATGTCAGATATTTTATCACTGCTTCTTAGACGCATTTTGGCTGCTTCCACGGTCTGTAGAGAAGAAACTTGCTAAACGCATATACAATACGAATGCTCGTTCATCAACGCGTTACAGAAAACGAATTTTCGTACTTAAAACATTATAAGAGTGGTGTAATGGCCGTCTTTCTAAACACTCTAGTTTTTACTGCCCCTTGGATCGGGGGTTATTTATTGCTTCGCGAGGCCATTCGTCAGCTTCGGGCACACTCGGTTGCACTCGGGGATATTACGCGACGAACCAATCAAACAATGTCGGGACAATTCGGCGAAATCATCCCCGAGTTGTGGATGGAAAATATTGGAGTTGACACGAGCGCATGAAGCAAAAACTACTCGTACTGCTGGATTCAAGTCTTCCTTTCAAATGGTCACGTGATCAACAGCTAAGCCACGCCCAAGTGAAATCTGATTGGCTCGCTGATTAAAAATCGCAATTCTCATTGGCTTAGAGAAGAAATAAAATATGAAAATTGAACATATCTCGAAATTTAATATGGTGAGGAATCAATATTATATTTTATTCGCAAAGCTTATTTTTTTTTACACCGAAAAACGTTTTTTCCAAAGAATTGTCATTTGAAGCACGCCCCTCAGACCCAGTTAAACACCAACATATCCATTCCAGACAGAAACCACCATATAACACTGTGGTTAAAACTGCAACTTTAAAAGTGATATATCTCAGAAAATAATGTGGATAGCCCATTATTTTATGGTATATTTGGAATCAGCGTATTTTTATCTGTATAATTATGAAGTTTCATCGAAATATCATCTACATGCAGTTTTGAAAGGAAGACTTTAAGGAGGGATGCCCAAGTAGATTTTCCGAAAATATGTTTTGTTGAAATGTACGACTTTTATTATTTTTTTCAACATTTCAACTATATTTTTATGTAAAAGTTTCATCAAATGTCTTGTAACTTGCAACTCTCGAATTATATTGAGTTTTCAATATGATGTCTTTGGAAGATTAAGAAATTTTAACACAGGAGGTATAGGAAAATTATTTAGAATTTGGCGCATAACTTTTAAAAACGTACGGCTAGGTGTATATATAAAAATCTTAATAAATACCTCTATGTCTAATACACATAATATTAGTTTTTGAAAAAAATCTATCGGTGGAAAATAGTTTAAATCTAATATTTACTAGGAAAATTACGGTGTTTTATCGACTTACCATGTTAATTAAAGATAGGGCTAACTCAAATTTATAAAGTGATATATCTTGGAAATTAGTTCGGCTAGCCCACTTTTTCTTGCGTTTATATGGTGCACAAGGAAATTATCTATTAAATAAGCAAATTAATTCAGATATCTATCGGAGACCTCTACTTGAGCATCCCCCCTTAATGGACAGTCCAACGTTGGAAAAATTATTTTTTGTGATATTCTGGCGAAATTCAAGAAACTCTAAAATTGTCGTCATCATAGGACTTGAAAATAAAATTTCACTATGGTGGACAGTCGTCAATAAAATTGGATTTTCTCTTTCACCTTCTTTGGGATATTTAATTATGTTTTATTTTTATTTTCTATTTACACTGTCGACAATTTCGATTCAAATTGAGAGTTGTGACATAATTTTTTTCATGACAAAATGTCACTAAAAAAGTAAATTTGTCTTGAAGAAGATAATGACACAAATGAAACGAAACATGTTCGATTATCAATAGAAAATAAAAATAAAACGTAATGAAATATCCCCTTAAATATTGAATTACTACCTGAAAATAGTTCATAATAAATATATAATAAATATGTATTTATTATTAATTTAAGATTTAAATTTATATGTAATTGTAATTGTTAAAATGGAATTGATAAGTTGTAAAAACAACTTAATTCGGACACTAAATGGAGCCTCTTTGTGTGGAATATTCTGTCTCTCTCTCGTAGTAAAGAAAGTAAAAAGTTTTGTCTAATATAAACAAAGCACGCTTTTCATTCCACGCTGCTCGTAATCATTTAAACAGTTTGAAATGGGGTCACGTGCTGGGTTTTTGTTCCCGCGTAAAGCAGATAATTAAACTGGTGAGTCTTCGCGGGTGAGGGGGGGGGGGGGGGCAACCCGAAAACTAATGATCCACCGGGGCGGGTCCGCGACCCAAATCTACGTGGATATTCAACTTTCTCAGTCACAGCATCCTTAACACAATATGTTTAGAATTAGAATAAATACATTAATAAAAAGTGAAGCTACAGGGGCCAGATTCACAAAAAGTATTATCTGCTGATAGGTATTATCTTTTGATTTAATACCAAAAACACCATGTTAAATGAAAGATAATACCAAAGATAGTACGTATTAGGAGATAATACTTTTTTGTGTATCTGGCCCCAGTAGTTTAACCTGGTATTACCAAAGTTGTTATGCTGGATTAACTAAATATTGGACAAAATTGGCGGCACAGCCAAACAGATACTTCAAAATGATCAAAACAGTTGAATTTAATCCAAAAATTTGTTACCCGGAAAAATTTAACTTCGGTTAAACCGGCCCAGAAAAAATATAAGACTTCTAAAATTTTAAATTTACCATGCCATAATGTAAAAAATGTGCACATTGAATTTTATTTATTTTAAGGATGCTTAACGTCGCACTGTTCTCCAACTGCTAATGGCGACGGATGAATGATTATGATGATGATTGGGAGATGATGGTGAAGAGTAGGTAAGGATGGAAGGTGGGAAGGAGGCGGTCGTGGCATATTAGTAGGGTACCTTCCCAGCATTGTCCTTCGACCGAGGAAACCGCGAAATACCTCCGAATGTCCTTCGACCCGAACACGATTCACGCCCATATGGATTTTAACATCGTATTCGGGCCGAATCCGGAATTCAACGAAGCGATCTCTTCTCTCAACTTGTGCTCCAGAGTCCACCAGGCTGTCATAACATCTGCGACGTCGATGACGCGCTGAACGACGCCCGGCGTCACTTCCTATAGGCGACGCCCTGCGCCGGTGCTCGTTACGCCCGCAAGGCAAATAAACACCGGCGCAATGTCGAGTGCTCAGCCCGTCTTCGTGTACACACGTGGAATAATAAACTCGACTGGATTGTGTGAGACACGAGCTGAGGGGTTGTGAGTTTATACGTCGAGCTTCAATGGCGAGGTGGAGGACGATGTTGTTCCATTTGGTACAGGGGAAGAACGCTATCATCAGATGAAACAGAGATGTTGAAACTTGTGTCTATCTTCCATACAAATCGATATTTCAATAGCGTTTTACAAGACTTTGTGACAGTATTTTCTAAAAATAGAGGGTATATTCTGAAAGCTCATAAAAACCACTGCAAGATTACACCTTCAACTTTTTTTTTTAAATGGACTCATAGCGTTATTTCCCTGTACCTTTCATTATACAAGGGAAGAACGATACATGTCACATAATATGTCTATAAATGTTTGTGTAAAGATATCAAGTCCTAGCTTATTCACATGACAGTCCCGTTTACTTCGCTCGCTGCGCTTTTCTGCTTTTTGTGTGCTTCCAAAACTTTTGCAAAAACATTAATTTCATATGAGCCGTCTCGTTTGTAGTATTTCAACAGATCCCGTGATTTTTTTTAATATTAAAGCTGGAACCGTTTGACCGATCAACTTAAAATTTTGCTTGATCTTGGGGCCAACATTTTAGGTGTTTTTGGCAAAATGAGACTATAATCTGTCCTTATTTTAAAATATTTACGGACATTTTATGAGTACATTTTTTGAAAATATTTTCCGGAGCTCGAATCTTGCTGCCGTCCTCCCTGACCGAGTTTTTTCCTCAGTTCTCCTCAGTCGAGTCATCCTAAGGTTCCCAACTAATATTCCACAACCACCACCTTCCCAACCTATTCTTCATCATCATCATAATCATGCATCCATCGCCATTCTATAAAACAATGAAATGGTAAACTACCCTGGATTCGACCTTGCGAGGTTGCAATGTTTCCGCCGAGGGTGAAAGTGGCCGGCTATTTTTACCACGGCAATCGATACGCTTGGCAACAACACAGATTCACGTGCCGTTGCATACAATCTGTCTCCTGTAAGGTGGTTGCTTTTCATCACACGATGATGAATAGAGGGAGCATGGAGTTGCGATATCTTACATTGAATGGAGTATAGGACTCGTATTTCAATATATAGAAAGTTTTGAGTGTCGATGTGAAGTTTAAAAAAATAAAATTTTAAATATTATACGAACAACATAATTTGAACAATTACCTACTCTAGTGTTGGGATAACTCGACATGTTTTTATTTTATTAAATTATTTTTGTAACAGTTTCAATTTTCCTTTAAAAATCTTCTTCAAATTATTATCAAAATAATAAAAGTCGTGCATCGTTAAAAGCATTTATAGATTATTTATTTGGTTTGGTATTATTGTAAAAATTTGAAAATAAAAATATCTACGGACTTTTTTTGCTGTATTTGTAATATAACTACAGTTTTTTATTACATTATTTTCAAATTAACTCGACAAATATAGCTCTTAATTACTCCAAATTTACTTAATTTTAAGAAAATATAAATAAAGCATTCAATACTAACTAGTGTTAACTTTCCCGAGAATCAAAATTATTAATTCATATTCTTACTTGTGTAATTCCAATTTCATAGTATTCAATGTTATTGTATAAATTGTCTCGGAATCGTAAATAACAATGATCGGATAATATTGGGCCAACAGGAGATGAGTATAATCAAGTTTTAACAATGAAGCAGCTACTGGCGTGCCAGCTGGCCAAGTAGTAAATCCTATTTATTTATAAACTCAGAGCAAGTTATTTGTTCCAATGTTGTCGAAGTTCGTGCCAAGTGGGTGGCTATCCTGATAATGGTCCCTCGTGATTTCTACAAGAATTACACTGTAAACAAACATTTCAAAAGTTTACAAAACATATTCTATTTCTGATTCTTATGCCACTTTCACGATTTTCCTGCGGTCCTTTTTCACTCGACTTTTTCGTGATTTTCCTCAATCGATAGGCCAACATGGAAAGGTGCCCTACTAATAGGCCACGACCACCTCCTTCCCACCTTCCATCCTTACCTATTCTTAATCACCATCTCCCAATCATCATCATAATCATTCATCCGTCGCCATTATAGCCTCGCTGCAGAACAGTGCGACGTTAAATAATTAAAACAATTACTATATGACGCACAAAATAATAATATATCACCGAATTAGTTACTGTAAATGCTAAAAATGTGCCATAATTATGGAAACGTGTAATGCATAGGCATTCGTGTTAAAAATGTAGTCAATTATTGGTGAACGTGCAAAAAAAAGCGTTCAAGCATAATTTAAATGCGTTGTTACAATTAACGAATTGGTTATGTTGTACAATGTCTCCGTTGAAGATGTATATAGGCAGTAGGCTCAGTAGCCAATGGGACAACAATGAAAAACAATGCCCAAGTTGAGTCGGGATCGTCTCGTACGAAAGTCACTTGTCTATTGAACAAGTCACGGCCCCGAATGTTCTCTCGCTTCCAATCTTCATGCCAAGCGTGTGTTTATGAATGTTTCACATGCAAAGGTGTTGCTGAGCCAGTAGAAGACCAGCCGTTAGGCTCCTCCCTCTCTTCTTATTGCCTGGCGACTACAATAATTTGTAGAGAAACTTGCCCATGTCTGTTTTATAATTGTCTCATTTTGATCAAAACAATCTAACTTGACATACGTTAATTCAAGGGGGATACAAAATAAATAATTTCGTATCCGCTACTATTCAAGCAAACATAGTTCAACCATGTAGGGTCAGCGTCAAAAGAAGCCAGCCAAATCCCCATGTTGGTTTATATATGGGAAATCGGTATAGGAATTATTGAACGTGTTAAACCGCATCACAAAGCACATTTTTGACAATTTAGACGCTGTAAAAGAATACAAACATGAAGAAATTAAGACAAATTAGAGATTGACTTTCAGGCCGCACTTCTTTTTACCACATTCTGTATTTATTAGGACATATTATTAAATATGTTTACAATGAGATCATGTCCATAATACATAATGTTGTACTGTGTCAGGTTTCCCTGCAATCTGGTGAAATGTAAGCCGAATGAGTTCGATCTTGCCTTGAGACGGCTCGGTTTGCCACTATACGTCGAGGACACGGTTCCTATCCCTAACAGATGTCAATGGTAGTGGCATGACATCTACACTCTGTTTGTTTTAGAAGTAGACATCGATCGGACGATGGAAATAGCCGTGTTGCTTACACTTTCGCGTGTCCCGCATCAAATCAACTCCAGGTAGTCGATTGACATTGGCAAGTTTGTAGCGCATCGATCAGTGTAAACAACTCGTCAAGCCACAGTAGTAAACAGTCAGATTTTATATCATCAGTTGGAATCTGTTCATTGCATCGGTACTCTAATGGATCAAATTGCTTTATTTTCACGTTTTATTGTCTTGCCTAATTTCTTTTTTAGCTTGAAGTACTAAATCATGTGATTTAACGAATTCATGTGTTTTAGAATATTTGTTTATTTTCGTGTTTCTCATGATTCTCAAATTCAAAAACACAATATTGCTGTACACTTGTAGGTATTATTTATATATATATTTTTAAACTTCGAAGGATTTCGCAATACTTTTATTTCTCTATTTACTGATATCAGGGTGCACCGAATTTTCTACTCGTTCATCCCCCTTTCTTCATTATAATTACGTCATATCTGTACCTAAAAGGTAGATGGCCCGTTGTCCATTTCAATGCATCTTGAGGATAACCCAAAAACCATTAATTCTGTCTTCATCCAATCATATTTGTAATGGTGACATGAGCCATTGTGTAAGAGAATACTTCAATATATCTGTTTAACTGACAATTACAATTGATAGAGATTATATATGATTCCGAAGTAGTGAAACGAAAATCGAGAAAATAGGCATTGATAGCCTTCTACTTCTGAACTAGTACATAGTAATTAAAATTGCATTCAGTCAACGAGAAATGGAAGCCGCGGTAAAACTGACAAAAAAACTGAAATACTGAACAAAAACAAAACGTGTAAAAAAATACTGCCAAGCACCTATTCCACCTTAAAGCATTGAGGAGGAGTATTTAAGGAGGGCCAAGCAAAATGTTGTTAAAACAAGTTACTGCCGCCAAGCACAACACATGTAGTGGCCGCACTGCTACACGTACACTCGGTTCTGTATCAACAGCTATGGGATCGATATGGCTCTGGAAATAGCTGGCAGTGTTGCTTCTCAGAGCACTTTTACTCGTGCAACAAGAAGACAAATGAAGAGTAGGTACACGCGAGCTGCCGGGAAAACTCGCGTCTTTAAAACTAAAGCGTTTCACAACAGAGCGTAATGGAGCTCGGAGGTAGATTTTGTTTGAAAATGCAGGGCCAGATTCACAAAAAGTATTATCTCCGAATGCGTACCATCTTTCGTATTATCTTTCAGTTAACATGGTGTTTTTGGTATTAAATCAAAAGATAATACGTATTAGCAGATTATACCTACCTTTCGTGAATCCTGCCCCTGGAGAATATTCTCGAGAGTATTTCCCAAAATGGGAATTTTCCGGGAGTTTTCCTTCATTAAACATAATTTTTTTAAACGTTTTAGGATATTTTTGTGAATAAGAAAATGTCCCATTGTTAGGGGGCACATTTATGGGATTAAAAAGATATATTGTGTCCATAAAAATAATAAAAAAGAATGTAAAATCGATCACATTGTGGCATTTTAATTGTGTGTATAAATTTACATTCCATAATAAACAAAGAAGACTGTTTGACATTTTAAAATGTCCTGAAGCAATTCGTATTGACGTTATTTTTGGTCAATCAGTTGTACGCATGACCTTATTAACGACATGTAATTCAAAGAATTTTGTGAATTTACCCTATATTCGAATTGGAATATTCACTTTTGGAATGATGTATGAAGCTCTATCAATTGCCATTTGACTCATGTCACCATTACAAATATGATTTGGTTACTGGTTTTGAGCTCTCCTCAAAATCATCGAAATGCACTTTCGGCCTTCTACCTCTGAGGTACAGATCTACCGAAAGTGGTCCGCTTCATCTCACTTTCCCGTGGAAATCCGAGATATAAATCACTGGAATTCAGTTCCAAACTTTCCCGCCATTCATCTTTAAAACTTTGCACGTCGACACCACTTTCCATCCCGACCCCGCAGACAAAAGCAGGCGTCAGGTCATTAACTACCTTTCAAGAGATTTCATTAGATCCAAATTAATTCATTCGTTAAAAGGAGGCTTATTTCATGAAAATATATCTTTCAATGAAAACAAATTGAAGGCGGTTTTTCGCGATTTCTCTCAGTCGAGAGTTAAATGCTGGGGAGGTTCCCTCTTAATAGGCCACGACCGTCTCCTTCCCACATTCCATCCTCACCTATTCTTCACCATCATCTCCCAATCATCATCATCATTATTCATCCGTCGCCATTAGCCTCGCTGCAGAACAGTGCGACGTTACCAACGCTTTACAAATATGAGAAAATCAAGTATTCTTTTCTATCAATTGGTATTACTAGGAAAACGCTCTGAGTAACGCGTTGATGAGCGAGCACGGATACGGCGCAATACCTCGAACCGAAATTCTGTTTATCGAAAATGTCCTTAAAAGCCAATAATTCTTGAATTTCGTCACAGACTTGTATGAAAATCTCCAACAATTCCTAAAATATTGGTCCCAATAACCACGCAAAGTTTTAAGGTTGATCGATTGAACCTTTATGATTAAACGATTCTTTGTTCATTAACAAAAATCACAGGATCTCGTTGATAAAATATTTAAACGGTCATATCAGTTTCATAATAATATACGTTTGAAAGTTTCTGCTCTAACAACCTTGAAGAGAAGATTCGAAGATGCCGTGAAATGTGAAATTCGAGAAATATGACAGCCAACACGCAAAATATCCGTAAACTGTCAATAACTGTTGAATTTAAACACAGTTTAGTCTGAAAATTGTCAAAAATACAGATAATGTTGGACCCGATTACCATGCAAATTTTTAAGTTGATCGGTCAAACGGTTCTGGTTTAAATTTTAAAAAGCACATGAAATATTTTTTTAAATTTTAACCAATGAGACGATTTGGCTGAAAATTTGTAAAATAAGAGACAATGTTGGTCTTAATGACCATGCAAAATATAAGGTTGATCACATTTGTCGAAGACCATTTTCATTTTTCAGCCTATCAGGAGATGTTTATTTAAATTTTAACCAATTGATAGATTTCAAAAAAAAAATGGGTCAGCAAACAGAGAAGGTTGTCTCTACATGTGTGCAAAATTTCAGGTCGATCGGTGAAACGGTGCGATTTCAGTTGCTCCATTTAGCATCCAAAAACAAAAACAAAAAAAAAACAGAGGTCCGTGTCAAACGAGTCAAAAGGAGACGCTCGCTTCGCTCGCTCAATTAAATTTTGCAAATTTGCAAACGTTATGTATAAGAAAATTTTTTCATTAAATAAAAATTTAGTAAAATTTATTATTTTTTTATTTTAATTAATTTTTTTTGTACTACATCCAAAATAAATATCTAAGAAACCGATATTTTTCATACACACAGCAAAATAAAAAAAAATATCACCAGTAAAATCCTTGCCACCTGTAAAATTTACTATTTGCAAGATATGTTAAATAAATTGAAATTGAATTGAAATATCTGATTGACTGATTTTTTTTAGATCGCACCATCAGAAGTGAGTCCAAGCGATCTCCTTGTCTCATTCTAGTAGGTGAACTCACAGAATGATAATAATTGTTACGAAACATGACCAGCAGTCATTCAAATTCGTTCACCGATCCTTTTCCTTTGCCAAGTGTACATCCATTCCATATTCCTCCTCCTGGTCGACATAAAGTGATGGAATCCCCAGAGCTGGGTAGTAACTTAACGAAAGTAACGCGTTACCGGTAACGCGTTACTTTTTTGTAACTTTTACAGTAACGCGTTCCTGCTATGATAGAAGTAACTTAGTAACGTGGAAAGTTCCTTTTTGTTGTGGAACTTTCACATTTATAAAAGTTCCTTTTGCAGTTACTTTTAGAGCAGAATGTACCTTCCCTCAACATTCAAAACTACACCATTTCCGCCCTCAAATATGTACCTGATTTTCTCTGATAAGGAATTTTAGGCCACCTGCACAAAACCGCATTCCAATCACGCCGTTCATGCTTAGTGCGTCACCAGTTCGCCCTCTCACTTGCACTTGACCAACCCTGCCGTGGCAATGGCATCGGGGAGGGGGTAGAATTAGATGCAAGCCTTCTTACTGGGAGGAATTTCGTTGAAAATTTTGTTTTCCACAGAGAAAAATTACAGCCTGAATTTGTGTTTTAGCAAATTGGCTGCATTCCGGAAATAAAATGGCCATGTAACTTTCAAAGTAACTTTTCATTGAAAAGGAACTTCCAGTTCCTCTGATTAGTTGAGGAACTTTAACTTTAACTAGTTCCTTTTTTTCGGAAAGTAACGTAACTTTAACGCGTTCCTATTTTTTTGGTAACTTACCCAGCTCTGGGAATCCCTTCATGGAGACATTCCTCTCTAATTGTCCGGACCTAATTGATGCTGCACAGAAATCTCTCCGTCCTCGTCCAATTGACTCACTCAGAGAGAGAGAAGACGAATCCAATTAACTGCTCTTTCATATTCGTCATAATGGATATTTACTTCGGCTCCAGACGCAGTGGGATGCTGTGGAAGACGTCTTAAACTCACATCTTGGAGATGGAACCATTTAACAGCAAGCAGTAAATAAATTATCATTTTAAACGTGTAGATGTATTTGAATACAACGAACATTAGAGGAAAATAGAAGATTTTTTCATGAGTGAAGATCGAAAGTAACCTTAAGTGTTTTGATGTTATTAAAGTCTGTAGGTAAGAGGTAGAAGGACGGAAGTCCATTTTATCGATTTAGTGTTGCACACTTTTGGAATGATGTTATCAAGCTTTATCAATTGACCAATGTAGATCTCCTCCCCCCACTACGTCATAAAACAAAAGTCAATGTTTGGACACTGACAGCTGTCAGTGACCAAACAACTGTCAGTTAACAGCAAACAGCTGTTTCTTACAGAATTTAACAGTTTTACAATCTACAAATTGCCATTAATAATATAGCAATGATTTAAACTATTTACTTAATATTGTTCAGTCTCAATTAACTTATCATAAGAGAGGTAAGGCCTTTTTAAGTTGACGAAACAATCCAGTGAGAGAAGCCATTAAAAAGTAAAACAATTTGGCAACATACCTGACAAAATATAATTTGTTTCGTTGTACCACTGTAATAATTGTCCAGCATATCATCAAACATGATTTATATGAGTTTAAATATATTGATTGTACTATTTCAAGTGGTAAATTAAACTATTAAACACGTGTGAGCTGAATTCTTTGATCTTTCTGAAATTCATTTGTTTGAATGAAAAATTGTTATTTCTAAGAACCCTGGAGTTGCCATGGTAATACTTTTGTCTTTCATAAGGCAACGCCCACCTTCATTGGTCACAACAAATACAGTTATATTGAAGTATTCTCTTACACAATGACTCATGTCACTTTACAAATATGATAAGATGAAGACAGAATTACTACTTTTTGAGCTCATCTCAAGAATAATTGAAATGGACTTCCATCATTCTACCTGAGCTACAGATGTATTTTTGTTATTTTTGAGCTACAGATGTAATTTTTTTCACCTATTTTTTAAAATCAAGATATTTGGCTGGTATTTTTATATGGAGTAGATATTTTTATGTGGATAATATATTATTCTATACTATCTATATATGCACGAAGCGCCAGGTATTTTGTTATTAGTTTTAAAATAAAGTTTCGACATGACCCATTTTTTAATGTTTTTTGATACATTTCAATGCTGATTTTTTTTTATATAATGAGATTTGTCTGGTATTTGCACATGGAGTTTGATTACACCGCCTGACATCACTAACGCTGTCAGCCAAGCCGGGGCGAGCTGTTACTTTCATCCCGCATGCTGCTGAAGATCACTCCCCGGACCTGTTGCCAGCATCCCAACACTTGTCCCACTAATTGCTCTCGATGAGGCTGGATGCTGTCATCGCACCGAACACGTGTTACTACAGATCCGGCTTTGGGGGGGGGGGGGGGGGGGGGAGCTGACAGATCCAGTGAGTGAAACACTTGCGAGCGAGATTCCATGCTGGAAGAATCAAGACCGAGATGTAGCTGACTAAACTTCATACAACGTAATAATGAATGTCCATCTTAAAATCGAAAGACATAAAGCTCAATTTTGAATACGATTTAGTGACCGTAAAACAGCTGCAATGATGGTTATAATGTGAATAAATTGTTTACAATATACTACTAAATGGCAATCTAAGAATTTTAGCAATAAATTGAAGAATACAAGGAGTAAAAACACTGTCAGGTAGTTCTTCGCACAGGACTTTGTCCGTCTACTACAATCTTAGACGATAAACCTACAACAACTGGTATGAAGTAATTGAATTTAAATTTATTCGTTATACAAAATAAAAATAAATTATTTTGTAAATACAAACGTGCATATTTTAACGTTTAAAAGACTGATCCATGTTAACTTGAACCTAGTACATGTATACTTTGTATCATGGTTTCCGTCAGTCGGGAGGTAAATTCAGGGAACGACCGCCTCCTTCCCACCGTTCATTTCTTCATCATAATTCATTCCGCGTAATTGCAGATTAGTGCGATATTTAAGGATGAACCATCGCTTTGAATGACTATATTCATAACATGAGATTAATTAATTTAGAAAACGCATGTTTAAACTTTAAACCATAGTTTTATAAGTAATATGTGGATAAACAATATGAGTAATGAGGAATTTTTTAACAAAGTTATCTTTAAATAATTTTGCAAAGAATAAAGCAGTGGTTTTGACTAGTTTAGTTGTCCCATGTTAAATGGCCATATATCAACATTTTCAAACAATTAAATGCCATTATCTCAGACATTAAGTCGGTGACAAGAGTATTTTAAGTTTTCAACGCATTCAATTTTAGTCGAAGAATATATCAATAGTTTTCTGTTGAAATTGTTGGTGCGCATTAAAAATAATTTAGAATAATGTAGGAAATGTATTCGTTCCCCCATAAGAGCCTTGTAAAAATCTCGAACTTTGAAAACGATTAACATAAAAGTAAGGTCGGTAGGGTATACATTTTTTATCTAATATTGTAGAAAAAACAATTAGGAACAAAATAAAATGGTTTAGAAAAAAAAATATAGGTAGATGACCTGGCGCTGGTTCATCCTTAACAAAAAGGTGTATGAAATATAGAATACAGTTTTGTTTACGCGAACCTACTCTTCTCTTTGCACCTGACATCAGCCCCGCCTCAATTACCTCTGACAAATGCCCCCCCCCCCACATGTCGTCAAGGTAGACTGGATGGGGTGCGCGGCCCCCCACGCAAACAACCACTTCCTGTATCCGGTGGCGATACAACAGCAGTCTGCTTGACCGACCGGCGCGTGGCCACCCGACTACAAGTAGGGTTAGGTAATGACAGGTTGGATGCAATTGGTCGGTGATGGATCGATCATGTTATGACGAAATATTGATGTCGAAATGACACATACTACGCTTCGTGGATAATTCATGAGAACATATTGGATTGCTAGATCGGTTGTAATTTAGTTTAGTGGTGTTTTACGTCGCAATGTTCTGCAGCTGCTGATGATTGATGATGAAGAATTGGTGAGGATGGACGGTGGGAAAGAGTCGACCGTGGACTATTAGTAGGGAATCTTCCTAACATCTCTACTGAGGCTGTTAGGTACACTCCTGGGCACTGAAATGGGCCCGCGGTCAATGTTCAAGTGGCACTACGGCTAGTATTTAACATTTATTTTAAATAAATTTTTTGGCACAAAGACCGGATGGCTTGAGTTTAGGGCCGAAAAATTACTTTAAAGAACATAGAACATAAATAAATAAATACTAGCCTAGGAGTTGAGTGCGGCCCATTTTCCGTGTTCAGGAGTGTATACTTTTATGGTTTTTTGACCATTCGCGAATTTCGTAATGGGATGATCAGGGTTCGATTCCATTACGATTGTAAACCATAATTAGATATGAGTGGAACGTCAAAGTAGCTCTAGATAGATTAAAGTACTCTATCGATGTTATGAGTGTTTGTACTCGTACGTTGACGTTATTATTTGCAGTTTCCGACAATGATGGTATGGACAAAGGGTGTGAATAAATCGTAACTTAAGTCGCGATATGGAAACATGGTGCTCGTCCAGCGTGCGTTTTGCGACTTACTTTACCATTTCGCGTCTTCCATAAATCCCTCGCCCCACGCAATCAACATGAAATCGTGAAATAAGAAGCACTCGCCACCCCGGGCGGTGATCTATCATCGCGCCTCCGCTTCCCCCCGTGCAATTACCCGCGTCACTCCTGACACCTCCGACGTAACAGGTGGATGGATGCGACCGCGGGCGCAGGGGGAAGTGGTCGCGTCTCATACAAGTCCCTCGCAATCAACATGGAAGAACTGTCATCGCGCCTCCGCTTCCCCCCGTGCAATTACCCGCGTCACTCCTGACACCTCCGACGTAACAGGTGGATGGATGCGACCGCGATCGCAGGGGGAAGTGGTCGCGTCTCATACAAGTCCCTCGCAATCAACATGGAAGAACTATCATCGCGCCTCCGCTTCCCCCCGTGCAATTACCCGCGTCACTCCTGACACCTCGAGCGCAGGGGGAAGTGGTCGCGTCTCATACAAGTCCCTCGCAATCAACATGGAAGAGCTGTCATCGCGCCTCCGCTTCCCCCCGTGCAATTACCCGCGTCACTTCTGACACCTCCGACGTAACAGGTGGATGGATGCGACCGCAAGCGCAGGGGGAAGTGGTCGCGTCTCATACAAGTCCCTCGCAATCAACATGGAAGAGCTGTCATCGCGCCTCCGCTTCCCCCCGTGCAATTACCCGCGTCACTCCTGACACCACCGACGTAACAGGTGGATGGATGCGACCGCGATCGCAGGGGGAAGTGGTCGCGTCTCATACAAGTCCCTCGCAATCAACATGGAAGAACTGTCATCGCGCCTCCGCTTCCCCCCGTGCAATTACCCGCGTCACTTCTGACACCTCCGACGTAACAGGTGGATGGATGCGACCGCGAGCGCAGGGGGAAATGGTCGCGTCTCATACAAGTCCCTCGCAATCAACATGGAAGAACTGTCATCGCGCCTCCGCTTCCCCCCGTGCAATTACCCGCGTCACTTCTGACACCTCCGACGTAACAGGTGGATGGATGCGACCGCGGGCGCAGGGGGAAGTGGCGGGGGAACCACACTCCGATGCACATTCATTGGGTGAGAGAATGCAGTTCTGTCTTTACAATACTCAACAATAGCATCAGAAGGTACGCATTTGATATCAATGACTTGGTACTGTGAAGAAATAATTGAATTGATTTTGTGACAGGTTCAAAAGAGGTTTTAAAGAAAGAATTGCATAACGGAACATTTCAAGAGCTAAAAAAATACCACATTACACGAAAATATTAGTGAAATAGTTGTATTTAACACTTAGAGGTCGTAATGTACTCTCTAGGGTGTGGCCTTATTCATAGTATTGTAAGCTTATAAAATGTGCGTTTCTCAATTATGTTATCAAATTATAGTACAACTCAATATAACACTTTGAATAGCCGTGAGCATTACCGATGCCTCTAAAGGAAGATGTGTGTTAAATTACACTAGATTCTTCAGAATGTTGAATAGTATCCTACAGCTGCCACCAATTGTAATATTCCCAACACCTGCTGGATCCTCCTACTTCAGACCCTGCGGCAGTCCTCCAAAGATGGTTGGTTTGAATATAACTGTAAGTAGGTGCTTGTAATCAAACTATATTCCGAACTCGAACACCTATTAAGAAGCACTCAGAATATACGTGAATCTTGCACATCTTTGCCCTGGATGGATTACTCAAGAATAGGAAACCCATTCGAAACAAATTAAATCGAGTCAGGTTCCTTGACAATCAATCCTAGTTATTGTCAATGAAATCAGAGATCACCTACTAGAGTTTGATGACGTAATAAACTACGGATAGCGTCTTAAAATCCTTTTACAGACAATGTGTCTTTCAAATACGTCTTTTGTTGTTGTAAAGTGTACATAATTTAAAGAAGCTACTGCCCTTAATGTTGTCATTTAATTCTGTAACTCAGAGATAGAAGGCCAGGAGTCCATATCCTAGATTATGCCTTTTACACTATTGTAATGATGTCTATCAAGCTCTATCATTTGACTGTCAACAAATACAGTTATATTGAAGTATTCTCTTACACAATGGTTCATGTCACCATTACAAGTATGATGGATTAATTGCAAAATTACTGTATTTTAAGCTCAGCTCAAGAATAATTTAAATGGTTTCCGCCCTTCCTCTGAGGTATACAGATTAGATTATAGATTATTTATCGTCCTCATGAAATGCTGCTATTCCCAAAAACATGACTTAAGACAGCTGGGTAGTGAGTTTGACCTTGAATAGATTTTTAATCGATTTTTATCAATATCTTTTACCAATGTAATTGTTAACAAAATAAGGCTTTGTACGAGTATTCAGAACAGTTCAATGAAAATAATTCCATAGCTTGGAATGGTTTATTAGATTTACTTTGTCCTACTGACGTTTAGTGCCCGAAAATTAGTAAAATTATGGCACTAAACATCTGTTGGACAAAATAAAACTAATAACTTATTCCAAACTATGAAATTATTTTCATAGAACTGTTCTGAATACTCGTACAAAGCCTTATTTTGTTAACAATTACATTGGTAAAAGATATTGATAAAAATCGATTAAAAACTATTTAAGACCACGCTCACTACTCAGCCGTCTTATTCCTGCATATCCTCCCTCATCTTCTGCAAGTAACCTGAACCCCACTCGAAGTCGAAGTGTTGTGCGCTTACGGACAATTTCCCCGCTGAAAGTGGATCTTCTTCTCGATGTCTCGCGGAAGTATTGAAAATTATTCAAATCGCGTCGCGCCGATCGGGCGACATCGTCACAGACTGATAGCCAGCCAATAGCGTGGAGGACGAGAACTGATGGGGGACATAGTGGTACTTTATATTGATTCCTATAGGGACATTCTGGCACGAGGCAACTAAAACAATACCAACGTGCATGGAACTAGCTTCACACTATACTATATGAGAGGTGGGGACACTTGAACATTCTTGGCGATACCAGCTCCATGGGGAATTGACCAATGGATTAACATAGGAATTACTTTTCAGTGGAACTATTTTGAATTTTGGAACGAAATACAAGCTTAAATTAGTTCTTATGTCTGCCACATATGTCAAACGTCAATTCCCCTATAATTCGTATTCAAGATATCCAATGGATGCATTGAAGAGTCCCGACCTCTCCTATATGTGTGAAGCTAGTTCCATCGACTTTGACAATACTATCCGTGCCACGAGAAGTGTTTTGACTATACCGACATAAACATTTTCACGAATTTTCAATTTTAAAGAAAATTTTATGAAGGCATGTTGGCGATTTGCATCTAAAATTATGAATACTTAAAAACTGATATTTTTTCTGGTCACATTTCTGCGAACTTTTCCTAAAATTGTCTTGTTTTATATAAGAAATAACGATTATTTAGTCTGGTATCAAAAAAACAACATAATACTAGTCTCTACCTCAGAGGTAGAAGGCCAGAAATCCATTTTATGTGATCATAGCTCGATGAAATGCTATTTGACTGATGTCAACAAATACTTTTATATTGAAGTATTCTCTTACACAATAACTCATATCACCATTACAAATATGATCGGATAAACACAGAATTAATAATTATACATACTGATTTTGAATTAAGTTCAGGTCTTCTATACCTCCAGGTCTTCTATACCTCAGACATACACAGTACACTCCCCCAAATAATAAACGGTACTCGAAAGAAAATGAATTGACTGATTAAGGTTTGATGGCATCATCCCATGAAGTCTGTGCTAACGCATTATCTAACTCTTTTAGGTGAGCTCTGATTTCATTGATAATAACAAGGATTGATTGTCAAGGAACCGGCCCAGCAGCCAATACGTTTTGTACCAAGTACCGTTTATTATTTGGGGGAGTGTACATGAAAATTTAGACTTTTTTTATGTAAACACTCCTCTTTCTGAAATGGTTTGATCATCCAAATGTTGATTCCAGTACATAAACATTTCAACATCAACTTGAAAAAAGCCTCCAATGTTAAAATCACAGCATAAGCAAGCAGCGCTCTGTAGCGGCAGTGGTCGAATCATCAATCACCCCCCCCCCCCCCCCCCCCCCCGCCCACCCTCAGCGTCGTCGCCAGCCGGCTGTTATTTTGGCAGCCCGTAGCCATGGTTACCACGGCGTCGCGCTACCACGGCAGAGCTGATGATGATTTGTCAGCTTTTTGTCGTCGGCTTCGCGGAGAGAGTGAAAGCTGAGCGGATTTGTTTTACACGACCGATTAGGGACTTTGTGACATAAGGTTGAAATTGAAACACTTTTCTAAAACAGTTAAACATTTATGAAAATTGTGGTCTTCGAACCTCGGTGCCTATAGGCAGCGTGTTTAGACCACAGATAGCGCTGCAAAAAGTCAGACAGAGCCACCTAATCTGTGGGAAGGAAGCTTACCTTTGGCAAGGCGTCCAAGTCACTGCAGTTATACGTTATGTTGCTGCACATATTACGCATTATCAATTCTTAAAATGTACACATGTTTATCTAATGTTTATTCGCCTACAAAATATTAATAATAAAGTGTTCACAATTTCACTGAATCTGATCACAATAGTAATTTGTGCGACTTGGTTCTGATTCCGAAATATTTTGAGTGCATTTGTTGACATCTGATCGGTTGCTAGGTCACGGCCAATGAGAAATGAAACAGTTGAAGATCATTCCCACAAATGTTGCTTATTTCTTTCACTCGTGGCGCTGGGGGTTTGAACACTCGGTGCCTATTCTCGAGTTTGTTGAAAATGTTCGCCATGAGGAAATGAGACACCGCACAATGGATTCAACTAAATTATCATTGATAAAACAAAAGATTTCCCTTGATTTCGCCTAGTCGAACATTTTCGCATGCGGTTTCGATTCGAGAATAGGCACCCTGATTTGAGTTCATATAAACACATCACTTTATACATTTAGTTAGCCATTTCTTTAACGCGGCAAGTCGAAAAAAAACAGTAATTTTCCTAGTAAATATTAGATTTAAACTATTTTCCGCCGATACATTTTAACCAAAACTAATATTATGTGCATAGACATTAAATTAAAATTAAAAACGGTATTTGAACGAAACTGATTGACTTCTGGTCACAGGTTTTTTGAAATGAATCCTTGTTATTATCAATGAAATCAGAGCATACTAGAGTTAGATGACGCGTTAGAATATTATACTTCATCGGATGATGCCATCAAATCTTTATCAGAAAATCATTTTCTTTTGAATACCGTTTATTATTTGTTCGAGTGTACATACAGGATAATTTTTCAAATTGTTACAGTTGTCAAGTCATCAGGAAAAATTAAAAAAGAGTATCTTAAAAAGTGAAATATTTGTGTGTTTGTTTTTGTTTTAGTTCATGTCCATCGCTATACGCTTCAGTAAAGTCGTCGAGTAATGTCTTGCAAGTTCCTAATGAAGGTATAAGCTCTCTCTCAACACAGCATGGAGGCATGGCGATATGATTTATCACCCCATCATGTCACGTGGTAGATGACGTCATATACATCACATCTCTGGACCGCAGCCTCCAACCCTCATCTCTGCCAGGAGCCGCAACACTTGGTGACGGCAAGTGATGTGGAGAGCCCAGGGATAACTCGATTCCATAGGGAAAGTTGTGCGGTACAACTTTAAATTGTTGTTAACAGCTGTACATATGAATATCGGGTGCGGTGTTCCCCTCCCCAATGTCATTGTACACCATTATACACTAGTTTGCAACATACTTTTAATTTAAATACAGCGAAGATGATTAAAAAAAAATATATATATTTCGCCGAGTTTTTATTTAGGTACTATCGTGTTTTCTAATACAGGAGTTTGTTCCCCAGAGTAGATAGGAATAACTGTTTTTTTCTTAAAAATAAAAATGTCACTCCCCACTAAAAAAAAAAAACATGTTTTAATATGATAATACTCAAGTTTGGTGGGTAAAAAAAAAAAATCTGCTGTTTGGAACCATTTTTGTGGATTAAATTCCACTTTTCCCGCTCATAGAGCTTGTACGAGTACATGTTCTCCTTTTTTGGGCATACGTTCATCAAATCAAGCTGAAATAACAACCACTTGAACAAATCTTGATTTCCAACCACCGAGATGCAATGATGGGAATGTTCCCTACTAACAGGCCACGACCGCCTCCTTCCACCATCATCTTAATCATTCATCCGTCGCCATTAGCGCAGCTGCAGAACAGTGCGACGCTCACCACCACAAACATAAAAATAACAACCACTAACACAAGATCATTATCACTATCGTCTAACCAGCAATGCTGCACGGAGTTATATTCGAGTTAGCAACATGTCGCGGCTGAATTAGCAATTCAGATTCGCGCAAGGGTTGTCGCGTGTTTTCCTCCGGGGGATGACGTAATAGCGGCCACCAGCATGTTGTGACAATGTTTCGCGGACATTGTGCCGATGATTATCTATTAATACACGGCGCACATGTGCAAGGGTGCATTTTATAATTGCCAATGAAGGGGCAGTGGACATGGAAGTAATGTTTTTAGACATGAATAAGTAAGTATTACAAAGGTTGAAGGGCGAAAGTTAATTTTATGATTCTTGAGGTGGGCTCGAAATCTAATCATATTTGTAATGGTGACTTGAGTCATTGTGTAGGATAATACTGATAATACTTCAATAATGTTTTTGTTGACATTAGTCAAATGGCAATTGGTAGAGGTTGATTACATCATTCCAAAGTGTGCAACGCAGAATCGAGAAAGTGACTTCCGTCATTTTACCTCTGAGGTACAGGATTAAACAAATTTTTAATCTCATGGTTACTAGTCACTTATAAAGTATCATATCAGTTTATATTGAGGGTGAGATTATGAAGATGTAATTTTGGTATTTTTGTTGGCTCAGACATAGAATATGTTGAGATGTTTTCACTCTCACATGTATGTATGTATGTTTATTTTTCTACAATTTGTTACATTGAACAGGTGGTAGAGCTGGATGGGCTGGATATTACAACACTGCGTGAATGTGTATTTAAATTTTGGTTTACACATAATTATAGGTAGAAAAAATAGGTGAATATATGGAAAATAAAAAAATGCATTTTAAACGTTTGTTTTAGGTAATTGCTCCTCGATGTTTGGATGAAGATTAAATAAAAATACACTCTTTGTGTATTCACATTTTTTTATAAATAAATAATCTCTATAAATAAAAAAAATATTTGTTAACATACAAAGAGAGTGTTCTTATATTACTGTAGGAATGTTGGTTGTGGAAACAGTATCGCATTTTACCCCCTTGACGACATCGGATTGAATAGGGGCCGCGTGGGTAAAGCGACGGTGGGGAAGGTGGGTGAGAAATGGCCACGTCCCGCAGACAAGGCATGATGGATGGAAGCAGGAGACGGCGAAGACAGACGCACACCCCCACGCGCGAAAACCACCCTTCAACCCCCCCGAGTCAGTCGTGTTGTCAGTTTCTATGTGTCACAGAAGGTTTTGATTCCATCTGATCCTCCTTTGTCTGGTTGTGTCTTTTAGTGATTGCACTTGATGTGTGAAAAACAACTTACAAGGAGGGACCGTTACATTACTCATTTTCTACGAAATCGATGAGATTCTGCATAATCGAGTAAATTTCATACTAAAGTAGGCTAGCTGAACTAATTTTTAGAAATTCAAAGTTACATCACTTCTTGAAATTTTCATAAGTTTAAGCTGCTTTCCCACCAATAGGTTTCTTTGAAAAACTACTGTTTACACTTAAAAACTAGTATAGACAGAAGTTCAAAAAGGGTGAATGAAAAATATATAAAGTGTAATTTGGGTCGCATTTTCCTGAAACAGCTCCTAAAATTTGAGACAAAACGGCTTCATGAAAATAATAGCCATTTTGGCTCACATTTTAGGGGTCGTATCAGGAAAAAAACTACCTAAAATACACTGGAGCTGTTTTTGTTCCACCCTCGTTTGGCTACTTGTTTTTACAATGTATCGGTGTAACCCACTTTTCCAAATCGTCGCATTTCGGCATACTTTCTGTAACTTTAAAAAATTGAATTCACCATCATTCTAAATTTAAACCCGTCCATATCTGCACATTTAATTTGCCACGAATCGATGTAGGTGCCGTCTGGTGTTACGAACCTAGTTTACATGATATTGCAATATTACAAAACTACCGACAGTTTAATTTAATCAAGCGATATTTTACAATTCCAATACACCCGCAGGTATTGATTTCGGATTCCATGATATATTCGTATGCAATGGATAACAATATTTATATCGCGGCAATAAAACTGCCAAAAACATGATTTACAAGCAGATTATCGTAGATATAGTTTGTTTAACAATTAGTTTACAGACGAACAGATTTCAGCAAAAACTTGCCAAAAGTTTAATTTGTAGAAAATAAATTCGCCTTGGCAACATACCCTATTTTACTTGACAGTTTAACAGTTATTGCAGTAATGTACAGTTACAATGTTAAGTTTTAACGACATAAATAAGAAGATGAAGCAAATTATGTGGATGGTTACGTTTGTCGGCATGTAGGAATGTGTTAGGTCCCAGTTGCTTTTCATTTGTTTATAGAGATAAATATGGCTCAGCAGTACGTGCATTCTTTGCCTACGGCGTGGAATTATTAAAAAGAAAATTAAATCAGGTAATTTAAAAAAAATCATCGCTATAAAGCAAAAAAATATGCCTGAACTTCTGAGAGAAATAAATCAAATCCATATTTGACACTAAATAACAACGTATCCCTAAATAAATCCGTTCGCCGTTTGACCTGGCCAGCGTGGAGTGACCTCCCACTAAATTATTTAATTTTTTTCTTAAATAATTTTGCTCATACTATTAAAGTAGCACGTCCTATCCAAAGGAAAAAAAATAAAACAAGAACTTGAAAGATAACATCTTTGCCCCTAAATAACTACACAGCCCTAAATAAGTATTTGAAATTTGTTCAAGCAACAGAAATGAATCCCTGTTTCTTTAGCGCGGCCCCTGGGAGGCATGTTGGCCGCACTGCATTGCCCCTGGGAGCTCCGCAGCCCGCAGTACACGGTTAGAAAAACACGTCCGTCTATCTTCGCCTCCTAAGCTCTCCTCTCTACAGTCTAGGCAATAAAACCACGCCAGCGTTTCACTAACTTTTCCGATTTGTTATACGCAAGAGAAACAAAGCATTGAGCTATTATCTTACCTCGGTGTAGTCGACTAAATAGAATACAGCCATTATAATGAACCTTCGAGCATCTCCCATGTTGTCTACTGGGAATAATCTTGGATTGCAGTGTACAGTCAGGGAAACTTGATGGTTCATACTCTGCCTCTCTCTGACCCATATCATAAACATGTTTTTATATGGAGCAGGGAGAGAGTATGAACCATCTAGTTTCCTTGACTATACAGTATTGTCAGTTTTTATAGACGAATAAAACTTTCCTTATTACGAGATAAAAGGAATGCAATCTACGTAAAAAGATACCATTATTAAGTCAATAATATGGACAATTTCACTTGGAAAAAGCTCCACTTGGAATTGCCAAAGCTCAAAGAAAATAAATACGCAAATAAATGGATCTTATAGGCACCGAGTGTTCAAACCCCCAGCGCCACGAGTGAAAGAAATAAGCAACATTTGTGGGAATAATCTTCAACTGTTTCATTTGTCATTGGCCGTGACCTAGCAACCGATCAGATGTCAACAAATGTACTCAAAATATTTCGGAATCAGAACTAAGTCACGCAAATTAATATTGTGATCAGATTCAGTGAAATTGTGAACACTTTATTATTAATATTTTGTAGGCGAATAAACATTAGATAAACATGTGTAAATTTTAAGAATTGATAATGCGTAATATGTGCAGCAACATAACATATAACTGCAGCGACTTGGACGCCTTGCCAAAAGGTAAGCTTCCTTCCCACAGATTAGGTGGCTCTGTCTGTACTTTTTGCAGCGCTATCTGTAGTCTAAGCACGCTGCCTATTACCCTCCGAAAATTACTAATATTTAATTTAAATGACATTTAATTGTTTGCCACAAAGTGTTAAGCACAATTAATTTAGCATACAAATTATATTTAAAACTTTGAGGTCGTACCAGAGGTCATAGCGTACTCCAGTGTGTGTAATGGATCGTTAATTTTTTTTTAATTATGTTAGTGAAGACAAATTTCAAAAAGACGCTCTGCGAACAGCGCGATTCCCACTCGCTTACCCAGGCCTCTTAATAAAAATTGCCAACTAATCCTAAAAGACCTCCGTGAGTAATCGTAAGGTTGTACGCTGGAACATTCCTGAGCCGCGTCCCCCGCCAACCTAAACACTCATTAAAGGGCCCCTCCGTCGCCACTAAATCTATCGGCCCCTCCAGGACAATGAATTACCCATTAGCAGTGCTACATTGCGCCAGAGTCGGCTGCGATGCCTTCATTTAGGTGCCATTAGGACATTAACAGTAACAGATCGTCTTAATAGCAGGGCGTTTAAACACAAGCTTTCTTACGCTTGCGGGCTTTGGGAATAGCCAAATTGTCGCTTTGTATTTGATGAAGTCATTTGCATCTGTAGCTTCATTCGGGAGATTTTGTACCAATGGCTAACTTTTATATTCCAGATTCTGCTGGAATCCGATTCCATGCAATGTTAATCCATATGGCAGTGAAACGGATTCAAATAGAATCGGGAATTCAAAAGTTATGGAATAGGACACCCAGGAAGGTGGTGGATTTGAAGAGATACGTTTCATGAATGTCTCTCCAAACATTTTGTTTAGTATTGAGGGAGATTGGTGTATGACTTGGTAGATTATGTACACTCGACAATTCATAAAACGGTATTTGAACAAAACGGATTGGCTGCTGGTCAGGTTCATTGACAGTCGATCCTTGTTATTATCAATGAAATCAGAGCTCACCTACTATAGGTAGATGACGAGTAAGTAAATACTTCATCGGATGATGCCATCACATTTTTTTCATACAATCCATTTCTTTCAAATACCGTTTTATGAATTGTCGAGTGTACCAAATGAGATAGGTGTAAATCAGTGTTTTTAATGATATAATTTATATTGATGCGTCATAAATTAATGATAAGAGTTGAGATAAATGAAAACGAAGCTAAAATCCTACATGAACAGTACTTCTCCACAATTATCCATAATGGAGCTAATATAGGAAGGACTATTATTCCATCTTTGAGAGACCACGAAAATTTTAGGATCATCATTTGGTGCAATCTTCACTCATCTGAATTGTATTTTTTTTGGTATAAAACTCGTTGATTCTTGAATATATGTTTCACTTCCTCGTGTAGAATACCAAGTTTTAATAAGATCTCACTACTGACTACAAAATGAGTGTCTTTTACTTTTAAGAAGTTTATTTTCCATTTATAAACTTGCAACTGTCCCGAGCACAGTTAACATTTTAACCAGTTCTTAAAATCGGGTGGGTGGGCAAAAGAAAATACTTTTATTTCTCTTGTATAAAGTTTGCATAACTTTGTAAGATCCGGAAAGTATTCTTTGAAGTTAAAAGTTGAAACTTAAAGAGGCCACAACCTCTGATCTGGGGCATGCTTCGGAAATACTGCCAGAGCAAGAGTTAACTTTATCTTACATATCGGAACATTATACAAGCGGGTCTAAGTAGTTATAATTGGATGAATACAGAATTACTTGATTTTGAGTTTATTTCGATAAAAGTTTAGTCGACTTCCGGTATTAAACTCTAATTGAGCGAGCGCCTCCATTCGGCTCTTTTGGACACTTTCGTTTTTTGTGTGTGTTTTTGTTTCCCGACGCTACAGACCACATTGTTTTTCCGATCGAGCTGAAATTTTGCACACATACTAATATCATTCTAATTTAGTTTGGGATTGTATTTTAGCGCTGCCCTCTGATTAGTTATAATTTTTTTTTAAAATGTTCTGATTGGTCGAAAATCAAAATGGTCAGATAAACTTAAAATTTTACATAGTCATTAAAACTCTAATTTACTCTTATTTTACAAATTTTCAGCCCAATCCGTCATGAAAGTATACACTTTTTGATATTTTGAACTGTTTGAAATATATTGACAGAATCAAAATGAATGGGAATTATTCCAAAGCAACTTGGATCTGATTTTCTATACGTGGCCAGAGTGTGGATAATCTCCAATACAATGAAAAACAGGTACTTTTATGCCAATTGAGTGTATCATAATTCAATTAAATATGGATGTTATATATATTTGTGCGTTAACAAATTCGGTTCGAGATGTTGCGCGATCGGGTGCTCGCTCATCAACGCGTTACACCGAGCGTTTTCCTAGCCTTAAAGAAAGGTTCACTCCACCTCAGCCAGTGTCTACAAATAACATTTCATAATATGCTTCTTAGGGATACGATTACAACAACCTTCCAAACAAATCCCCCGGAGCAAAAGTAACTCTCAACATCCCGGCTTCCAACAGCATCAACAACTTCTACATCTCGAATTACTCGGCTCCATATCAGTTCATCCTCTCGATCCGCTCAGCCATTGTTCCGCTCGAGCCCCGGCGATGACACGCGGGTAAATGTCAGGGGTTACGCCGAAGTGCCGTATCCAACCGTTGCCATGGTAATACAGGAGGATTCCTGTTGCACGTCCTGGACTTTAACTACTCTCTGTACTATACACGCGGTCGCGGGAATTGCGAGCAGAATTGTAAGTCATTTTTCAAAACTTGATTATACAGAGGAAAACACAGCTATCGAGAATTTGTCGGAGGGTTTGATGGTAAGAACCAACCAACCACTTCGTATACCTAATAACCAGCTGAGCAGTTAACATAACCGTCAATTTTCTGACTACGGGTTTTAGGCGAGCATAGCGAGCGCTGCCTTGGTCTACTCTAATGGAATTTTCACCGCATTTTCATTGTGTGTATTTTCCGCACTACAAGGTCAAACCCTTGAGGCTCTATACTCAAGGTTCAAACGGAGTAAGGGATCAGGCATTTTATTTAATACATATTCATAACAGTCCAGTTCGTATGACTACTGATTCCTATCAAGATTTGTCTCTTGGTTTCACCGGAATATTGATGTATAGTTTACACACCGGTTTACTGATGGATGATCTGCAAGAGAAGCTGTGGCAAGGTCATCCACGCCCAATGAAGCTATTACTCAGTAGGACACTTACCTAATCACCATATTTCTGTAGCACCGTGTTACTATAACGCAACTTTTGTTTTAAAAGTTTTAGCCATAAGAGCTAACATTGTCGCCATGGCAACTAGCCGATCGTGCTACAGTAACACGGTGCTACTGAGATATTAGCGATATTAGGTAAGGGTCCAGAGTCCTAGTGTGCTCAAAATAAACCTTTATGTCCGGAAAACCTGAATAGTAAACCACACTTGCTTCGAAATAGACGCTTGACAACTTCAAAAGTAGTTTCACCACGAACGTGAACACTTTTACGTACATTTAATTCCCCTTCTCTCGTGGTGGAGATAGAAACCGTGTTGAATGGTCATGCAGCCATTTCGAGCGGGCACGTTTCACTACTTGCCTTTAGTAAGAGGCCAGTTAAAATATAAGCCACTACGTGTTATGAAGTGTCCTGTTCTTGGAGCGAGAGAAGTTTTATACTTTTCGTATTCTTCAACAAATACATAAGAAGATAGGTGCAGATAAAACTGACTATTAAAGTTCCCTAAATAAACAACATCCAACTTATTTGAAAGAAACGGAGTAGTTGCTGGCCAGGTCCTTTGACAATAAATCCTCGATATCAATGAATTTAGAGCTCACCCATACTAGATGCAGATGATGAGTTAGCATGAACTTCATAGATGATGCCGTAAATACTTTTTCAGCCAATCCGTTTCTTTCGAATACAGTTTTATCTTTCGATGAGTGTACCTACACATCCCGAACGTATTTGTTAACAAGGATAATTTCACATTCCCGTGTTGATGTCATACAAAGAAATCATGATGAATTGCCGGTGCTAAAACTCAAGGAATTCCGTTAACATGAGTTAGCGTCTGACAAAACTCCCTCAACTGCAATTACTCAACGCAAAACCTCAGCTCCACTTTCACCGTATAGTCCAGTCAAATCAGGCTTAAAAATGTCCAAACCCAAAATAAATTGTAACATTTGGTTTTTTGGTGTCATTCTCTTCAGAAAAATGCCATCTACAACATATTCAAAATCCGCCAAAATCCGCGCACCGGAAGTACATTTTAATCACTTTTTAAGTTAATTTCCCATGAAAATTCCATCTTGCAAAAAAAAAAAAATTCATGTAACTCCGATTTTGACGAAACTTGGCAGAATTGTTCATCATCCTAAATGAACAAAAAAAAGTTTTCTTAGCGTTTTTCTCTAAATCTTATCGTTTGGGAAATATGGTCCATCGAAAAGTCATATTTTCTACTTTTCGAGTGTATTTTGACGTTTTGCGAGGTCCATATTTCCCAAACGATAAGATTTAGAGAAAAACGCTCAGAGAGCTTTTTTTGTTCATTTAGGATGGTGAACAATTCTGCCAAGTTTCGTCAAAATCGGAGTTACATGAGAAAAGTTTTTTTTTTAAGATGGAATTAACATGGGAAATTAACTTAAACAGTGATTAAAAAGTACTTCCGGTGCGCGGATTTTGGAGGATATATTATGTTGTAGATGGCATTTTTCTGAAGAGAATGACACCAAAAAACCAAATGTTACAATTAGTTTTGGGTTAATCTCTCATTTGACTGGACTAGTATCTGAAACAAACCCCGACAACCGAAGTAGCTTCTTCACGTCACCGAGAAAAACCACAGAATACAAAGAAAACACGTGCAATGCGTCTCAAGAACGTCCAAAAACAAGATCAATATTTCCGAATGTTAGAAGCTACTCAGAGAACTTCTTCGGTTATCCAAAGTTTTGACGAGGACGTGTATAAAGTATGGGAAAACAATGGTAGGAAAAGTTTTTACATTTTCAAGATGGCTTATTGGTGAGTTTATTCACGGGGTTTCAGGAAGTATGGAGATTGTGACCCGGTTCTTTTGCGTAAGAAAGAACATCGCCAACCGAGCTTCTGATGGGCCAACGGACGAAACTTTAATACAAGATGGAATACAGAAACATATTCTAATGATGCAATATGACGAACAATGTAAATTAAACTACGAAGTTTTCAGACAGCGTCTGATATAAATATGTGGAATGTTAGTAATATGGAAATACGGAATTGTTAATATTCTAGATTTAGGACCCAGCTTTTCAATGCTCTGCTATACAATTTAAGAAGGCTATTAGGACTATATTGGCATGGAAACAACCAACAGCATTAGCTATAGTTTTAAGGAGCATTGAAATACCAGCCATAAGGATTGATTTGTCAATGCTCTGTTAAAACAGTAATAAGGTTTGAACGACCATTCAAGGCATTAATGTTTGTTGACATGGCAATATGGTCCTAAAAATGTGTAACATTTAGCAAAGTATTGAAAAACTGTGCCAAAACGAGTTTTAAATACATTTATGAATGTTCATTAAATAACAAAGTTTTAAACTTATACTTCCTGGTAACTTTCGTTGTTGCCATAGCAATTTAATTTTTTGTTTATCAATAGCTCACCTTTCAAATCATACAAAACCAAACCCAACAATAAACTTTGTCCGAAAAAGATCAATGTTTATGAACTTTCTGATCCTGCGTGATTTCCAATGAAAATTGACTGGAACTAAAAACAAACTTCTTCAAACAATCGACCAAAAATGAAACTTTTAACTTTCCGTTTCATGCGCCCTTCAAACAACCTACGTGAAAGCCCGTGCAGGGGGGGGGGGGGGGGGGGGGAGAGCTGACTTGTGACGGTAATTCGATGAAAGGCAAACAATCATCTGCTATCAATATCACGTCGTGGTTAGCAGGACGGCGTTCCTGAAGCGATGTCGGCGATGAGGGATGAGGAACTCAAGGAAGGCCGAGAGCTGAGTAGAGTTCACTCGAGAGAGGATTTTAAAGAAAATCTCAGCATATCCAAAGAGCATTATAAAAACACAAAATACAAAAAAAGTTAACAAGACACAAATTTTGAAAATCGTAAAGAATTAATTACGTAAAAATCAACGAGTAATACGAGTAAAATATCAGTACTAAAATAAAAACTAAGTCACAAGAAAACTCTAAGTATCGTAGATCTAAGCTAGTCAATTATGTGGCGCTATCTATACGTAGCCGATCATCGAGAAGCGGCCAAACCGATTGCCTAATTCTCTTTGGAAAATTCCAAGCATATATTGTAATTAAAAAAAGTATAAAATAACATTAGTAAAAAATGGAAAATAATAAAAAACATAAAGAACAATACAATTCATATTGTAATTATTCAGTTCAGATCTTAGTTCATGATAAATTAGAAGTTCAAAGAATTGTCTTGAAAAATATTCAAAATTCTTTGAACTTCGTAAAAGTTCAAATTGTCTTATTTTAAAATTTATATTAACAAAAACAATTTATATACCTACATCAAGAAAATCAAGAAATTTAACATCAATAAAAACATACAAATATTATCTGCAAATGTCTAATCTGTACTTCATTAACGGCGCTGCGACCCCCGGGTCTGGAGCCACGGCTGAGAGTTTGGAACAACGTCAGCGCTGTCAAGACTAAAGGAAAAGCCGTCATGGAAGACGCTCCGAGCCCGCGGACACAAGGCGTCAAACTCGTTACCAACTTCCACGGCGAGATCAGCGAGAGAGAGAGAGAGGGGAGATGATATGCTAATGGGATTCCAAGAGATGAGACAGAGACAGAGATAGGGGTGTGGTGATGCTTGTACCATAGGCTGTAGTAGACGTATGCTCATTGCTGACCAAGGACACAAGACGTCAAACTCGTTACCAACTTCCACGGCGAAATCAGCAAGAGAGAGAGGGGAGATGATATGCTAATGGGATTCCAAGAGATGAGACAGAGACAACTCATAGGGGTGTGGTGATGCTTGTACCATAGGCTGTAGTAGACGTATGCTCATTGCTGACCAAGGACAAATTCTCAACGACTGAGATCGTCTTACATTTCACAAGATTGCAAGGAAGCGTGACACAGTACAACAATATGCTTCTGATGTGGTCTTATATTAAATAATGGACATGATATGATCGCAAACAGAAGTACCTACGTCTTTATAAAGCCAGAATTTGGTGAAAAAGTGCAGCCATGAACTTCGACGAAAGCAGTCAGTATGTTGAAGTCCAGAATTTTACACCAGATTATGCATTTGTAAGGACGAATTATTATATCTGTTTGCGGTTCATCATGGATACATATTTAACATACGACTAGATCAGAAGTATATTGTTGTATTGTGTCAGGTTTCCCTGCAATCTGGTGAAATGTAAGACGATCTCAGCCCGACGCGTGAAGAATTTGACCTTGGTCTATACGTAAGAACGAGGCGGAGTGCTTTGTCAGCAGGCATCAACGACATACTTGCGAATCCCAGACAAATACGTGTATCAATTGTCTAATCACATCCCAGCACCTCTGATACGTCATCGGGAGGTAGCGGGCAACATTCCATAATTATTTGGCCAAAAGCTCTACACCCATCCTCCTTCAAAAATATGAATTCTTGCCTACGTCATAGAGTTGACAGTCGTTCCAAATGGCATACAAAATTTAAATGTTTCATAACAAATAAAGAGAAGTTTACCATTAGCCTGCTTCCAAAACGAATGTACATAATTCTCCACATTATACTACCTAAGGTACGTAATTTCTTTCACTGAATTGTCTACTGACAAGTCTCATTACGCAATTAGACATAATTGTTATTCCCTTTATGAACAACTTTTGAGTACATAATGCGCGTTTCACTCCTCCTTTGTTAGCTCCATTCGCAGCTCCATTGTATAAAAATGGAAAACAAATGAAAAAAGGTAAAAAAAAAACGGCGTTGTCCTTTCAGGCAGTGTTACAATTGCGAAGTAATTAAGGTTTTTAATTACTCTTAATTAAAAGTAAGACATTATGAAAAACGTTTACTTTTTAAAGACTAATCTAACTAACACAAGTTAATTACGCAAAGCACAGTATAACCCAGTATAACCTGCAAAATTATCTTCACGAAAGCTTGGAAGGCCTTGGAAGAGTCGTGCCCGGAATTGGACTAAGTCATTTCTTCGTTTTGTCTGATATAATTTTAACAAATCGAGAAGTACCTCACATTTCACGCTCACGTCACTAAATATTGACACACACTGGAGTAAATTACGAACTTAAAAGTGTTAAAAATGCATAATAGGTATCAGATTAATTTCGTATTTCACACTGTAAGATCCGCAAGTACTCAAGTGTGTGGCATTTTTAGTAAAGTGAGCTTCAAATATGCGTTACTCTGTGAACTTTTTGAATTATGTTCGGGGCCGAAAAAAAAACTTAAAAGAACATTATATATTGATGGTACGTTTCAGAATAGCTGTGCTCTTTGCGATATTTCATAGTTCTAATTTGGTTACTTAGGGGCTCCAGAGAAATCTTTTATATGAACACTCGCATTTTAAAAATAGCTTACTTCCATTTACAAGTTAAATCTGAACTGTTAACGAGCCAACATAATGTCCGTCCTCGAAGGAAAACTTCAATTCTTTCCATAGCCGATATAAAACAAAATATTTCGCGCAAGCTATGCACATGACAACCCTCCTTATGAAATCATATCTCGTAGAAATGACGTGACATATTCGCGTATGGTCCTGCAGTGATCTCCTGCAGCAGTGGACGCGGTGCAGCGATGCAACCCGCGTGCGAGGTGCGGCCTGGCTTATCCCCAGCAGCGCGGGAGGGAAAGCTGACCTGGGGAAATCTAGGTCACCGGGAAATCCATTTCCCTCTCTCTCTCTGCCGAGCGAGCGCGCGGAAAAGCGCCCAGGACGCTCTAGCTACGCCGTGGAATTAGAAAAAGTGTCAGCTTCCTTTCCCTGACTCGAGCAGACAAAAACAATAACGGCGAAGGAATTTCGTCAGAGGAAATCCGGATTTAAATCTCTGGAACATTTACGTTGATGAATATTCACGGCGATTTTTTTAATATGCCGATGAAATTAAACCGTTCGAAAAATCTTCACCTTATCGGAATACGAATCATCAAGGACGCCTTCAGGGAGAACACTTTGAACATTAAAACACTTACCGCAGGCTGACAGCCCATTAATACGTACGAACATCCACTCAATCCTCCGCAAACTTACCTGGAAAGATAAAGAAAAACAATATTAGAAGTAGTTCACCATTAATGAAGGGTCAGCAAAAGCAACTTGAGAAGAAATATAACTTTAACTTCAATCGTCAGGGCTCTGAACCACTTGGTCACAAGATCACTACAAGGATGCTTTCCAGGATCTAATATAAGATCACTCTAAACCGAAACACACAAAGTACTGTGATCAGCCAAACTTCTCACTCTACGCTGTTGCACATTTTGATCAATTCAGCAGAATATTTTAACATTCGTTATCATTGCAATGCTACCTTTAATTGATGACTCAATGTACAGAGACATACAACCAAACCGGTCAACCAAAATAGCAGATCTCTTGAACTCCCGAATGTGTCAGGTAAAGTCGACTGTTTTTGGGTAGGACACATGGAATTTCCATTATCAAGAATACAATGGGCAATCATTAAAAGTGTATAAGAGTTTAGCTCATTAATTATTTATCCCCAACCCCTTCGACTGTTGCCAATGTTGATTTTTGAAACGCTCCAAACCTGCCACTTCAACATGGCAGAGCCTATGAGTGACTATTCAAAAGAGCCGAATGTGTTCTACGGAAAGTGACAAGTCCATTGATATCTGAACACTGCAGGAAACCGTAGCCTCAGAGATGTAATTCTTGAGCTATTTCCAGTCGCTTTCAAGATAACCCCAAAAGAAGTCGATAGACTCAGTTAGTTCCCTGCCATCAGACTCAAAGCTTCTTACTTCGAAGTGTGTTCAAAGCTAACGCAATTTCCTGCAAGTAGCTGCGGGATGTCGGCTGAAATTTCCCGTCTGGAGGAAGCGTCACAACTCCCACTCAGTTTGCGTTCAGAAATGATTCCGAAACATCTCATACGAGGACTCCGCTGAGGAAAGCGTTGATAAAGACCATTGGAAATGCATTAAGAATATTATCCATCAGTAAAACGGAGTGAAAAGTGGACACCGATTTTCCGATCAATCCAAGACATAATGATCATGATACAAAATAAATAGGTGAATTAATATAATGGTAAAAAATGGTCTGATCCGTTACTTCGCTTGACCCGGAGGCGTATTCTAGAACGTTTTCCCAATTCTATTCCTGATGGAATCCGGTCACGGCCATAAGGATTAACATTGCATGGAATTGGGAATTAAAAGTTCTAGAATAGGGCCCCCGAAATGCGAAAACCACGCACAAAGAACAGAGATTCGTGCCATTAAGTTCTGTACCTCAGAGGTACAAGGGCTGAAGGTAAACTATAAACCAGTAATTCTACCTTCATCGTAATGGTGACATGAGTCATAGTGTAAGAGAATACTTCAATATAACTGTATTTCTTGACGTCAATCAAATGCAATTAATAGAAGGTGTGCAACGCAAAATCGAGTAAACGTACTCCCGGCCTTCCACCTCCGAGATCCCGAGCTCCGCACGGACGAAGCAAGATGGCCGTCAACAATGAGTGACGTCACCGTGACAGAGGCCTCCAGCTTCCTGCAGGTGACCCTGACCTAGCGCCCTAGCGCCGAGGTAACAACACACACACAGAGCCTGCACCAGGCGGGATGCGCGCGCAGCCTCGTCCCGCGGAGCTGGCCGGCGGATCGATACGGTCCACATCGCGCACGCAGCGGGCCGGGCGCACCCTGGCGGACGACACACGCACCGCGGGGGTGCGCTCGCGGACCAGCCAGGACGCGTCCCATGCGCGACCGATGTGGACATGTGGAACTCGTGCGTTACATGTGAGGGGTTAGATGCAGAAGGTGACATATAAAAAAATCTTTGAGTTATTTCGTCGCAATCAACTAATACAATCCATGCAAGAAAAGGTGTCTTATCATTCAAATAATGGATTGCAAACTGATTACTATACGGCTATTTGTAAAGGAATTGCGACTGTTATTTCCTGTTATTCTCCGAACTATTCAAAGTGGAGACATAATAGTTTTGCATCTAGCCCCTTCATCTGTTCCATTCACAATACAGGCCAAATGAAGTAACGGATCATGCATAATGTTTAATACATTCTATATGCACTGAGCTTGTGCTTAGAGGAATAAGTGGTGCTAAGGCTTGTGCTTGCGTTTAGCACATATTGGTAGAAAACGCAGTGTACGAGTAGGATAAAACGGAAAACGTAAGGGAACACAGGCATTGCATATAGGCTCGCTGCTATTTACACTACATGTGAAATCTCGTACTATTCCATTAAATATGAATGAGATAGTTGCGCAACATCTTGTTTGCAAAGAGTGCCCATTTATTTACCCCTAATGGTAATAGGAACCGCCATTTATGCACTGTGCATCAACTAATGTGGAATATTGAACCGCATAACTTATCCTTACAATGCGGAAATGCCGAACGAAAAATAATCGTCGGGAGCCAATTCACGTTAATTTATCTGGAAATTGTGATATTCCAACTTTACGGAGTGTATATTCAGAAAGGAATTCTATTAATTATATCAAATTAATAGATCTAACATTAAATATGTTATAATGGAATATTATGTAGGTACATGTAGCGTGATGAAGCATCAACGCGGATCTTCCATCAACAGGGTGAACTAAGGTAAACAGCTAATCTACTAACATCGACGGTAATCACATTCTTCATGGCTCATCGATCTCGAAGTAAGAATGGAAGTTGATTGATCGACGTCACAGATGAATCTCGCGTTGCTAATGACAGGTGTCATTACCGAAACGTCGACAGTGTTTAATTGCGTTGACTTAGCGCATCTTAATGCCCTATCACACTGAGTTGCAACCCGTGTATGGAACCGGCGGTTGGATGGAAAATATATGGTTGGCCGCGCATGTGCAGACACTGAATTTCGTCAATCCACGGGTTGGTTTGAAAAATAGAGAATTCTCTATTTTACCGGTTCCAACAATTGGTTGTGACGTACCACGTGACGTGAACTGACCAATAGGGAGTAACCGGAACCGGAAACGGTGCTTTCTGCGCAACTCAGTGTCAATTATGAACCAACCAACATCAACCCAAACTTGCCTCTTTTTGCAACAAAAGTTACCATTAGAGAGTTCCAACCATGGGTTGCAACTCAGTGTGATACATATTTTATCCTTATTCAAGAACACAAACATAACATGGTCGAGACGTAGCTCCTTCCTACTTGGTGAAGATATCAGAATTAGCGTAAATTTTTATCTAGATCCAGTTTGTGCGCCCATAATAAGAGGTTTTAACTGAGGGTTGCGGGGGGGGGGGGGGGGGGCATCAATAATTAAATATGTGTAACGAAGGGAGAAGTTGCTGACCCGACAATAGGATCTGCTTGAAGGCAACAGGGTGTTTTTCGGATCACAATAAAAACAAATTAGATAAGTTGAAATCACCACACGTGGCCAAAATATTGCTTAGAATAGATATGTATCTTCGAGGTAAATGAATAAGTTGCAAGTGGTACAATCGTCACGACAAAAATTGATCGTTAAACAAATATTTAATGAATGCTGGTCATGTTCCATACCAATCAAAGCTTGTTATTATCATTGAAATGTGGTGTCTTCTACTAGAGTGAGACAAGGAGATCGCTTAGACTGACTTTTGGTGGTGCGATCTAACATTTCTCAATCATATTTATTGAACGATCAGTTTTAGTTGTGCTAAGTGTACGTATGGACAGAAATGTTCACCAACGAATACATATTTTCAGTTTGGAATTCCCATTTTTCGCATCACTTTTGGCTATTTTATCTACCTCTTCTTTTCTCATAGCAATAGAGGAGAAACGTCCACCTAGAGTTTCTGAGGAATATACGTATAGCAATTTTCTGTATTTTTTTTCCTTCTGGCAGTCCTGTCCAAACGCCAAAAGTGATCTGCAAATACTAACGTCAATGTCTACGGTTCAAAGAATGGTGCAACATTTTAAGTAAAAGAGAATCTGCTAATTAATACGGACTGTATCCAGATGAGACAATATCAATTAAATTCCGTGGTCTCATCCCTAAAGTCCACCGAGAGACCTTGGCTGCGGCCCAGGCGCTGGTGGTTAATGAGCGGATCATTTGCTTAGGGCCGGAGTAAACAGGCGACTTTCATTCGCCTTCCGTGGCGGGTTAATCCGCAGTGTAGATGTAACGTCGCGGCTCTGCGTGAAGTTTCAGTTAGCAGGACGACTCCATTGGACTTGAATATTCATCCGGTGCGGGTTAGGAGAGGAGACGTGGTTTTAGCTGACACGGAAGAAAAATATCCAACTTTACGACATCAGTACTATTTTTTCGTAACTTGATATACGACTTAGCAATTATATTACAGTAGGTACACTCTGCAAAAAAATGAACAAATTTGAATTACTGTTGTCATATTCCTTATAATCAATGCAATGAGAACACACCTACAAAGTGGGACCACATCGAATATACTGTCTTTTTAAAGTGAACTGTGATCTAATATTTTTCAGTTAATCTAATTATTTAAGCGATTTTTGTTTTATTTTGCCGAGTGAACCTAATTCTTTTGAATGTCCCCTATTTATTTCACTATTTTTTCCGAAAAACTCATAAGAAATGGCGTAAAATTCATATTTCTAAATTAAAAAACCGTAAATAAAACAATTGTTTCAATATTTAGGTACTTCCATATGCAGAATTAATTTAATATTCAAATATTGTGACAACATATTAAACAATACAACTCACTCTCATTCATGTTATGTTGATGTTAGATGCATTTTGCCTAAAAAATTATTCTATCAATTTTTAAATATTCGTCAATCATATAACATACTCTTATCCGAAGGTAATGACGGAAGATCCACTTCGTCGGCAATTAGCCCCTTCTGAAACGAACCTTGACTTCCCCGATGTCAAGATCAATCGTCGCTCTTCTCAACTAGCAGAAAGTAACGACATTTTAACCAGGTTACGAGCAGTAAACAAGGAAGATGCAACGCAGACTCCCGTATCCCACAGCAACAACATCAACAGGAATTAACCCAGTTCCGAGAGAGAAACACGGCGCCACGTCTTAGATCTGAACTCCCATACAAAGAGGAACAAAAGGTCTTCTTAAATTGTCTGCATGGGTACTTACATTTACATGTATGCAATTATGTACTAAATATTTGTATTCCTTCCACTGTACTGTAGGAAATAATGATGTACATTGATTGAAGCTATAAGATGACAGCCGCCACACTTCAAAGGTCAGTTAAGGTAAAAGGAAAAGCGCGGTTCGAAGTTCTTTTTGAGTTTTGTCTTCTCGCAAACAGAATTTTAAACAAATTAGATGTCTTAGCGGCGTTTTCAATATTACTTGACTATAGAATAAAATAATGCAGCACACTGGAGTACATTACAGCCTCTGTTACGCCCTCAAAGTGTTACGATATTTATCTGTAAATAATAACCTCACTAATTCCTCTGAACGAATTTCCAACCTCATCCTTTTAAGACACCAATCCTCATTCTCATCCTCATCTTCATTCTCCAATTGTAATGTTTATATGTTATCCATCAATGCTATCCATATCATCTACCTACCAACGGTGCTGCTCCAAAATACTATACATTTCCAATCCTTACCTAAAAACCCTCAAAACCTCCTCCCTTAGAAAAAGAAAAAGGCGATTGTTAAACAGTGTCAAAAGGAACCGTCAGCTCGCTCAAACCCGCAAATCAGCACTCTTCCTCCATTTTCCTCTCTTCTGTACTTCCAAAAGATAGCCTCTAATTTGCGGCTACTGATGTCTGCGACTCGTATTCACTTATTATTTCAAGCGCCGGTTTGGCTTTGCGAGCCACTGAGCCGGGTCCTTTGACAGTTTTTGTTCCTTTGTGAAGTTCGCGTATATTGCTCGTGTGCGGAGGCGGGTATCACTGTTATTACATTCTGTGCAAATGAAAGATATTAAAAAATACAGATGTTTTTTGTCTCACACATGTATGGAGATAGATGTAATACGGATAGCAGTGTATGGGCAGACGACAAAGCGTAAACCACTATGAAATTGTTGTTTTATACAAAAAGTAAAGTAGTTGCAAATAGTGGACAGGTATTTTCGGTAACAGTAAGAATGGAAAGACTTTACAGATGTTTATAATAAACACAATTCAAAGACTTGCAATCAAGATTAATGTTCTTTAATGAGAAATTTCGTTTTTTTTTTACAAAAACCTTCATCAGTCATTATAGGTACTTCAAAACTAAAAACAAACGTAAAATATTAACAATTCTTTTTTAATTATTATAATAAAATTATAATATTTGTAAAATATTTACAGAAGTTGTTACATATCTCAGTGTATGTTTTCGTCAAAGCAGCTTTAAGTTCAAAAAGGCTATTGAGACGCAAAAAGCTGACATTTTTCAATTTACCGAACTTCATAGAAGACCGTTGACAAAATTAAAAGCTGTGAAAACTCATCAGTGCGTGTAGAAATACCACATTATGAAGATGAAATTCCATTAATAAAATGGAACATATACCACACATTGCTTTCGTAACAAAAAAATAAGTAAATACCACACAATGTGCTTTCAGGTAACTATTTAGCCATTTCAAAAGGCAGAAAATGTTATGTTTATCAAAATTACCTTGCTTAACCTTGCTTTAACGCACTGCTTAAATTTAACGAACGCAAAATGCATATTTTATAGTGATTTGATAACAACCTGGTTTACTTATTGAATGTTAATGTATTCTGTGTATAATGCACAGATATTTATAATCTAAGCATCAATTGACTATGCATACCTCTCAAACACCTCAGATCGAAGGAACTCCGGCCCGAACCCTTGCTAATGTCCGCGCACACCAACCGAAGACAATGTCATCATTCATGCATAGAGCCACACAACGGATACGATATCCACACCAGGAATGTGAATTATGTAAACAATGAGCGTCGCTCCAGAATAAGACGCATTCCAGAATTCCCTGGACGTTCCAGACAGAATGAAGTGCGACATCCACTACATTGTCAGGAAGGAGGATTTGTTTGTCGACACTGAACTAGCTTCATAAATATGGAGAGGCTGATTTGTTACCGTTGGACAGTTTCTTAGAGAGCTCAACAATGCTGAAGAGACAGGTATGGCATTAAATATCTCTGGCTACTAAAGTAATCAGGTATTACCTATTGCATTGATGCCAAATGTCACAATATCAAACTGAAATTTAGAAATATTTTCGTGTCATTGTTAACTTGGCAAAAGAACCACGGAATATAATATTCAAGGTAAACAAGTCTGCAACTATGTACTTGAGACACAAATATTCATGTATATTTCTACAAACCTTTCAACCAGCTGCCCTTCATTTCTTGTAGTATAGAACATTTCAACAGATATGAAAAATTGAACTGCATAACTACCCTTAAATGACCGCAGTGGCCAAAGAATTAGCAACCAAACCTGGTGGCCCAGTCTATAACGAAAACGAAATTATTCCGGCCTGGAATCATTTCAGATCAATTTTATGCTCATTTCAGGCCGGAATGATGCCTCAAAGAAATAGCCGAATTCGTCTAAGGTAAAAAGTACGAATTGGGTCATATGCCGAAATGAGATTATTAAATCTGAAGCTAGGTCTTAGTTACACCTTGTAACGGCTGTTTCGTCTATATACTCAGGTCCAGGCACGAGTTCCCGCTGGATAAGTATTCTGGAAGTGGTCCAGAACAGCGGCTGGATCACGGACAAAAGCAAAGGAAACGGCGCGGCAAGATGAAAACCTTCCTCCGTCCTCGGCCATAAATCAGTGGACTTCAACGGTCAATGCGCCAGTTGATTTTCGAACACGCAACACCCTGCTTATACAAGCCACGGGAGAGTGTATACTTTGGGAGCAAAATATCAAACTCTGTGATATTTTAGAGCGCTGTGACTTTTTTGGAAAAATCGAAAAATGAAAGGGCGTTCGTGATTTGTGATCCGAAAAAATTGGTGTTGTAAATATTGAGTTTTGACGTGATAGAGTCATGGATCAATAGCCACTAACATGAAAACCAATTTCAACTTTGCACAAACTTTATCTATTGGTAAAGACGCTCTAAGTGGTGTGAAAGGTATGTATTTTTTATGATATTGAACTGCTGTAATGACGAACAAAGGATGATTTAATAATTATTATCAAATTGGGATGTTTTAATGTAATGGTAAAAAAAGTGAATTGAAAGAGTGTATTCTTTATGGGCGTTAAAAGTGCATTTCGGTTGATATGGTCAGATATGACAAGAAGGCGTTGAAGAAAGAAGGCTGAACGAACACCTTTAGGTTAAGGTTATCCGTAATTCATGAAATGGGCATCACAAAGATGACGGGACAATTTGCTGCTGTATCAGTGATAATTGCAATTTTAAATTTTCTTCCTACCTACTGATAATATTATTGGCAGCCATTCTGTAGTTCCAAGACCGAATTACATACAGCCTTCTGGTGCGTAATCGTATTGACAGAGCTAGCATACATTTGACAACCTATCGATAAAGGCATATTTTGGTGATATATGAGTTATGTTCATGTTTATTATTACAGAGAAGTGGTCGAATCCTACGCCGATGTTCCGTCAATTCAACTCGAGTACCATAAAACATTTTTCTCCGTATTTCAAAAATATCAATCCTCGAAATGAATAAAACACGGTAAAGGCTTGTACTCTGTGAAATCCTCTTCCTGTACACGGAACGTACCGGCGGGATTGGGTTCTCGGAAAATAATTCAGTGCATTGCGCCAGGGATACGGTAAGCCTCCACGCAGGAAGCCGGGGAAAGTCACTCCCTTTGGAGGGAATCCAGGAAGGAGGTTTTTAAGAGTGTGATCTACATGTGTCATTTCTTCTGGCATTTTGGCGAAGAGAAGTTTAATATCTTGAAGTATAACTACTCAATCAATTGGGATAACGTGGCTTTACAATTGACTAAGACAACAAAAAAGCTGTTCTATTCAACTTCTCTCGTGCTACACCACAGTATATTTCTCAGTTAATACGTACATTTTTTTATATAAATGAACTGTCCCCTTCTTCTACGTATTTCTCTCTAGCATAACACTTGTTCCTCATTTGACTATCACCTTCAACCTTTTCCAAGTCTCCAAGCATTCAAGCAGCCTCTCGTATTTTGTTCTCTTCACAATTATGTCTTCTCTACTATCTCTACATGCTCATTCCATTGAAGTCGTCACTTTTTCACCCACTCCACACTACACATGTATTCCTCACATCATTATTACTTACTCTGTCTAGTCTGGTATTTCCTACAGTTGTCCAATTAGTTAATTAATATTGGGCCAGTTTTCAATACTCCGTAACATTTTAAATAGGCTTAGGACTCATGACAACAACCAATGGTAAGGATATGGTAAGGATACATTTTCATAAATTGTCAATACAAAATATTAGAAATGTTATTGTTCTATTGGCCACAAGGAGACGTGTCGCCAATTGCAACCCCACTTGTGACCCAGTATTAAACCGCACCCCTAAGGCTCAAAGCTCTGCGCTGCACCATATCAATATCACCCTTATCGACAACCGCCCCTGTGACACGGCACTACCGGGAACGCACGGGTATTAGTTATTGACGAGTTGTCACGGGGGTGGGGGGAGGGGGGGTCACGCTGCCGGGGGGTTATCAACCCGGGGCTCTGGCGCCACGCCGATGACCCCCTATCACGTGATGGAGTGATAGTAGCGTGTCGCCAGCACAAAACAACCACCACAATGAAACTTCAGGAATAATATATTGTGAGGTAATAAAAAAAATGTGGGATCAATTTTTGAATGTGGAGCATTTTAAAGGAAATTGCCTGATACCAATTTAAAAAAATGTATTTTAAATTTTACAAATTAGTGGTAATGGCTCTTCCCTGAAATTTTTTAGAGGTGAAGTTCCACTGTTTCCCAACTAGATGCCGAAAATGGAAGTCATACAAGAATCTAATGTCAAGAAACACAACATACTGGTAAAACATTTTTTTTCAAAAATATTAATTTAAAAATACATCATGTAAGAAATTTAATTTTCCACTTTAGTGTCCACCCAGAGTTTTATGACAAACTTTCTGCAACTAGGCTAACTGTGATGGATGAATGATTGGGAGATGATGAAGAATCATTATATTCCCACCGTAGAAATCAGAAATGTCGCAACAAATTCACGATTTTATACCTCAAAATATGTGTATAGCGAAAACGTTGAACGTCAACTGTGAATATCTGGGTAGATATTAGATGATTAGTTTAGCATTTTTAGATTTGAAGTTTTCTAGTTAGTATTACGGAAACATGTGAAATTTCATAGATTTTCTCACTTAATAAATCCATTAACATTGCAAATTTGGAAAGTGGTCCAAATTGTTCGACCTTATCCTTTAAGCAAGTTTTACAGAAGGTACGTAGAATGCATCACATTTTTGACGTGAGGTTAGGACAATATTTTTAGCCTACCTAATTGTTAATGCAAATTAATATTATAATAAAACGCCTATTTATTTACAAATCTCCAATATATAAATAGAGCCCCGGTCAACTTTCCGTTGCAACTCGCAACAGCTATGCGACTATCACCTGCCGTGCACTTGCACCATAACATTCAATGACTGCGTTTAAACCAACCATCCAAGCAAGATAACCCAACCCCTTGCGTGTCATGGCCACGCGTCCTCGGAATTGTGATTAAAAAGCAAAATATAAGTCCGCACTATCAAAACACCCCTCGCTTTCATGAACTAGATCGCAAAAAAAATTACACACGTGATGTTTTTATCTTTGGCCGTGAAAGCTACCCGTTATTATTTGCTAATGATTGCCGAGTATCACGAAATATTTCACCCTTGGATGATTGCAACTCAGGACACCAGTTTCAAGGGTATTACAGCGCGGACGCTCGAGGATTTTTTTTCGGGGAAGTCACTCGGGACACCCAATCGAAATGTTGTTTTAATACTAACGCTCGAGGGTCCCGAGTATTCAAACAAACCCAAAGCTCGCCACTCGGGACACCCGATCGAGGTTCACATTAACACTAACGCTCGTGGGTCCCGAGTACTGCACCCTCTAAGCTGGCCACTCGGGACACCCGATCGAGTGTCACATTAGCACTAACGCTCGTGGGTCCCGAGTACAGTCCACCCTAAGCTCGCCACTCGGGACACCCGACTGAGGCCCCTGACAACACGCACGGCCGGGTGTGCGGATGTGCGGAACCGTCCTCGTGGGAATTATGCACCTTAGCGACGCACACGCACGTGTCTCATGTCGTGGTTGCCAAGGAGACAGACATGATACACATTGCATGGCGTGCAGGGGAAGAAGGCTCAGAGTCACATGGTGTACATTGTATAGCGTGCAGGGGAATAAGGGACAGAGTCCAGGACAATGACATGCTGACGTGTAACCAGGTGGCGACATCTAGTGGCGTGCTGGAATGGTACGAGTTATGTATGTTACCTATACAAGTATTTGCTATCATATAGTAGGAGTAGCTCCATTAAAATACGTAAATTACGTTCTAAAATGCATCTCAATCGAGGAATGTATTGATACATTGTCACTATGCACCAGGAAGGAAGTGAATTAAAATTATCTAAAAGTCCGTCAAAATATTTCAATAAGGTCGAGAAAAATGCGTTAGTAACAATACACATTTCATTGGCTGAATCAATATGCATATAAATGACTATAATTTAAAATGTATTTGCAATTTTATTTCTCTGAACCTTGTGGTATCCTATAATTTATTTTTAAAATATTATGTGATTGCTTTTTAAACGATCTACAAAATAGTATTTTTTCAAACGATTTAGAATGATCCAAAGTTTCTCAATTTCCCAACCCGGCGAACCCGTCGGCGACCTTGTTCGTTCTTCCCCTGCACGACGCACACAACTCCGCGCGACCTTGATCGTTGTTCCCCGGCACGAGGACGCCGCGACGCCGCCACAGCAGACCGACGCCTGTGTAATTGCGTCGCGTGTCGTCGCCGGGGCGTCGTTAGCGTCACGCACCTAGCGTCTGTCGTGTGCCTCCTGCCCTTTCCCTACCATGTCTGTGCCGTGCCCTTTCCCCACAGACACACTGGCGTGTGCGTCTATACCGGCCCTTCGCTGTCAATATTTAATACACTTCTAATTGCGTGGCCAATTATACCTTTGCTTCCACTCTAAGTACAATAACCCTAAAAAAGTTGTGTAATAGAACTGTGGAAAAGTGGTATCAAAGTGGTCGAATTACGTAATTATTTGGATTTTGAAATACATCGTAATTCTCTTTTGACAGCTATTTCACAGCTCCTAAAATGGCACTATAAATACTCGGAGAATTTTAAAAGTTCATTAGGACTATTGTGTGGCAAAAGCAATATAACATTCCTTGAATAACCGTTTAAATTTAAAACTGGCTGTAGCAGAGTATTAAATAACTGGCCAAACATGGGTTTAACAGTAAACAAGACGAACCTTAGGTAATTTTTATAAAGTTGGCAAGAATGTACTTAATTATATATAGGCACAATATTTTTATAATGTCCGCTTCTATGTAAGATAAAAAAATCGTACCTGAACTTTTATTAACTGCCAAAAATATATCACAACGAAAGATTAAGATCATCTACGTTGCAAATCGCAAATTATAATTTTATGCCACAATTCACTTTTTTATTTTATAACATCAAATGCCTATATAAATGTAGGTCAATTGAAATTTTCTTTGAGTATAGGTATAGGTTGTTATTAAAAATCCAACACCACTTTTATGTTGATAAAACCAGAAAATTTGCGACAAATCCGAAAAGGACCTACCCAAAAAACAAACTCGGCAATTTAGTTTTTGATTTGTGTGCCCACCCATCTACAATGTGGCCCGCTGCCGAAGACCCGCTACTTCATCGATCCACGTATAAAACAATATCATCCACATCGCGTGCCTTCTGATAGAATCTCATCAGACTCAGACAAAGCCTGGTGTTAATGCCTTGCAGTTAGACAAGGCGCGACGCGTCATTAAATTAACTCCAGATTACTTCTGATTGAGGCAATGATTGGATTAGCTCACGCCAGGCGCCAAGTCGTTTAGCCCAGCGGTCGCCAACCGGTGGTCCGCGGACCACTGGTGGTCCGCGAGAAAATTTTGGTGGTCCGCAGAGAAAATTGGAAGTTTACTTTTAAGTTTCCATGCAATTTATTTAATTTAGAAAAATGGCACAACACAAATGTATTGAATTCGGACATGTTTCAATACGTAATAATGCCTTTACAAAGTATCTACCTACCAACTATACGTATTCACTAGCTCTATAATGAAAATAATATCAGTTTCCGAGTATTTTTCCAATACCTATAAGAGTTATTTTAAACGCTTTTTCTGGAAAAAAAAAGTTGGCTGAAATAGCGTAGAAACGCGCCAAATGACTTCCTGAAAACCAAAAATTTCCGGGGCTAAGCGCCCCGGACCCGCTTGGTGCTGGGGGGCCCTCCCCCCAGACCCCCCATTGTCTCCCTCACCAATCGTATTTCCCGTCATACGTATTTTACGCGCCTGAGTGGTCCCCGAGATATAAAATTGTCATATAAGTGGTCCGCGAGGTCCAAAAGGTTGGCGACCGCTGGTTTAGCCAACCACCTTGCCAGCAGACTTGGAGGTAGCACTTCGGGTGACGAAACAGTCCGTGGAGACTTATTGGTGTTTAGAATATTCATGACAAATTCGTGACATTTTTCAACGTTCCAGTAATTTAATTTGCAAAAGTCAAGCATAATTATACAGAATGACACAGACAAATACAGATTTTCTCAGACAAAATTGACAGGTAACACCTTAAAAGTGAAGTTTAGCCAAAAATAATATAAAATGTTTACAGAAAAAATAATGTATATATTTTACATAATTGAAAATGTAATAGACCATTTTAAATATTATCTCGGTGGCTCTGCTTTCTAAGACAAATCATATGCAGTATTATTTCCAGACACCTTAGTCCCTGTTTTACCTATTGTTGAAACAGATCTGACAAAGACATCCAAACAAGCATAAAATTACCGTAAAATATCAATTACCGTTTAAGATAAATACACATAAAATGTTGGTCCCGTTGACCATGCACAATTTAAGGTTGATCGGTCAAACGGCAAATAAGTTTCAAATTACATGATCCTGTTCAAAACGATCCCAGAGACAGCTTATCGATTACGTTAGAATGTGTGCAAAATTTCAGATTGATTTGTTGAACGGACCTGGGCACTGCAGGCAAGAACAAACAATAACCACTCAAGAGAAAGTGTCAAAAGAGTCCCGTAGTGAGGCTCGCTCAATAACAGAGAGAGAGTTCTAAAGAATAACTGTTCATCTTCGTACTTGCAACAGTCGCAGATCTCGGCAAGTGCTCAAAGATCGAGAGGAACAAATCCCGGATTACAACTGGCACTCGATCGAGACTTTGAACTTACTAACTGCCAACTGATGGAGCGCAATAATCCGCATTTAATTAAAAAGCAGAGCTTCAGCTCAACCGACGTCTTTAAATAACGCTCATTCTCTTGTTTCTGAGAGCTAAGAAGATTACGAACAATAAAGACGATCGAGCTGGTAGGAGAGTACACGATTTCGAACTTTGAATAGTTGTATGTACCAATGTCAAGTTGGACAGTAATTCCGAAGTTGCTTATCCGTGTTTTCCGTGTTTTAAACAATAGGTTATCACTTAATACACCATCAATTAACCAATTCGTAAAATATACATAAACCCCACTTTATGATCAACATTTTATGAGTATATTGACACAATATCTGTACTTCTGATGTCCTCTTTGATACACATTTGAAGCTCCATCAATTGCCATTTGACTGATGTCAACAGTTATATTGAAGTATTCTCTTACACAATGGCTCATGTCACCATTACAGTTGAAGGCAGAATTACTGGTGTTTGAGTTCACCTCATTCTCAAGAATCATTGACATGGACATTATGCCTTCTAACTCTGAAGTTCAGATACGTAGGTATTCTTAAGAGCATATTAAAAGCGTATAAAAGCATATTTTGTTCAGACTTTCGAAGTTTTAAGAACAAATGCACAACTTGCTTGGAACACTTATGACAGTACGTACACTCGGCCAAACAAAACTTGAACGTTGACCAAATTTGAATGACTGCTGGTCATGTCCCATAACCAATCAAAGCTTGTTATTATCATTGAATGTGAGGTCACCTACTAGAGTGAGACAATAAGATCTGTTAGACTGACTTCTGATGGTGCGATCTTACATTTATCAGCCTATCAGATTTATTGAACGTTCAAGTTTTGTTTGGCCAAGTGTACATCTAATCTGGCTCTAAATCGATAGGATAATTCTGGTGACAGATCCGCCTGATAGAGCACATTTTCAGTCAAGTCGACGAGACACTCTACACATTAAACTCAGCCTTCTAACTTTCTGGATAGCGTCCAGAAAAGTCAATATATCCCATCGAGTAAGTCGCCGACATAATGCCCATCGTTTCCATTCAAAACTGCCATCGATCCGCCGCCGATACCGACCAAGCACTACTTACTTTGCGGAAGATATGGTAATGGAGAGGCCACTTTCAGTCAGCACATTCTTACCTGCAAGCAAAGAGAAGGACAGGATCAGTACACATAACACTGAAATTTATGGCTAGATAGTCGAAACAGTCATACATGGCGAGTGCAGTCATAAAATGTAAAATTATGAACTTCCCAAAGTTACGCCATGAATATCCGAGTAATGTTTTGCTGCACATATGTTTGGGATGGTATACATGGAAGGCAAAAATAATAAAGCATCAGTAATGTTGAGCTCAGTCCAAAATATGTATACTGTGATAAAACATTGGGGATTGGGCTATAATGGAATGCTTTCGTTGATGTTGATTCTGGCTTCATAAAGACGTTATTCGTTCTATTTACGATCAGCTGTCTACCAATTTAAAATACGACCACATAATAAGCATAATGATGTACTGTGTCAGGTTTCACTGCAATCTGGTGAAATATAAGACAATCTCAGCCATCGCAGCGAATAACTTGGCCTTGGTTCTTTACTTTAACAGTGACGGAGTACTTTGTCATAATACATCGACGAAAGAGTTGCATATCCCTAATAACTAAGCGATTGTTCATCATGATACTAGAAAAAAAAACGTCAAGCGACGAATAATAATGGCGGATGATTAATGATGTTATGGTGATTGCGAGATGATGACGGAGAATGTAAATGTATTCGTAGTTTGCACGTGACAATATCTCATTGTTGCGCGGCCATCTTGGTGTAACATGTCAGAATAGCTGTCAATCCGTTTTTCAGTATTTTGTTGATGGTATTTATGGTTACCTGTGCAATTGTAGGCTGCAGAAGAAGTTCTTATAGGTATAAAACCACTTATTTACAAACTATCTTCGACTAACCGATAATAATGAGTTTAAATCGACGTGACAACTGTACACCAAAGTGGCCGAAAATATACTTTTTACATTGTTGTAAAACAAAAGAAACTCGTGCAAACTATGAATAAATATGTATAAATATGTGACTATAAATAATAAAAGTGAATTTTAACTTTTTATGTTAGCTCAATTTGATAATTAATCTACTACGTAACAAAAAATTACGCAACATCAAGTTAATAGTATAAGTTCGGAATAACAATACATAAATCCGAGACAAGATAAAACAACGTAGGAAATGTAAGAAGCAGAGAGATAACGCTGGGAAGATCTCGCAAGTCTTTTGGCCGAGGAGATTGCGCGCCCATTTCCTGGGCCGAAACTTCTCCCGTTGGAAAACAGAAAACACCGGTCCCGTGAGCGCGCGGGGGCGGGGGGGGGAGGAAATGAGAGTTATCATTGCCGAGGGAAAGCGGGGCGGGAAATCGATGCGAGCGGGAGTTTTCCTCGAGCCAACTTGCCTGGCTGTCGGGTTGACTTGGGTTGATACGTGTTGCTGGGGATGGGGGGAGGGAGTCAAGTGGCAATCAAGTTACAGGTTGGGGTGGGGAAATGCGAAAGTTATCTGTGAAGTAGAGAATTATTTTCGAATGACTTCACATTCAGACGGGTCATAACTTATATCATTTGTTCTGGGAAATATAAAATATTTGACAAACGTTGGCGTTAAAAAAATCAATCATGATTCAACAAATAGTAAATGGAGAAAAATCAAATTACCTATTATTATGAATCAACACAAAAATAAAAAATAAAAAAATCGATACGCATCAAATAAAATTGTATGATAAACTTTCGGAATTCACAAGCATCTATTTTAAAATCACGGAGAAAAATTTATTAATAAATACTAAGTATCAAATTAAGAGTAAATTTAGCATACATTGCATCACTTGAAAAGTTCAAATGGAACATAAGCGTCCGTGTACTATTAAAGATACATGGAAAATAATTGTCATAAAGTATATTTATTAAAATTAGAATCTAAACGCATTCATATAAAACGCGGAAAACGGACAGCGTTTTTTTCCACTATACAATCACAAGTCTGCCACGAGGTTTCTGCACTTGTTATTGGTTCAAAGAAAAAAAACGTAATACGCTTTCCGCGCTTTATGTGAAATGCGCCTTCAGTCAACAAATTCTTTTCTGTATAAATAAATTGTGAGCGAGTAGATAGATAATTGAAAAAAAATCTGTCAAATCACCCTATAAAAAAAAACTCCGCCTGTATCTACATCTCTTAAGCACACGTAACCCCGCCGCTACACTACACCCGTAATGCCGCGTTAAGAGCGACAGTAACGAGTGTAATAACGCGTCACGGCGGTTGCCCCTGCCACGAGACCGCCCGCAACGCTCGGCTGCCGCGCCGCCTGCCTGCCACCCAGGCGGAGTACAATTGGTGGCAGCGGTGGGATTCACAGGGTATTTTTAGTCAACGCTGTGATAATATTAGCATGGCTGGCGGTGTTGTTTAATGTGTTTTGTATGTGAAAGGGTAGAGAAAACTTTATGGAGTTAATGAGTTAAAACTTTTAGAGCTTTAATCTTTAACATTTCCGTGTGTTTAATTTTATTTACCACTCAAACAGTCCATGAATTACATGTGTGCTTATTTAGAACTTTGTTTACTGTAGGCACAAAAAGAAAACTCGGTATTTGAACGAAACGGATTGGCTGCTGGTCAGGTTCATTGACAATCAATCCTTGTTATTATCAATGAAATCAGAGCTCACCTACTAGAGTTACATAACGAGTAAGTATAGACTTCATGGTATGATGCCATCAAATCTTTATCAGCCAATCCGATTCTTTCGAATACCTTTGATGTTGATGATGGGCGAATTCGTAAGAGGAAGAAAACTTTCTTTGTAAACAGAGCTATCCAACAATGGTTGCCACATGGGCATAGAATAACATTAAATAGAAATAATAATTTTGAAATAAATTGATGAAACATGTATGCAATTATTATAATTGCATTTTAGTGATAATTTCGCAGTGTTGCTTAATTTCACGCAATCTTTATTTTGCACACTGTATGGAAAACAAAATAAACACAATCATCAAAACAATTCACAGAATTACAAAATACAACAAATACACGGATTTTTTTACTAATTATTTATAATTTCGACGAACTATAGGTACATACTTTTAGGAAATTACAAAATATGAAACGAGCATAAATTGCAAATAATTATTTGACGAAGATTCATCCATGATTTTCCTCGACACAAATACCAGCCCGTCAAGTGGGGCGTCAAAGTTCACATATCCGTGGCGGCCTCGAATCGACCCACTACCCCTAGCAAAACACAATCCACACTTTATCCCGCGGCATAACACAGATAGAGAGAGCAATCCCGGCGGACCCACGGTCGATAGTGTCGGAGAGAGAGCGACGATCAGGAGTTCGCCAGGAGCAGATGCAACCCGCATGACCCACATCCAGCTGGGGGGGTGTAGAGAGTCAACATTTACTAGAAGGGCGGTTATCGCGTGGGCGGCCGAGCGAATTTGACGCTTATTGATTGTGTTGACATGATAGCACGTAATGTATGCGGCCAATCCGGAGCATCACATTTACGAGATTAAGTTTAGAGGGAAGTAAACACAAATATGAGAGAGAAGAGCGTATCAATTACACTGTTTTCGCAATTATGTTATTTGACGTCACGTAGATAATGTCGTAATGTCAATTGAAATTGACATAATTATCATTAAATGTGAGAACATTATTTTACACTAGTTTGAGGTTGATGAAAACTTCGTAAGTGTAATCACATGCATCATTATTTGTATTATTTTGTAATTTATTTTCTGCTGTACATTTATCTGCAACATATTTAATTTTAACTCTATGGCGACTGTAATCTTCGCTTTCATATTGCGAATATTCTATTGAATATTATATACAAAATCTTAGTTTTGAATGTAGATTATAATTTCTAAGAATTAAATTATTACTAAATTAAAAATGTAATTTTATGTAGAATACATCATGAATATGTACCAATTTCCTCGGAAGAGAGTCAAAGGTTACAAATAAACAATTAAACAATAAACTCAAATGTTCCTCAAATCAAAACCAAATTTGAGGAGGAATCAACATCAATATGAAACCTGTCACAGAAAATATTGACATGTCAATCAATCATTTTGTCAGACATGTGAAAGTGGCATCTACATAAAATGACAAATGAGGATCTACATTTCAAAAAGAAACTTGTCCAAAAATATTGAACAGAGATAAACGCGATTTTCTATTTTGACATAGCATGGAAGAGATACGAACTCCTGTGTTTACATAATAAATTTAATTTTGGTTTAATGTGATTTTTACAAGTTCGAGTATCAGACTGCGTATTTTTTTTGCTCTTGATGTGTTTTCCCCTGTAACGAAAAAAAGCAAAATGGACAAGTTGCATTTTTAAATGACAAACTGCTAACATTAACCAACAGTGCAACTATATTGTCGAATATTCTCGAATAATTTCGAGAATAATCTCGAATAATTGAATAATTTTCATTTATGTTATGCAAATCACAGCAGTGTGAATAAATTTAAAATATACATACTGTATTTATTTAGAAAATTTCTGTATCAAATATGTGGAATTGTAGATTTTTTATTGGGGTAAATAATAAAAAATAAATGCAACTTTCGATTTTTTTTGGAATTTTGAAAATGTCTGTAAAACATGTGTTATTTTATGCAATAAATAAAAGCAATCTAATTTTAAAATGTATGAAACGGTTACCTAATTCATATTTTAAATTGAATGCTTGACGGCAATTTTGGAGTTCGTTCTTATTTAGTATGGATTTTTAAAGCGTATCAATACTTTATGTAAGCATTTTGCAACATAAATGATTCCAATCGCATCAATCCCACAAAACACAATTCCAATTCACAAAATCAACGAAAAAAACCACATTCAACTAATACCGAATTTTCCATTTCAATTCATTTCCCCCTCATCATCAATCAAGGAAGACCCGAGCCCCTAATAAACACGACGGGTATGCAACCCGCAGTGATCGTTAGCATCGATTCCGCCCCTGCATCCACGCAGCCCGCCGTACACGCAATGCCCCCGGGGGTTCCGCGTATCATTAACATGGATGAGTTGTTTATAGCGGGCGCGCGGGTGCCCCGAGTCGCGGCGAGATTTAATATGCAATATCAGTTACGTAGGAAGATGGGTGGAGGGGGTAGTAAAGTGAATTGAGTAAAAAATTTCGATAATATACCTATTAGGTTGCTTAATTAATCACACTATATTAAACAAAGGCGGAATTCTTTCTTACAATTTTTTTAAAATGATAACCAAATAAAATATTGATATCAATTTTGGGATTTTTGCTGAAGAACACGACTTAAAAATTTTAAAAAATGACCAATAAACACGTTATATTGAATATTTATGACTAAAAAAATGACAAAGAAAATAGATTTTCGGAGAATTGATTTTTACCCAAACAATGCATGCTTTTAAAAAAGCTTTAGAAAAAATAAAATTGTATAAAACATTAAAAAATAGTTTAAAAAGCTATAAAAAAATTATAAATACATATTATTTTGCATCTATTTTGTTGCCAATGAATCTACGTTTTGTAGAACATGCATTTAAGAAAATTGTTTTGATGGCTAACAATTTTATAGTTTGCCAAAAGGCAAAGGTATCCACTGTAAAGAGTAATGTTAATACAGTTGAAGGAAATAATAAAATGATGAGAAATGTTACGCTCCTATAGGCCATTTACAATGTATAACAACCTTATGTTTAAACAAACATAACAATGTTACTACATTATAACATTAGTTTTCCTAACCGCGTAAAATAAACGAAAATAACTCGAATTTTCCGATCCCCAAAAGAAAACTCTACACTGTTCAATTACGGCGAACAAGCAAACTAGGGAAATGTGTAATGAACCGGGAAAATCGATCAGCCAAACTTCGGGGAAAAACTTTTTCTTCAAATCCGGAAAATTCGCTCGAAGAAAAGCGAAGGAGCGCGTCGTAACTTCGCTTTTCGCCACGCATGGAGAATTACTTTCAGATTAAAAATTTACAACGAGATTTTCACAACGTCGAAGAAAATGAATACGCAATTTTATAGAGACATTTAATGAATATCATAAAAGAAAATCCTATCATGGGTTTTACGGAAGATTATTTTTAAAGTTGCATGTCTAAGATAATTTACACAGAACACATCTCGAAAATAAATCACATTTCAAATATTAACATTTAGAAAATTTTAAAATATTAACATTTCGTAAATTTTAAAATATTAATATTTCGAAAATATTCATATTTAAAATATTATAGATGTGAATAGCTTTGATATTTTTGGGTTACAACCAGAAATACCAGTAATGGTAATTTGTGTGCCAATTACCTAACATAAGGGTGGATTAAGTATTAAATTAGAGTATTTTTAAATCCAGTGTTGAGTATAATCTATATGTTTATATACCCAAGTTAAATAACTTTTTAATGTATATCACAGTAGAACAATTTTGATTTTTTTTTAACAACAACTATAAAATTTAATTTCAAAGGGTCAGACGATATTAAGCAAATATTATTGTATTATTATAATTTAATATTAATAATTTTTATATTAATTTTAATATTATTATATAATATAACTTGGAATATGTCAATATTGATAAAGATACTTTACAAAGAAAATTCAGAAAGTAGAAAGTTTAAAAAGTGCATTTCAAAAGCAATTTCACCAGTTCATAGCCCATATAGAAACCATCTCTAGAACTTACCCGAGGGCCCAGCAATATTTAAAACGAATTTGTCAAAGGCAAATGTGTCAAGTTTTTACGACAGTTTCGTAAGGAGGTGAGAATCCTGAAAGGGAAATGGGACTCTAAAAGCGGTGGTCTAAAGAAAGACATTTCGGATTCGGGAGAGAGTAAAGATGGAATAATTTATCAGAGATGAAGCTGCGCGCTTAAATATTTCAATACACAAAGTGTTTGTCTATAGTGACGAGAGTGGCATGGGGGGGGAGGGGGGGGGGGGGGGGGCAGTTGAAAGAGATTCAAGACAATTTGTAACTGTGAAGATCTTCAGAATACATTTTAGTCAAGAAGGTAAAAGTATTTTTTTACATTTTAAAATTTGAAATCGTCCCCAAGTCATACCTTGAACTGCGATTTAAAAGTTGTATTAATATTTTCTTAAATGTACAATTTGTATAAATAAACTTGAATAAACCGTTAAATATTTTACTTTTTCATTCCTTGTATGAGTTTATGGTCACACGTCGTATATCATTTGTCAAGTAAACCATTTTTCAAAAATATGGAAATGATACGAAAATTACTATTGACGAATAGTTTGCCACTCAATATGTCTCCAATTCAACCAAGACATTGTCCCAAAAATTGGTAATTTGAGTGACACATTTGTTTATATTGCGTAAACATTCTAAAAAAAACTTCCAGTACGTTTTCTAGCCGCTACAAATGTAGAATAACATAGTAAAAGTGAAACCCACTTTCTGTTTCTGTTGGCGTTGCAAACTAGTTCCGCTATCCACCACAACACGTGTAACATACGCTCACAGCGCCACTGTCGCACTAGCCCGTCTCATATATTAACAATAATAAACTGGTGGAGGGCGCGTTCACATCAAGTATTAAACGGCGTAAGTGAATAACACAGGATCGATGCAATGCGGCGGCACCGAGGTCGTACGGCATTGTGGGCCGCGCTTGTGTACTGCTGACGTGGGGTTTGAGGTTAGGTTGCCAGAGTTGGGAGGTGAAAACAGAGGGGATTATTGAAAACGATGTTGAACAATACATCGATATATTCATCATGTTTAATTATTGTTAGAGCTAATTTAAAAAGTTAAAGTTTAACTAGAATATGGTAGAATAGATACGTGGCCAAATTATATATGCCGAAATGCATTTACAAAGAATGCACCAGGAAGTGGTGAATATTTAAATTAGTTAGTGTAACAAAGTATAAAAATAATGGATTTTAGAAATGTGTTTTTACGCAGAGTCTAAACATATTTAACGAATAATATTGATGCACATGTAATTTAATAAATAAAGTTATTAGATTTTTAAGACAATCCGTGCATATTTCTTGAAAGTATATTTTAAATATGATTTGTATATGCCATTGATAGTCAATTTAAATAAACTACAATAGGACAGTGAATCCACATAAATTGTTTCCATCTTTTGGGGATATTCATATTGCTTTTTTGAATTTTTGATTATACTTTTCAAAAATAAAATTTGACTTCCGGTACCCATGAATATTAAAAGCTGATATAAAACGTAGAAGATACGAATAGTAGCTACTTTGGTATACTTGTATTCCTATTTCTTATACTCTGGTTGTACCCAAAGTACGGGCAGCTAAAACACCATAAGTATAAAAAAATACAAAATTCAGGTCATTAATCCCCAGCATAAAGCTTCGTGTTTCGTCAGGATTCTGCTGGAAATATCACTAAATCAGCACAGAGTTAGTCATTCAGAAGCACGGTGCTTTGAAATAGTAAAGAGAATTGTTGAATCAAGAGCTTACGCCGAGTCTACTTTCCCGCTTTATCCTTTCATGAGCATTCATATCTATTATTGAAGCGCACGAATGTATCGTGTATAAATAGAATGCAAGCACATGGAAAGATGCAACAGTTATCCAAGTTAAATATAGGTGCATGCAATTGCAGTTGCATTGAACTCACAATTGCAGTTGTAAGTGCGTTTTGTAGCCACGTGAAAATGATATTCTATGCGGCAGTAGCTGGTCTGCATTTCCCTATTACTCTTATACAATCTTTTCACTGTATATGCCTGAGCTTGTACAAGTCATATGGATTATAAATGGACTTGCAAATTTGAAGGATTCTCAGTAGCTCAGTTGGTAGAAATAATGTTGAAACGTATCACTACATTTGTAGAATAATTTACACACTAGTTCAAAATTAGCTATATTTTTAGGAAAACTTAAAATTGTACTTTGGTAACTGAGAGAATTTGAGGATCTACGACAAATAAAAATGGTAACACATACAAAATATTATACCTATAGTTATTTCGTTTATAATTTTAGATTTATGTTAGAATTTAATCAAACTTTCTCGTAAAGTTCCCATACTTTAAGGCCCGGTCTTTCAATACTCTGCTAAAGTCTCAATTAGCTCTTAACAGTTAGTTAGTGGTTATTCTAGGAATGTCATTGGTTGTTGCCATGGCAATTTAGTCCTAATTGACTGTATAAAAGTTAGCAAGGCATTGAAAGACCGGCCCTAAATGTTTGTATTAGTTTGTGAATTACGTCAGAATTATAATAACTACTGATATTAAGAGGCAAACGGAAGCGAACGGGAATCGCACGGTTCGACAGAGCGTTTTTTTGAAATTTTGTCTTCACACTGAATAATTTTAAAAAATCAGATAGTAACGACCCATAACAGCCTAATAGACTAAATAATGCCGCAAACTGCAATGCTTTATGACCTCTGGTGCGACCTCAAAGTGTTAAATACGATTTTTTTTACTAAAAATATCGTATTTAACACTTTGAGGTCGTACCAGAGGTCATAATGAACTCCAGTGTGCGGCATTTATTTATTCTATTAGGCTGTTATGGGTCGTTACTATCTGATTTTTTAAAATTATTCAGTGGGAAGACAAAATTTCAAAAAAACGCTCTGACGAACCGTGCGATTCCCGTTCGCTTCCGTTTGCCTCTTAATTGTGCATACTATGGAAATCATTATTTTCAACACGATGTTATAAAACAAAATGTCTGTTAACTGTTTAAAATTATAACTATACGAACATGACTAATATTTAACATGACCAAATTTCAGATTGGTCACGGGAACGAACCATATAAAAACAGATAAACTCACATAAAGAAGATTTTAAAATGTAAAATTCTGGACGTGAGCGTGAGCATCAAATCAATACATGATTGGAACGACGACCCTGTATCACGGAGGAAAACGCCCATCTCTGGAGCTGTCAAGTGGCTGGAATTGAGTCGGCAGCACAAGCCCCGGCCAATTACCTAACTGCACTGGAAATTGAGTCTAACACGGAGACAATTAGCCGATTAGCTAACGAGACGGGGTAATTACAGAGTTAGCAGCTCAATGACAGCTGGATTTCATAGCGGAGGTGGGCGAATTTATGACCGCTAAGAAGATGGTTCGTTTAGCCCTTTACAAGCGAGCACGGGTGACAAGCAAATTCATGACATTTAAATAACAACGAAAAGGATATTAATTTATGTACTAACTTCAGGAAGCTCAGGAAGTCCAAGAAATGGATAAAAAAGATAATATTGCAAATATTGTTTATTTTCTTGAATATTATGATGTACCAAAAAAAGGATGAATATAGGTGAAATTAAAAGTTTTAACCATTTTAGAGGTTTTAAAAAAATCAGCAAACTGCACAATGAGAAAAAAGCCACATTAATAAAAATCCGAAAAATTAATATCAGATCAACCTTAAATATCATCAAGATGGAATGCGTGTTAGAGTTGAAAATTATTTTCCTTCTCTCGTTAAAAAAATATGTACGATATATATTTTTTTTTAATTTAATACCCTACGTTTATGACGTTAAAATGGATTTTAATATTATTTTAAAACACAAAACAAATATATTATTCAACCCCTTGCATTGAGCACACAGCGGAACGTGAATGTAGTAAAACAGCCCCAAGTAATTATAAACTCCCCGCATCAATTATTCCCGCGCCATTCATCGCGCATGCGCCGACCACTTTGACATTTCATCACGAATTGTGTGATGAATAATACACAAGCTGAAGCGGCGAGTTGTACATTGTGTAACCAGAAGTTGTGAATCAATATCCAGTGTATAAAGATTAAATACCTCGAAATAGAAACTGAAACAATATCCTAATTTCGTTCCATGGAACACTGATGTTGTACTGATGTTTATATGGGTTGAAGTTAAGATTTGTTAAAGACGCCAAAAACAATCTTTATGGATCCACATAGTACACTATATTTGAGAGCGAATTGTATGATAAATAATGCACAAGCTGAAGCGGCGAGTTGTACATTGTGCAACCAGAAGTTGTGAATCAATAGCCAGTTTATAGAGGGGCAAGATGATTAAATACCTCGAAATAGAGACTCCGACAATTATATCCTAATTTCGTACCATGGCATGACGGATCGTGAAATAGGTCCTGATTATATGGGTTGAAGTTTAAGATTTGTTAAACACGCCAAAAACAATCTTGGTCAAGTATATTTTGGGAGCAAATTAACTCAGAAGGCTAATTATGAATTACGGAATGATTATGATTCCTGATGATGTATTTTTGTGAGTTCCCTCAGTCGACAGGCAAATGATGGGAAGGTGTCCTACTAACCACCTCCTTCCCACAGTCCATCCTGACCTATTCTTCATCATCATCTCCCAATCATCATCATAATCATTCATCCGTCGCCATTAGCCTAGCTGCAGGACAGTGCGACGTTAAACACCACTTAAATAAAACGATTTATTTGTTTTTAACGTCGCACTGTTCTGCAGCTAGGCTAATGGCGACGGATGAATGATTAAGATTGGGAGATGATGGTGAAGAACAGGTAAAGATGGACGGTGGGAAGGAGCTGGTCGTGGCCTTCGACTGAGGGAGGAAAGACAACTTGCTCGATAAAATCCAAGCGTATAAGAATGACGACCTTGAAATCTACTGTCAAGCCATAGTCATTTAGCTCAATTTTGAGCACGATTTTATAGACTGCAAAATATCAACAATATTTAAAATATTCATTTGTTTCCAATCGACTTCTTGATGGTAACATAATAATTGCCTATGTTTGAAGTTCGTGATAGACCCTGCACTGGGCACGAACCCCGCGCTTCTGTGAAGTACACTCAGCAAGTGCCTGGTGTGATTCCAGCAGCGGGAAGTGAGTACTTAGTGTTGATTTCATCGGCTCTCTCCGCTGACAATTAGAGGCCGGGTTGGAATCCACTGCCTGCTCAACACTGCACGCATATGGGAGACAAAAACAAACAGTAAATAGCGCAAATAAATAGGTAGAAGTCGTCATCGTTTTCCGAAAGAAAATACTGATGTAAAAGGTAAAACATTAAAGTGTAAATTTTCATTCATGGCATTTAAATTCGGTTGATATTTTGGCGGAAAAACGGTGGGTACATTTTACGTAATATTTTATTTATAACCACGGCAGCATCATTGTTGGTTGATTAAAATGTACTGTTTTCCGTCAATGTGTCCACAATTAAAATTTAATATGGATTGAAAGTGTTTATTTATACTTTTATTGAAATCATATTGAAAAAGAGCTCTGAAAATAATTGGGTATTCACTTCACTCAAGCGATTGTGAAATCTAAATATTTTGGCAGGCTAATCTGTTGTTTGCTTCCTGTTGCTGAAAGCTCTGTTGTTTTCGATTTGAAATCTGGTAAACATAAACAACATGTCGACTAATAAAGTGTGATTTTAACACAGTCCTCTCATTATAGCTTAAAATATAACGACCGTTTTGTCCGATCAGGTTGTAACTTTGCCAAATCATTAAGAAAAGCATTTCATTACGTTTTAGTAAAATTGAAAAATAAATTTTAAGAGATATTTTTACAGAGAGTCGTAAAAATTTATGTATGTCAATAAAAAGCACAAAGTAGGACACAAAATCATTGAATATTTTCCTTTGCAAGCATTTGCATATAGTTAATAAATCAAAAGACTATTAAATATCAGAATATAAGAATATATCAGTACATCATAACGAAAAGCCCCGCAAGTCATGGGTAGCCCGCAACTATCATATATTCCTGGTAAAAGTGAGATATATAGCCTCAAAGCTGTGACACATTGCCCCTCCCCTACCCCTCACACACGACCCCAAATCCCACAATACAGAAATCTGAGTGGAGATTTGGGGATTTGCGATTCTATTAAAAGAATAAATAAATCGTTCGCTTTTTTATTGCTAGCGGCGGGAATTTATTTGTTCAATAACAACGCCACCCCTCGTGGGACGGTTTTCCTAAATGTGCACGTCCATAGGGGGTTCGATCTGCGTTAACTTCCTAAAGGAATCATTATGAGCTCATTGGGAAGTTATAATGTTGGGGTTGAGGATGACAGGATAATCTTATTTGCTGGGGCTTAACGTCGCACTGTTCTGCAGCGAGGCTAATGGCGACGAATGGATGATTAGGAAGATGATTGGAGATGATGATGAAGAGTAGGTGAGAATGGAAGGTGGGAGGGAGGCGGTCGTGGCCAATTAGTAGGGAACCTTCCCAGTCTTTGCCTCTAAACCACAAAAAATTTGGATTGGCAGATACACTCTAAATTTGATTGAGTGAAAATCGCTCAAAAATGAGTTAAATCCACTCAAAAAAGGAACGATTTCGTTAAATTTGTGAGTGGATTTAACTCATTTTTGAGCGATTTTCACTCAATCAAATTTAGCGTGTATTTTATTACACTTTCGTAATACTACATCACACAGCGGTTCTTAGCCGAATATTCCAAAATTCAATATCAATATTCTTGAGGTGAGCTCAAAACCTATGAATTTAGGCGTATCCAATTTCCAATCGTTTGAAAATATGTTTCAATATAAATTAATTTGTTGCCTCAGTCCATTTGCAATCGATCGTTACAAAAACCGTGGAACGTATAAAGTCGAGAAAATGGAGCCCCCATACCTAATTAATTATTATACTTCCAGAGGTGAAGCTTTTACCATTCCAACTTCCCAAACCAATTCACCCCGCTTTAATACCCAACATTTGACGTCATAAAAAACATAAAACACCATCCAATTATTTCGCTCCAACGACAAAACAAAACATCTAATCCTAAACAGCAGATTAAATCTAACGTCACACTAACAACATACCCAGCGGGGCCGATTAAAATAAGGGTAGTTCCAACCCCTCAACACCTGGTCGGCACCTGGGACCTTCAGCAAGATAAGTCACAATATTATTAGGGTCCGCACAATGGTACAGGGAAATGGCACGCTGTGAAGAGCTGTTCAGCTATTGACCAGGGCGCATTGTGCCCAATTGAGTCCCCAAGTGGCTTTTATGATGTTTGTCAGGGGGGAGAAGAAATGTTCGCCTATTGAATGTTAGAAATAATATTTTAATAATGAAGTCGTCTTGGCAGCTGAAGTGCCGAAGATATTCGAATAATGGAACGTTTTCAAATACAGTTCGAACTAGCGCCAATGGATGCCGCTGACGTGCTTCTAATGTTGTGTTTAACGTCGCACTGTTCTGCAGCGAGGCTAATGGCAACGGATCAATGATTAAGATGATGATTGGGAGATGATGGTGAAGAGTAGGTAAGGATGTGTAGGAGGCGGTCGTGGCCTATTAGAGTAAGGAATCTTCACAACATTTAACAGTTTAACAGGCGTTAAATAAATTTACTCTCACTAGTTTCCCAATGTTTTTATATAATTTTTTTTATTTAACATTTAGGAAATAAATCATGTAATCGTGTATGATTGACCTCACCAACTTATTGGTTATAAATCGTGGGTAAAATCCTGAATACCATCATTCATAATCATTTTTAACAGCTAAAACCTATTTTGAGTTAGCAAAACATAGAGCTGTAATAAATATATTTTATTCCATAATTTTAATTTGTATAGTACGTACGCTGGATGAAAACCTTCTAAAACAGGACAGACAAAAATTTAATAATTTTTTACATTAATTTAGTCATCGATTTAAACGAAATTTTGGTGGCAGATGCACTTAATATTAAGCCGATTCAGTCAAAATAATCTAAGTGCCCGGTACCTAACTCATAAGAATTAACTTATGAATTAACTAACTATTTGATTAAATTGGCAGCAGCCAATCAGACACTTCAAAATTATTCAAACAGTTGAATTTAATCCAAAAGTTAGTAAATCCGGTTATTTATTTAACATCGGTATTATTCCCGATTTGCAACATTACACCCATGAAAGCTCCATCCACACTAACTCTAAAGAATGCTCTGTCAAATCAGGCCCGTCTTCCCACCATCTATCCCAGTTAAAATCATAACCGGCCGCTAACTAGCCAGGGCCGCTTCACGCAGCCAATGAATGGGACAGTTTAACGCCAGGAATCTCCGACAAGTCACCCCAGTGTTAACAATTAACGCATTGACAATGCGTGGAGTGGAGAAGGTTTAAACTACATGCGAGGGGGCAATTCGGATGAGGCAGGACGGATAGAGGAGCAGGCGTCATGGAAGCTGTGTGGACAGCTTTCATAGGTAGTGTGTTAGTTGCTGACCTATGTGCACTTTTGCACGCAAACGAACAAGGAACGTGGAATCTATTCTCAACAGATCATTGAGGTGCACTTCGCCAAACAAAAATTGAACGTTCAATAAATCTGATAGGCTGATAAATGTAAGATCGCACCATCAGAATTCAGTCTAAGCGATCTCATTGTCTCACTCTAGTAGGTGGACCTCACATTTCAATGATAATAACAAGCTTTGATTGGTTATGGGACATGACCAGCAGTCATTCAAATTTGGTCAACGTTGGTGGTTTTTGTTTGGCCGAGTGTACTTTTGGGAAAATAAAAAAATATCGTTGGTCAAATTTGAATGACTTTGGGTCACGTTCTGTAACTATCAATGCTTGTTATTGTAATTAAAATGGGAGGTCACCTATACTAGAGTGAGACAAAGGAGATCGCTTGGACTGACTTCTGATGCTGCGATCTATAATATTTTTCCGTCATTTATTGAGCGATTTTTTGTTTTTGTTTTGTGAAGACTGTTTACCTTAGCCAAAGTGAAAATTCCTTGACAAACAATCCTTGTTTTTATCAATGAAATCAGAGCTCACACACTTGAGTTAGATGACGCGTTAGCATAAACTTCATCGGATGATGGCATCTAATATTTGTCAGCCAATCAGTTTTTTTTAAATACCGATTTTAGTTTGGCTAAGGGCCGGTCTTTCAATACTCTGCTAAAGTCTCAATTAGCTGTTAACAGTTAGTTAGTACAAAACTCTGTCTTTTTCCATGACAAAACAGTCCTAATCAACCGTTTAAAAGTTAGCAGAGTATTGACAGACTGGCCCTATAAGTGCACAATAAATTAAACTTTTATGTCACCGGATTTCTACGAAAATGTTGTTAATGGGTATCTATCATGGCCACATTTCAAATTGATATGGCATTCGGTTTATTTTGACTCTTCATCAATCCGGTGGGGGGAGGGGGTAGGTCCAAAAACTACACATTTTACTCGCAGAAGTAATGGCATGAGTACTATAGATTCAGATCGGTTAAAATAAAAAATTTATAAAAGTGCCATAAGTGTGTTCAAACGCTCTATGCTCAATTAAACATTATTTTTATTTGAGAGAACTGAGCGAAAAAATTATAAAAAAAGAGAACGTCTCAACTACGATGTCACCGAATAGGTCTAAATTCCACACAAACACGACACTTCAACAACTCGCCCGAACCCACAAGAAAGGAAATCAAAATTAAAACAAATTAACCATTTAAAAGGTCAAAAAGGTCACTTAGTCACGACAATGACCTTTGATGAACAAAAGCCCAGTTATTTAAACATCAAACCAAAGCAGTCTGGAGAAAAAATCGTTTACTATTACAATAAGAGCACAACGCCCCTCCCCCCCCCCCCCCCCCCCCCCCCCCTACCCTAGGTCCCACGGGGCTCTAAAGGCAACACTACAGGGTCGCATTCATATGGTAATGGTGCAGTACCAATGGGATTATTATATGAAAGGGATGTGGAGCGACTGACGCAGTTTTAACACTGCACCCCTTAAATGTTGTAAACCATTTAGTATTGATTGTAGAGAAAAACAAGATTTAAAAGTTTGAAGTTGCAGTAACAGTGAGGCTAGTTAGATTATTGTTCATCGAGATTTCGCTGATGTTTCTTTTGCTGAGTGCTACATTTAAAAATATGTTGAGAGATTTAGATATTTTTTAATATTTTTCTTCTTAAAAAATTAAATCTAAAACCTCATACATCAGAGATGCAAATTGCAAATGAAAAAATAGCCTATTCGAAAAATTAAACAAATGGGATTTGTACAATCATCATATAAAAATAATAAAAATGTCTACCTTTCTCTCAAATTGTGCAGTGAATGCATTTGGTAAATTCTATAGTATAGGTATAGGAACCAACGCTTTTATATAAATATACTAAAACATAGTCACTTTTCGCCTAAAAGCAATTTTCAAAACAGATTCCCTAGAAATGGAGCGCATCTATGCCTTTCTCACGCAATTCCTGTCCAACAATCACAGAAATTCGCACGCACGATAATTGACCTTAACAACAATCACCCATAAGGGTGAATATCCCGCCACTTACCACTCCAACATCGACCGTATTGCGTCTCCCAATAAGGGTTAACATCGCTAAAGGCCGCTTGTACATGGATGACACAAAGGGCGGCTGCATCGTCACTGCATTACAACCAGTAGCTGGGGGGAGGGAGGGGGGATGACGTCATTCATTGCTGATGAAACATGGTGATATATTGTCATCCCCCCTCGGTGTTGTCACCCTACGTTACCCCCCCCCCCCCCAGGTCCCCTTGCCACAGAATCAAACCAAGAGCTTGACTCTATTGTGCGGATACGATGGTAGTGATAGAGGGACGCAACTGACTGAGAGTCCGTAAGGGTGGAAGTTGTATGTGATAAGATGGGATTTTGAACCTTATTGGTAGAGCCAAGATTATTATGGTTTTAAAATTGCCTAAATTTCGTTATAAATATTGGTAATTTTGCTTTTTGGTGGTTTTAAGACATACTTTCTCTTAGTTTTATGTTAATCAACACAAATATAATAAAATCACAAAATAGAAATTTAACAAAATGATTGATTTTAAAGCGAAATTTCGTGATTAAAAGTGATAAAACCATATAATCTTGGCTCTACTTATTGGTCTACACGATTGTACTTTCTTTACTTTTACCAACAATTTTACAACAATCATGCTCCAATATTTAAAAAAAAAAAAAAAAAAAAAGTGACCATATTACATTTTTATTAATAAAAAAAAATAGATGTTAGATATTCTTTTAAATGTATACATTTTGGAACTAAACAGAAAAAAATTGTTTTCATTGTTCTGCAGCGAGGCTAATGGCGACGGATGAATGATTATGATGATGATTGGGAGATGATGGTGAAGAGTAAGTAAGGATGGAAGGTGGGAAGGAGGCGGTCGTGGGCTTAATATGGAACCTTACAAGCATTTGCCTCTCGAAGGAAGTGACCAGAGAGTTTGAGCCAACTTTCTTGCAACTTTCATAAAAACATAATTTTCGTCTCAATCTAGTGTCGGGAATTTTGATTGGTCCAAGGCTGCTCCATTTCAACCCGCCATCCCACATTTAATACGAGCATAAAAACCCGAGTCATTTCACTAATTAGAGCGTCAACTACCGTGAATTAGGAGAAGTGGAAAGCAAACTCGGTAATCTGCCATTTCCTGGCGCAGAAGACATGAGCACTTTGTCATCATCATTTAGCACATTTATGGAACTCTTCAAAATATGTTTCACCACGTTCATGCACTAGAGAGAACAGCCCTAGTTATTCACATTAATACATTTATATCCTGATGCAACTACAATAGTACTTGATGAAATCCATGTTTTATGAAGCACAGAAAGGCGGCCCCTACTTTTTTTTAACGGCTTTTAACCGATTGTCTACAAATTTTCACAGATAAAGAGTAGATATGTGGCCCGAAGTTTTATTTTTTGTTTAGTTATTTCAGGGCAGAGGTGCCAAAAAGACTCATATATCGCCCATGTTAACACTTCCTCAAAACGAGAAAAACCACAGTTTTTATTATTTTTTGGGATCACTAGAGACACAGATTTATTCTTAATCTCTATGCTGTTAAATTTTGAAAACAATCGGTCGAGCCGTTAAGAATAAAGTAGGTGCCGCCTTTTTATGTTTTTTTTGTGGTTTTCAATATTTGAATTAAAAAAAACTTACTTCACAGCAGTATGCAACATGCAAAACACGATTAATTGTCACAAATGACACGTACAACCCAGAGCTAATGCATTTTCATGCATTTCTAGGATTTACTTTACATCGGTATGGAAATTGTCTGCGAGTACTGCCGACTCTTAAAGTCATATTGCGACATAGACGGTAGTGGCTCAGGGGTAACACTATGGACTAGCACACCGGAGGTTCAGGGGTTCGATGCGTCAGTCGAGCGGCAAATGATGGGATGGTCTCCTAAACTGAAAAGCAAGTAGCCAAAACAGGGTGAATCAAAAACAGCTACAGTGTATTTTAGGACATTATTTCTTGAAACCGCACTTGAAATGTGAGCCAAAATGGTTATTATTTGCATGAAACCGTTTTAGCCCACATTTTACGAGCTGTATCAGGAAAAAAAGCGACCTAAAAATTAAAATACGTTGGAGCTGTTTTTGATTCACCATGTTTTTGATACCTACATGTTTTTAGTCCACTTGATCCGGCGCCATTAGCCTAGTAGCAGAACAGTGCACAACTAAAATGAAAAAATGTATTTCCCGCGCAGATGAATGGCAACATATAACTATAAAAAAATACCATAACATTCACAATAAATCCCAAATCCATGACATATAAACCCCTTACATCGTGAACAGCGCCTAATCTGCCCCCCCCCCCCCCTGTTCCACCCCACTGACAAGGTCCTGCCCCCGCCAGGGGGTGGAGGGGGGGTGACGTCATCACACAACATCAACAAAGACATCCAGCGGCAGGATATTGTCGGAAGCGGAAGAAGGTTTCGATGTCGCGATCGATGTGGAGCCGAGATGGCAGAGTGCTTTGGTGAAGTTCGAGGTTCTGCTGCTAATAGTTAGGCCACGACCGCCTGCCAACAGTTATAGTTGCCCTGGTTGCTATCGCAACACTTGTTTACTTCTCTAAGAGACAGGCAATTTTTCAAAAGTAGTCGTATTTTCAATAGTTGTGAGAAAAATATATTTAAAACAAGTACCTACAGTGCTATCAAATTAAAGAATGATAATATCAAGAAATAAATGATAACATATTACTAATTTACTGAAAGCATCTGTCCCCCAGTTAGATTTTGGTAAGCTGTGACGTCAGATGAAATTGCCGTATACCTTCAAGTCATGATCATCATCGTCAGTATCATCATCGCCCTATCGGCATCATCATCGCCCTATCAGCATCACAATCATAGAAAAACTCCCAAAATCAAATTATTAGTGCATCGTTGGAAAGTTTCTTGTCAAAAAGAACTTGCAACATTCAATATCCTTCCTCAGAAATTCGAAAGAAAGTTAGTTTAAGTTTGGTAAAAAATTAAAAAGTCAGTAAACTGAAAATATTGTTTAGAACTAGATAACACTTTAAAACAATGAAGATAAAATGTCTTACGATCAATCATCTTTATATCGAAAGATGGTTAACATATAGTAGGTTCTAACTGACTATGATGAAAGCTCTTGGATGGAACTTTTAAAAGTTTCCAATGCCTATATAAAATATAGGGAAAGCGACATTCAAAATTGTTCTTAGAACCGCTCTTGTGACATCAGTGTGTGTATACAAAATTGCAGATCGACTGGTTAAATAATGTGCCCTTGGCATTAACTAAAAAAAAATAAAAAATTTCCAGCACTGGCGATCGACAATTAAAAACTACCATAAAACTTCATCCCCCCGTCGGGACGCACGATCGTGAGCAGAGACGCACCGCCGCGCGTTCGTCCCGGAGGAACTTGGCTTCTTAAAGACTCTACGGCCGTGTGAAGAGGCACTCAAGTGACACGTGACACGTATATATATGTCGCATCCAGGAGGCGCTAAGAGAGCTTTTAACAGGGAGGCACGCGAAGTCGTTGGAACAGCGATCAGACCATCATGAAATACTTCGGATATGGAAGGAAATGCGTAAGTGGGGGCGGTGTCATGAAATATTGAAGCCCACTATGTTGCAGATCTTGTATTCTCTCAGTACAAAAGATGTTACATCAGGATGACTTAAGATAGAATATATCTTTAAAAAAAATAAAAAAAATTCTTATGAAAAATTCACTATAAGCTAAGAAAATTTAGTAAATAAGGAAGTTTTGCAAGTTGCCTCAGGCAGTAGCGCACTCCGGAGGTCGAGGGTTCGATTCCCGTGACCATCCTTCCTGACAGGCTTACTAGAGGTTTTCCTCAGACAAGAGGCAAATGTTGGGAATGTTCCCTACTAGTAGGCCACGACCATCTCCTTCCCAGCGCCCATCCTAACCTATTCTTCATTATCATCTCCCAATCATCATCATAATCATTCATCCGTCGCCATTAGCCTAGCTGCAAAACTATAAAAACCTTTCACTGTAAGAATGAAGTCTACTGTCAAGCCATTTTGCCACAGCAATCTATTTAAAATTATGTATAGCACTGTAAATATAACTACATATATTTTTCAGTTATTAAAATCGTATTTAAAATTGAGCTAAATGAGTATGGCTGGACAATAGATTTCAAGGTCGTCATCCTCAACGTCATTCTTTAAGAGGGCTGGGTAGTGAGTTTGACCTTGAAGAGTTATTTTAATCGATTTTATCAATATCTTTTACCAATGTAATTGTTAGCAAAATAAGACTTTGTACGCGTATTTAGAACTAAACATCTGTTGGACAAAATAAAACTAATAACTTATTCCAAACTATGAAATTATTTTCATTGAACCGTTCTGAAGACGCGTACAACGCCTTATTTTGTTAACAATTACATTGGTAAAAGATATCGATAAAAATCGATTAAAAAATTCTTCAAAGTCAAACTCACTACCCAGCCCTCTTAACGTCGACGTTAAAAACACCGTATACAGCAGGACGGTAGAATAATTACCGTTATATCTCCGAAAAGCCCATTGACGATAGCTAATTAAAAAAAACTTCCTGAAGTGGATCTACCTACGCATATTTGTTTTTCAAAAGCCCCACCAACGCAACAGTTAACGAATATGAAAGTGTAATCGCACAATGAAGGGTTCCCAGGGGAAGAGGGGTTGGGACAAGTGTAATTACTTCGCGTGCATGTTCCCGCAGGACCGGGGAGCAATATGGATTAATATCACAAGTGATTTATGTGCGTGGGTGGCGGGAAACTCGGATCGGAAAGCCGGGGAATTAGTGGTTGTGTCCGTCAATAAGGGTGCGTATTGCATTGATTAGGATAGAACTCTCGACCTTAATGCATTGGGACAGTGGGCCCTTTCCGCAAGGGCGAATGTTGTATTGATTCACGTACAAGTGGGCTCATACTACAATAGTATTTGGGACAAAAGGGTTAGCAAGTGGCACAATATTGGAAGTAAATGACTGTTTCAAAAGTGTCATTGCGTTACTTTAATCGTGAGATTTTATAATTTTTGAATCGTTGAGCATGGTTCAGTCGATGAATTGTTGAAACAATGTGTAAATTATCGAAATCTGAGGGGTTTCACTCAAATTGGTGAAAGATGAATCTAGTTTTATTAAATGAAGAGTACATGGGAAGAATGCTATCAGTCACATTCTGATGCCACTGAGATAACGAAGTTTTATGTTGAAACTTGAAATGTTGGAATTTGTATTTTATGTTGAAACTCCCACAGAAATCGACATTTCAATTGACTTTCTCAAGACTTTGTGGCAATATTTTCTAACATTCTGAATGCTCATAAAAATCACTTCAAGATTACAACTTAAAATCATTTATTTTTTTAGACTCATAGCGTTCCCTACCCTTCAAATGTATTCCATATGCTGTAATGTTAAATGGCGTAAAACGTGACTTTCATACTACTTACTGAAAAAGGGGGTAATACTGTTAGGGGTCAGTAAAAGCGATGTGATGCAACTTTTCATCTCCTAACGTTCTTTTAAACTAGTTCTCATTCTTCCAACACAACGAACCACTTCTCTAACCCGTTCACGCAGCATCATGTACCACATCTACAACCCCCTCTCAAGGGTGATGGAGCCACCCCACTGGCGAGGGGTTGGTTATCACAGCCAGGCAGGATGGAGTTGATCAGCACTGACCACTTCACTACCACGGTCAAGTGCAATCATGCGCTGTGGCGAGCGCAGAGGATGCTGCTATCATTGGGTCAGATCATCTTCCATCACTTGCTGGCTCCGTCTTGTGTATTCACAAACAAATATGACGCTATTGTCTCGCTATGACCGGTATTACTTCGTGATTCTAATTGTATAATGAAGGAAGAAGGAAATGCCCGTTGCGGGATTCGAAACCGGAACCACCGGGGTACAAGTCAAGTACGGTACTGAATAGGCCACTTCGGAAAAACAAAACAGTAGCAGTTCAAGCAATGGCGTTTGATATTAAAATTCGTATACATACATTAATGTATTAGTTTTTCTAATATTCGTACAAAATATTGAACTGTACCTGAAAATTGTAAAACTTATCCCATTCTTCATTATGTCCACTTCATAGTTACCGAAAGGCCAGTAGTGATAAGACACTTCACATTTTGAACTTCGATGAGGTCAACATTATTTCTTCCCTTGACGGTTTGCGTTCTAACATTATCATTCACATTTAGAATCCGCTTGTCCAAATTCGTGAATCTCCAAGAAATCCGGAGTATTCCTCCTCGAAACTTCTCCATGATCCCTGTCTACCTCATAAGTCCTCCCAATAGTCCCTGTCAATCCGTGCACCATCCCCACCCTTGACCCTACACCTTGACCACTCGGGTCGTAACCCCCTTCCCCCCAACCCCCTCGTAAAACAACCCCCGGCAATCCGACGCGGTCATCCGTGCGGCTACTTGAGTATTCACGTGTACTTCAATAAACCTGCTTGATGTTTCTTGCACGGGCGAGGGTTCTGGAATCCTCCGTAGCTACCAGCGAGGATTCGACTATATACGCTGGGCTTAATTAAAAACTAATGCAAATATGATGATTAAAATACCTGTTTACTTCCAAAATTCATTCTTCTCGGTGGAAAATATCGCTTTAAATGTGAAGGTATTGTTATGGAGGAAAAACAAACGGACGAAACGTAGAACTTAGCAACCCGGTATCTTCATGGTACATCGTGTTTTTATAACAACTTGTCATTGTACAGATTTGGAATTCAACTATAAATGTTATATAAGAATAATTTGTGTTTATCGAAATCAAAACAATGCACTATATTTTCATTTCTTCTCATTGATTCCACATTCTAAAAGAGTTATAACCATTGTAATGACGAAAGAAAAAGTTACGAAAGAAAATGCTAACTTAAATTGTTTCAATTTGGTACATTGACCACAACTGAAATACTACTTTAAAACAATAGAATAGTCAACATGATTTACAACAGCAAAGTTTATCGTTTACTATACTAATGGATGTGACATTTGCTCGGCCCCGTATTGTTTGTCGAACATTGTGTTCAAGCTCCAGCCAGTAAGTAACGCCCTCTGTTTTGTTTTCTTCCACCAAGATTCCGCAGAGTCATCTTCGCCAAGAGCATTGCAAAGGACAGGTGGTTGCTTCGAGATTCTCCCAGCATCCCGTTGCCCTTGGTTACCGGTAACTAGATTCCGTCCCCTGGACACAACGGGGTTGTAAAGTGTGGGGGTTGTGTATTCCCCTAGCAACGCCCGTGGGGTGGGAAGGAGGGGGGGTTGCCATCACCTTTGCGTGCGGATGGGAAGGTATACAGATGCGGGGGTGGATGTGCTCGTGTGTATCTATCGAGAATGGAAATGTATTTTATCTTTGATCAATTGGGATGGGTTGTTGTATTTTTCTTTCCAATTTATGGGCCTTGTTGAAGATTGCCTTCTTTAAAGGTTTAGACGTTCCTTGAATAGCATGTAAATCATTCAGTTTGGGAGCTGTTGCCGTTTAGCAAACAGATTGCCGTTTTAGTTTTTAGTCACTTGGCGCCGTCTATTTTGTGTTGTTTTCTGCATATTTGCATCCTGACGCTTGGTAAGAAAACAGTTTTCACCATCACAAACTTTTGCTCTTCCATTTGAAGCTATTCGAAACTGCACTACAGAGTATGCCAGCCATTAACGAATATTTTCGAGTCATTAAAAAACATTTTAAATGTGAAAAAACCAGCATCCTTGCATATCACTCATACTAAAACAAGTAATACACAAATCTCGATAGTAAAATAAGGATGAAAAAGTTTCAATGAACAGCGTTTTCTCAGTTTGACCTGTGGTGTAATGTTAAAAAAAAAATACAAAAATAATTGATTGCAGATTGATTGATTTATCTCCTCACTAAAAAACATGTTTCGAATGTATAACAGATCCTCCCGTGCCATCCAAGCGATTACGCCATAACAACAAATCACTCATGTGAGCTAATCCCGACTTATACGAAGTAGACTACCCGATTCACCTCGATGTCCCGTGACAAGAGGTGAATCGGATTTGCCCCCCCCCCCCCCTGACAGTGTGAACCAGGCGACAGAGCAACTCAATCAGAAGTTGGGTCCCAGATGACGTCAGCATCCCTCAGGACCAGCGGCAGTTTTACCATTATAACTTAGCGCGCAGACGTGATTAACCGCGGGGAAAACAAACTGACAGGAACTTATTTACATAATGTCATTAAAACTTTAAATAAAAAGGAAGATGTACTGCGTGGGTATATGATCCGAAATAATATTGTGCAGAGATATTTTTTTTACGTGTTTTCATATGCAGTTAGTTTGAAGAGTACTTGTTTATCAACTAACACGTGCTGGTAGGCAGGAATATTACAACATAATTTGATTAGTACTTATAGAGATAGGTATATGCGATCATTAGGTTTTCTTATTTGTATGATTTAGGTAGGCTTACATTCTTTACTTCAGAAGCCACTTCTCAAGTTATCATTACAAAATAGGACATTCAATGTAAGAAGAAAATATAATTCCGTGCATAGGGTTCCCTATAAATTATGTGCCTCACAGGTAGAATGCCGGGAGTCAATATTTCAATGATTCCTGAGGTAAGAAATCGATAATTATTTCTTCATGAAATAATATTTATCAGTAATAGCGTATAAGAGAATACTAAAAAGTAACTTTATTTGTGAACATCAGTCAGATGTTAATTGATAGCTTGATCATCATTCTAAAAGTGTACAATCCAAAATCGAGAAATTTTACCTATATGGACTTCACCTCCAAAAAACTTTAAAAGCAACCTCTAAAAACTAGGTAACTCCAAACAAAAAAAGTAAAAATCAACAAGTAAAAAAATATGTTCCGAAGATTTTTCTTTTTGAACTTCACAAACTTTCCCAAAGGGTGAATATTTTCCCCCCACACATTTCCCGCTCATTTCTTTCCCCTACAAAGTCAAGTCCGTCTCCACATTCCCGCGTGTGGAACCCGTTGCTCTCATCACGCCGGCATTAGCATGCGTCGTCATACCCCCGCCGCTGCACCGGGGGTTGAAAACACCCCGCGGCTTGCTGGGGGACGCCGTGCAATTACCCTCGAGAGGGGGATGAAGAATGTAGATCCACTTCTTCGCGTACCCAAGTGTCGAGTGAAAACTTAATGCTGAGGTGAATTCCACGGCAAATGAGTATAAGTCTTCGTTGGCAAATTAAGCCCTCTTTGATCAAGGAATGAATGTGTCAGAATTTATTTCGTGAAATTTGATTTATCTGCAAGGAATGAGGCCTTCGCGATGTGTTGAGAGATCCAGCCCATCACATGTGAGCGTGAAAACATCTCGACATATTCTATGTTTGAGCGAGAAATTAGATATTATCCGCATTAAAACTCTAATAACAATTCTTACTATTGAAGTCACATCATGCCCAATATCCAAACTTTTGATAGATAATAAAACGGCAATTTTTATACACGTAAAAAACTCATTTAATATTACAATTTTTTATTTTTATATAAAGTGGATTTAGACAATTTTTTTTTAAATATTATATGACACAAATAGTAGTCTTTTCCACACACCGTAAAAGTTTCACATCTAGTCAAAGTAGTCGATTAAAAATCTGGAAATAAACCAGGGAAGTAAATGTACCAAAAAAGTATCTAAACATTGTGTGAAAAATAATTGAAAAGTCTCAATGGAATTAAAATTGTCGTTTTATTATCTATAATCAAAAATTTTAGTTTCGATTTTGGGCATGAATGTATTGCAAACCACAAACGTACGTTCAACAAATAGCCTTAGGTATCTATCTATCTATTTTGAAACATTTACAAGTCACTGCCCAAAGAACTTATGAAAGGCTTAAAATATCTGTAATTCCTCTGCGATAAACATGTATTGTCTCCTATTATATCGAACACCATAAACAAGCTATCTGACACGTCCTATCGATCACCGATGATTGATGGATGATTGATGGATGATTGATACACTGGAACATCATCCCCCAGCTGTGGTTCACTCCACTAACTTCACCCTCTGACGCGCCGCAACTTTCTTCCGACGTTCTCCGACATCCACCCCGTCTAAGTAATTACATATTGATCAGATATGAATCAACCTTTGTAGTTTGTGTGGTGTCAGTAGATAGAAAATATTATCTCATCTAACATTTCTAACAACAGTTTATCATCAATGGAGCTTCGAAACATTTCGAAATGTGCCCAAATGTAAGTGGTCAAATGTACCGCATCAGCACAAATGATTTCTTTCGTACCAGGAGAGAATTAGATAAAAAAATGTTCTAAAGAAAATTACGAATGTACAGTTGATTTGCTAAGAAATGTGTCAAATATAAATCAAATTTTGAAAAAAAATTGATTAAATAGGCATGAAATAACTTATGGTTGAGATTAGTCAAAGCAAAGAGAACCGACACTTCTTGATCGTTAGGCAAACAGCGAAAGAACTAAATCCCTAATTTAAATCTGACAAATATTTTGAAAGTGTCGAAAATCTTGACATTTACACGAGTTATTAATGGTTGAATCGAAAGTACAAAGTCATATCCAAAAGAACAACTTCGACTGCCGTGGTCAATAAACGAAGACGTCGGATCTCGCTAAAAGCGTGGCAGCGAACTTCCCGCGGCAAAGGAGAGCCGATAGTACCAGGAGCTAAGAAACTTCCGCCAACTTCCTCCCAACTTCTGAACTCTTGTTCGCCAACTCGCATCGTCTGTTTGATGTTCTGTGCCACGTGACTCCATTGCCTTTGAGTCGAGCTCCGTGGACCAGGCGCTCAGAGCAGCAAGCAGGTCGCAGGGCATTATGAAGATGGAGGATTATTACGTGATGAGAGGGAAGATAGAGAAGTGTCTATGTCTTTTGGTATGTTGTCTTTGGATCAACCATAACATTCATTACAGTGCAGCATTGCCATATTTCTCGCTAAGTTACACATGTTTTTAAATAACGCCTTTTGCTTTGATTGGGTTATTGTACATAATAATTATTTAAAATCGATTACACTGTCTTCTTGCAAAAGTTGAGAATGAGTGCATCTTATTTTCAGCAATTAAGCGATGTATGGGGTCCCATTCACGAGTTTCTTGAAAGTAAAATCCAATATTCACTGTTAAATGTAAAACATAGTCAGTCAATTTATTAGATTGCCATCCAACAATCTATTAAAATCAATTCATTGACATAATAAATACCATAGTAACAGATATTTTACAATCATTGAAATCATTGAGCTAAATGACTATGGCTTTACAGTAGATTTCAAGGTCGTCATTCTTACAGTGAAGGGATTTTGTTCAACATTTAGAATAACTCCACTGCTGAATAACTTGCAACATTCTCCAAATTCTTTGTAGTTGTTTGGAACAGCAAAGATCTGGTCAAGAACTTGCCCGATCTTGGAAAATATGCCAAGTATTTTGAGCACACAAAGGAAATTACGATTGATTAACCTTACATTATTCAAAGAGAAACGGATTCCTTCATTCCATGTCCCAACTCCCGCGTGCTTAATACCAGCAAGTGACGTCATAATCCAGTGCCCATCCCCACAGCATCTTACTGTTCCCATGGCAACCGTCCCCCCGATAAGACAGATGGACGCCAGTGCGGGTGGGAGAGGGGGGGGGGGGAGGCGCTCCCTGGATCCAGGAGGGGTGGGGGGAGTTAATTGCTTTCATTTGATGAAGAGATATGAATCCATTCATGGCCGGTGCTTTAATGTTAAGTATATTTGCGCGGTGTTTTAGGAGAATGAAAGTCTCGTTTTCATTTTCAGGACAAATGAATAGACTTTTTAGATTCCGTTACACAAGAAAAGGGAGAGAATAAATACTTTCTAAAAGCTTTGAATATTAAATCTCAAAGTATGGGAGCTTTCAACTTTCAAGTTCAGAGTAAAATATAAGTAGTTGTTGAAATGGGATTATTTTTATAAACCGAAGTTTCGAGAATTGTTACAGTAAACTAATTAATAATATAACCATAAATACCCTCCAGAAATTTACATTTTGTGTGAAATGCATTCATCCTTTCTAGTAAAAAAAAAACTTAGTAATATACTGTTTAAAAACACATTTCCACATACAAAAATTTACCTAATACTTAAAAACTACGAGAGTAAACCCATATTAGGAACTATAATTTTCATTAATTTAGCTCAAAGTACTCTTTTACGTTACACGAAAAGACTCAATTATTAACGTGTCTACAACCTGACATGAAAACAATTAACTGCTCCTTTCAAAGAACTCCATGTTCAAATTAGAAATAAGTGAAACGTCACAAAATCCACGTTCATGTACACACCACTTCATTAACCCTCCACCCCTATTCCCTAAACCCTGTCACTCGTCATCTCACGTGTAAACGTCTCACCCCCATAAGAACAACACAGGCATCGGGGCGACACCTCGCCGCGAAGAGTTACATAATCACGGCCGGAGGCTGCGCGGCTCCAGATCTCCCCTATCACAACAAGCCGAGGACTGTTGAGGTCGAATTAGTGCCACGATGAGATGATTTCATAATGACCTGGCTCTTGACACCCTTCGCCCTGACGCAAACGCGGATATAAAATACACACACTCGTGGAGCAGAGATCTTTTAAGTATACAGAGAGGAACACTTTGGACAAACGAATGAGATTTCTGTTCTAGTCATGGACGATATACTTCGCTGCTTTTACACACGATGAGTAACTGATTTATACCCTCTTGTAACCCTTTTGCGGTACAAATGATGACGAAATTGAGTAATGGAATTAATCAAATTTGCATTATCTCTTGATAAAAGGGAGACATATGATTGTAAAACGATAATATTGTGTAAATTAGTAATACATTATTATTTTACGGAATTTGAATCCAGTCATTTTCTCGCTAAGCGTTTTTTTATTAATTACAGTTTTATTTTAATATTAAAAAAATTTAAGCTTATTTGTAATTTAAAGTACTTCAAGGGTAAATTCATTTAATTTAACTAACATTATTAACGGTTTGGGGTTAGAAAAATTGATTGCCGATTTTTTTTTTTTTTTTTTTGCAAAACCAGCGACTTAGGGCGGGTTTTAGAAATAAATGTAACGGTTTCAATTAATTTCAAATATCTTATGTCTGTGCCGATAATTTAATCTAAACCTTAGCTAAACCACCTATAAATAAGGCAAGTGAAATGTCTATCCAAGCTCACCGCCAAACAAAACATTTCCATCCCTCAAACCGATCTCTCTTCTGGATTGAGTATACTTTCATCACATTTGTCCTTGTCTCCGACTCATCGGGCCCACATTGATTAGCTTCCCTATGATTGGGAGAGTGCACCTCCACCCCCCCCCCCCCCCCCCCTCATCTAACTACCGTCTCAGATTGTAGGAGGGTGGATGTGAAGGGCGGTAAAATCCAGGCAATAAGACACATTGCGGGGATGATTGGTCCAACTCCCCCGCTTCCTACCCCCCCGGGGCAATCATTGGGGGTGATGGGGTGGAGAGCTTGCAATGTCACCACTACTTGCAGGCAGTGTGGACAACCGAGAACATGGAAATCGCGCGTTTCAACCAAAATATAGCATAATTTCAAGAGAATAATAGATTTTTTTTATTCGAAACTGACCAAATTCAAAATGTTACAAAATTGAAAATAATATTAAAAATGCTAAAATTGAAGTAAAAAAGACTTCGACCTAAATTTGGTCCACCTTTTCACAACAAAAGAAACAAAAAAAACACAAACATATAGGTAAATGGCTTGGAACAAATGTGGCATTCTACGTTTTCCTTTTCTTATCGGATAATCGGAAATAAAAGCAACTACATGTAAATAAATGGTATGATCGTTTATTTACACAAAATACCGTTTTTATTTTTTTCTTAAAAGTTGTTCAGCCACTTAGACAATTAAAATATTATTTTTCAGCGGATTTTGAAAAATAATGACACGACACAAAAATTTCTAACGTACACTTGGCCAAACTAAAAGCGGTAGAAATAAACAAATTGGCTGCTAGCTCGTTTCCTTGATTTAACCAATTCTTGTTATTATCAAAGAAATCAGGCCTATCTACTAGAGTCAGATGATACCTTAGCATAGACTTCATCGTATGGTGACATCAAATCATTTTCAGCCATCCGTTTCTTTCCAACACCGTCTTCATATGTCACGTGTACGTAATGCTGAGAAACGTCACCTCCAGACGTCAAGCCACATCCAAGTGCTCAGAAAGTAAGAAGTGAAACTGTCCGCGTGGCTCAGGGCTGGTCAATTGAACACCGGCGCGCGCAGCTCCCCAACCACCCACTGAGTCCCCAGGGATAGCGGGAGAGAGTGAAAGACTGGGAATAAAGGGATAGATCCAGGATGCAAGGAGCTGTAGTCTAATGTGTGCAGGACTTCTGCAGCTAGGCTGATGGCGACGGATGAATGATTGTGATGTAAGGATGTTGGGAAGATACAGTGACTTGTCAGAATTTGACTCTATGGAACCACGAAAACCCGTTGCGAGGTAATTCTTACATCCAAAATGCTTTCGTTAAATCAGAGTTGTGGTTATAAAAATACAAAATGGAAGATGAACATGTAGTTCATTAAATTTACATTTTAGTAAACAAATATAAAAATATTGGAACACGAAGAAAATAGAATTACGGCGTCAAAACAAAAATTGTAGAAACCACGGAAATTTTTAGCAAACATTTTGTACAAATAAATAGTGGAAAAATTTAACTGTTTAGTACTTTTTCGGTACTACTCAGAAATATTCCAAAATATGAAGCCACTTTGTGTGAAAGCTAGGAAGAAATAACTAGAGAAATGTACAGTTAAATCATTTTGAAATCATTATGAAATCATTTTGTTCCCCAAAAATGGTGCCAAAGAAGAGACATGTCGGGGCAAAAAAATATGACTTCAAGCTGAACTCACATAAAGGATTACCAAATTGCGTAATCCCCTCATCCATCTTAAATGAAAATTAAACAGCGGCACTTTTCCTGATGGAAGGAAAAGAAACCGAGAGGGTTTAATGTGTTTCCATTGTTAATCCCTCCTAAAACAATTGCGCCATAGCCACTGAATCGGATTCACTTGCTATTGAAACGGGACATGTGTTCGCTCCATTAGGCTCCCGCATCGCACAGTCCTGTAGGATGGCGTGGGAGTTCCCTGGGGAAGAGGGGGATGGGATACAGGGATAGACAGGACGCGACGGGAATACAGTACAAGACAATGAGCAGTAGGCGCTCAATGTACAGTCGTTCATTGGGAGGCTTGGGCAAGTGGAAATAGGAATGTGGATTTTATTGTTAGGGAAGGATTGGGGATTATCCAATTTAAGTTGTAAAAAGTAATTAAAACATAATATGAAAAAAACGGTTTTATAGCTAAGTATACCATTATAGTTGATGTTTAGGTTTGACTTTTTTTTAAAGAGGATTGATTAAATATACAAAAATAGGCTCCATTTCTATGACAGTTTTTCAGTTGTCAAAATCCACTTCAAAATCTTTTTCGAATTGTTTCCAGTTTACGCTCAACAATTTAAAATACAAAACTACCAAGCGAAATGGAGCCCTTTTGTGTATATTATATTCCCCTCCATAATAAACTAATAATTTGAAATCGTCGACTTACAAATCCCCGCATATCAGAGCTATCGGAACATTTCTTACCTGTAACAAAGAAAAACACAAATTAAAATCATCGACACGCATTTGAAATGCTAAATAAACATGAGTGTCGGGACGCAACCGAACTAACGCCGATGTACTGCGGGTTGCCTGCCATCAGGTGCAGTCGACAAACTCAAGGGTCGGTAAAGTAGGTGACTGTTCCACCGCTCACTTCTCTCAATGCAGGAAATCACAGATTATTAGAGATGTAGTGACCAGTATGAAAACATTGACAGCAGGTGAGATAATTATTATGATATGTCTGTGGGGCCGGTAGAATTTATGTGGGGCCAGCTTGATTACGTGTAGCTTTACGGAAAAAATAAAGGCCTAAATAGATTCCATAAAAAATCATGTATAACCCCACTAATGTTAAAAAACAAAGCCGGTAGTCAAAAATAAAAAAAAATAAAAAATGCAATTGGATAAAAATTATAAATCGAAAAAATATGTGGATTAGAAAAACTTAAATAATCTTACATAAAAATAGCAAAATCGATCCATAAAAATTAATAAACATGTTAAAAATATTAGAAAATCAAAAAAATTACATGACAGCTACAATAGAGACGACCGCATAACACATTATATTTAACCCAAGACACACAAAAAAAAAGTTGTAGAATGAAGAAATAAAAAAAATATATGAAAAAAATTGCAAAATGGATAAAAAAATAATTGGAAAAAATCAAAACCCATGTCACTACACTGAACGCATCATTCTAAACCGCTTCGTACCTACAAAAACCTTGTTGCGGTCGAGCTTTGTGGTATGTGATAAAACCACTGACTTCCTCCCCATCATCTTCACATGATCTAGTTGCGGTCATCTGGCTATTAATACACAGAAGTAAACTAATACAGCACGGGAGATCATGACTTTCAAATGTGTACACCCTCGGAGACAAAATACTATATTTTTAACAGTTGAGTGGACTTCGGTGATCTTTTTGTTTATTTTAAAGCAAAATTGCAATATCGCAATATTGATAAAAAATAAAATCCCTTTTCTTTAGATTTATGGAAAAGGAGTACGCCGGTTATTATATTTTTTTATTCTGGTACTATGTATCTTGACGATTTTGATAACATCTAAAATCAGTATATTACTTTTCTCAATTTTTTTACTACGTTCAAGTCAGATTTTTTTTTAATGTGTGATTTTCTCCATTTTCATATTTTGATTAATAAAATTCAAACGTATTTTCTAAGTTTCATTTTGTTGCTTATGTTTTTAATTTGATTGATATTTTGTCCGATTTTGTTTACATTGTGAACCAAACTTCTTTATGGCTAAATACTTTTTAAAAAAAACTTCTTCAATGAGGAGAGAAAATGTTGTAAAACTATATTATCAAGTCGTGAAAGTGAATGCTGCATACCTCAAGACAACTAAAGGAAAAGCCATCTCACATACAAGTACACAAGTCCTGCCATAAACACTTCGCACCATATAAGTGAGCCCCCAAGAGGCCCCCCGAATTCCAGAAGCCTTTGATATGCAGTAATCAGCGTAGAGCTCCCTTATAAAGTCAACCGAGGACTTAGATAACGTAGAAGGGGAACGAATCTACATAAAACGATCCATTTATAAGTCTGCGTTTTCAAAATCTTTCAAGTTACTGGGCTGTGGCTAACCAACCAAAAAACAAGTAGTATAGTCATTATAGTCATCATACTGGCAAAAATCTAAAAATTTCAATTAAACATTATGGTAAAATCTGAAAATGTTTAACAAATATGCTTTTAATTCCGGTGTATTCTGCAAAAAAGAGTCAATAAAATAACGTTTCGGCTATAAAATAATTTAAAATTTTCAAAAAGTATACAATTTAAAAGCGTATTGCAATGACTGGATAAGTTTTCTCCTTGTTTAGGCTTGAACTTTTGACAGATTAAAGCTCTTAAAACATATGCATCCTAAGAAATTGTGCCATTTGTGTAGATAGTCTGTCTTTTCTCTTGTGGTAGAAATAGTAGCTTAACATCCGCTGGTAGACAAATTATTCTTTTGTCAGTTTAACTAATGAATATTTTATACTTGCGAAACAAAAATAGGCTATCAAGACAAAAGACGACTTAGTTTGCATTCATGAAGGAAAAATGCATTCATGACGAAAAAATCGATGAAAAGAGCAAAATTTCCCTAATAATAAATACAGTGGGACGGTTGTATTAGTACGTAAGTCTGCCAAAGGAATTATTTAACCCCATATAACGAAACTGCCTGTGCCTATGGAACCTATTTATGTTGACATCTAGAGATAAAATGGTTATTGTAATATTACCGTGCAAATAACCGTGTTACAATATTTTAAAATTGGTTTTGGCATTTTTAAAGAACGCTGAGCATTTCATTTTGTATATTTAAACATGCAAAAACGGATCAAGCTATTGAAAAGGGATAAAAAATGTGTATATAAATCGTACACACTCATAAGAGAAAAATGAAAAATGTCGGAAAGATCCATTATTACCCAGAAATTGACACATCTCCAATATTATCTGTTTCACAAGTAGTTTGTATTATTTACTGGTAATATAACCATTGCATACATTCCGGGAATGAACACTTCTTGAATACATCCATTTAACCAGAATTGTCTACACCAATATAACAATTTTTCAATTCCGTAAATTTAGAATTTCCAACTATCAACTTCACCAGAAATTACCGATAACCGATAATATTATACTGATAATATAACCAATTCTTAATTCCGGAAATTTCCAGATTTTCTAGATTATCAGTTCCACCAGTATAATTCCTATTAGTACCCACAATAACAATTTTTTCAATTCCGGAAATGTACCTCTATCCAATACCTATGACAGTATTTAATAAAGTTACCGGTATCCCGGCATTACTACAATTCTCTAAATGTCCTATCATGCTCCACTGTTTCTATAAATCCCAGTTGTGTCCCCATCTACAGTCATATCAACCATCACCCCCACATAGCGCACAATCTTGACCTAACAGTTCGGGCCACGAGAGTCCCCAAGACATCGCCCGCACACCGGCACAATAGGCTGTGACGTCACCACATGGTAATGACCCCGTGGAGGTCACGTGGCGGCCGATGCGTGACGTCAGACCGCGCTGGAGCACTTCGCACCTAGTGCACGGAGATCATGGAACTTTGCGCAGCAGTCGATAGACAAAAGTCAATGTTAATCTCTAGTGAGAGGGGGTGATCGACGTCGGCAAGAGTTACGCGATTGCGGTAGTGGAGAGAGAAATTTGCCTTAAATTTAGGAAATTATACTCTGAAGAGGCAAACGGAAGCGAACGGGAATCGCACGGTTCGTCAGAGCGTTTTTTTTTTTGAAATTTTGTCTTCCCACTAAATAATTTTAAAAAATCAGATAGTAACGACCCATAAAAGCCTAATAGACTAAATAATGCCGCACACTGGAGTTCATTATGACCTCTGGTACGACCTCAAAGTGTTATATAAGATTATTTTACTGAAAACATCGTATTTAACACTTTGAGGTCGTACCATTGGTCATAATGAACCAGGCGCGTAGGAACTTCATTTTGAGTGGGGGGGTCAAAATGATGGGGATCAATGAATGTGAGGAAAAGTAGTCGTCGTTACAATGGGGTCTGGGAAGCCTGCACCCCAAATTGCCCCGCAGGGCCTTTTTTGAATTTTTGATACAAAAGAATCGAATTTGAAGCTATTTTTGTATATTTTTCAAAGAAATTTACATTGTGTGAAATGCAATATTCTGTGGAAACTTTAGAGAAATGTTATATAATTTGTATCTATTTGTTTTTAGATACCCATTATTGGCCCCGCAGGGAATTTTTTGGGTTATTAATACAAAATAATCGAGCTTAAAGCTATTTTGGCATACTTTTCAAAGAAATTTAGAATGTATGAAATGCAATATTCTGTGGAAACTTTAGACAAATGTAATATAACTGTAACTATTTGTTTTTATAGAGTCCTCATTGGCCCCGCAGGGAATTTTTTGAGTTTTTGATGCAAAAGAATCGAATTTGAAGCTATTTTGGCATCGTTTTCAAAGAAATTTAAAATTTGTGATATGCAATATTCTTGGGAAACTTTGACAAAATGCATTATAATCTGTAAATTTTGTTATTCGATAAAATCCCTAAAGAAAATCGATTATGAATAGATTTTGGAATTCCTTTGAAAACGGTTGCAATAACCAATTGCTTATTCGGTATCATAGTTTAACGTGTAATTATTAAATTGTATTCATGAGGATGATCATGTTGGTAATACCTCTGTTCACTTTGCCATAATGGAGCAAATTTGTGCATTTTTGGATCTCTTTATCAAAATTTGTGTGTATCTGGGGGTTATATCTGGGGGTGTCAAGATGAAAAGTGGGGGGGTCATTGACCCCCAATTCCCCCCCCCCCCCCTTCCTACGCGCCTGTAATGAACTCCAGTGTGTGGGATTATTTAGTCTATTAGGCTGTTATGGGTCGTTACTATCTGATTTTTTAAAATTATTTAGTGGGAAGACAAAATTTCAAAAAAAACTCTGACGAACCGTGCGATTCCAGTTCGCTTCCGTTTGCCTCTCTAAAGTGTTGGAAAGATACCCAGATGATGAGAAACCGAGAATAGAAACCGCATAAAAAATCTAAATTTTTCGTAATAAAAATATCGAAGACTTGATTTTCAATTTTCTTCTATTTTTTCATTTTCGCAATATGACATACCTAATATTTTATGAATTTTATGGGGTTTTGTATAACCTGTATTTTTTATTTTGTCCAAATTGTAGGTACACTCGGCCAAACAAAAATTGAACGTTGACCAAATTTGAATGACTGCTGGTCATGTCCCATAACCAATCAAAGCTTGTTATTATCATTGAAATGTGAGGTCACCTACTAGAGTGAGACAATGAGATCGCTTAGACTGACTTCTGATGGTGCGATTTTACATTTATCAGTCTATCAGATTTATTGAACGTTCAATTTTTGTTTGGCCAAGTGTACGTACACTTATATTTTTCGTTGGTCGCCCTTCGTGTAAGTCATAAATAAGGCTATACGGGACGATAGCATTGCGACGGAAACTAATATTCGCGTAACGAAAGTCATGCACTTGGAAAAAGCAACCGGGCGAGGGCGTTGTCCGATTGCCGATCAGCTCAGCAGTAAAAATGTATTCGAAGCTCATGGACCGCTGAGCCTCAGCTATGCAACACTATTCGCAATCTGTCGGTACAGGGCATTTCACACAGCAAGATAGTTCTTCCGCAGTATGCGTCATGTCTTTTGGTTGCCATTATCTGTTACTTGGCAACAATTGTATTTTTTATTTCTAATTTACAAAGAGGACACTTTTTATTTTTCTATATTTTTTTCTATTTTATTTTACGTAGTACCTAATCACCTTTATAACCCTTAAAAGCTTTTTACTGATTATTCATCATCATCGTCACCATTATTAATATCATTTATAAAAGCCAATTGTTTTACTGTGTATAGGGTAGGGTTTGATGTTATTTCACGACTGTATTTTGTTATTATTAATAAAAGTTTCTTCTTACATAAACTCATATAATTTTTTTTAATATGTTATTTACTTTTTCCTTAATTAATGCTAATTGGAATATTTTAGCAGACACTTTTAATTTTCAAGGTCAAAGCACCGTTTTCTTGGTGACAAACCTTGTGAAACATAAAAATTAAATAAAAATTAAATTAACTTGTCTTACATGTATAATTTTCTCACCGAAAGTAGGTAATGTTGAAATAATATCTATCTTACATTTGGCATTGTGTTAAAGTTATGGTTAGCCGTTAGAAACTTGCAATTGTGTGTACTTTCGATATAAAGTATAAAGTGAATATATAAAGTAAAATAGACATTAAATTCACGCATCGTACAAATGAAATGACTGAACAACGAATTATGAAATAAATTATTTTAAATAATTCACGTGAAAAGTAACATCACAAATGCAGAGTCCCCGTCATTAAAAATATTGTTTTGGCTAAATTTACATTCACGACAAATCCAAATAAACCACTGAAATGCACAATTATTGCAATTGAAATTACGGTAGGTACAGCGAATTCAAAATTTTCAAAATTGCATGAAATACAAAAAAAAAATTCAGCACCTCTATGCAGGGTTGGCATGATTTTCCCCGTGGGGAAACTTTTTTTTAACGAAAAGTGTGTATTTTTCCAAAAAAAATCATGAAATTAAGATATTTAACCTAACCTAAATATATAACCTATATTTATTAAATTTTGAAAAAACCTGATAAAAACGAAAAAAAACACTTAAAAAACCCACTGGGCAAAATATTTTTGAAAAGAACTGTTTTTTTCTACCCTGCCTCTGTCAATGCATTCTGGTATGTGTTTCGTAATACCCTGTGGCACTGCAACCACTGCTATCCCATTGCAAGCGCAGACGGGTTTTGTTCCGCTCTACTACCCCTTCATTTATAACACAGACCATAGCAGATAATGCGAACAGATAGGAGTAATTGAAAGATATGCAGCCGGTTGGCAAAGTAGTTGGTGAATCGGTGGCGTTTGTGAGATATGGACAGTAAGAGACATTCATAACAGGCCCTTTTTGATTTGTTTGCATAAATTAAAGTGCACAATAACTGACATAAAAGTATCAATAAATGTATTCGAATAGTAAATGAGCGAAACGTCCATATTTTACGGACACAATACATTTTTTTCAAACCTTTCCAGTGTTGGGAATTTTCATGACATTTTTCAATGTTTGGAATTCGATTAATTTTTTACCCAAGGACATTTTAAATGTCATGGTTTTTAGGTTCTTATAAAGAATAATAAAAAAATTGACACACACATAAACTACAGATTTTAATCAAGTTTTTCAAGCAAAATTACAAGTTTAAATTTTTAACACATACCAACAAACGTAAAGCACAGCCGGAAATAACATAACATTTTTTTTTAATTCAAAATTGAAAATGTTCATGTCCCAACACGAACCTACCTACTTCAAGTACGAAACTAGATTTAAAGTTTAGTCAAGTTAGCAAGCACATGATGATATGGCTGATTCTATTAATTATAGATCTTAATCCGGGGTGAAGTGTCTCAGGTCTGAGGTAAGATGAGATGGGTTGAGCATCCAATTACTGTTATAGGGTTTGAGGGCTCATTTTCAACAGCTGTGGTGGATTAAGTATAATGTATTTTATCTGATACGATCCAAACACATTTTCTTCAGTCGTTCCGTGATGCACTATCGCCTCTATGAGAGATATGAAAGTATGTAACACAAGAATATGACTATGCAAGTTATAGGTAGGTACTTATGTATTTAAAAGATTCAAAATATCCATAGCGCCCACTTACAAGTACAAAGTCCGAACATTAAAGTGGAAAGAACTCCACAAGGACTTGTATGTTTATTTTCCAACATTACTCTAATTTATATTTAATCCGCAACAACAATTTCAATAGGAAACTGTTGATATATTCTTGGAGAGAAAACTTTTATTAATAATAATAAAACACTGTCATATTGAACATATTGTCATATTGTCAATATTGTCAATATTGAATGCATTGAAAACTTAAAATACTCTTGTCACAGACTTAATTTCTGAGATATGACATATCTTGATATATGGCCTTGATACATGGAAAAACTGAACTAGTCAAAAATATTCTGTAATATTGTTATCAAAAACACAAAAAATATGTTAAAAAATAAAAATATTTACAAAAATATTTAACGAAAACTTTGATAATAAAATTCATCATTATCTCATATCGTATAATTCTCCATTTGTTACAAATAGTTACAAGGAAATACGAGTCCACTTCAGTACCTATAGCTTGTAATCCCAGTCTCTACTGTACACACCGTACCCGCACTTCAAAGTAAACTGTACGCCAGAGGGGCGTTGTGTTCCTAGCCATTGCCAAACACCTGTCTAATTGTATTGTTTGTCTCTGCGTGTCCTACATTGTGTTGTCAACCAGCGACAGATGTAAACACTGAGGGGTGAGTTTAACGCGACTTCGTAATTGGACTTACGTTACGCGAGGGAAAATATGGGACAATACAGAAAATATTATGTTTTAATTTAGTTTACAATTGCCTACAATTTTGCCTACCTACGCAAAGCCAAACTAGCGACAATGTATGCTCTAAACTTGCCATGTTGTATTTTTATTTGTCGAATTCTACAAAATACGATTTTTTTCATATACATTGTTGATGTTGTTTTTGTCAACTAAAAGTTTCTCCATTTAAAAATTTCATTTGCAGTTCCTGTGATTTATTAAAATTTGTTTTTCCAATTGTACAGGGTCTTGCAGTAAAAATGATACACCCAACGAATGACCAAAAATTATACAGCATCATGCACGTTACAATACTATATTACAATAAACCAAAAAATCCTTTTAAAAATTTTTCCCCAAAAAAACTACTTGTATCACATACATTTCTATGATAGAAGATTGTAATTTGTATGTAGTTATTTTTAAATAATGTCGTAATTTTGCCAGTTGGCGTATCATTTTTACATGATTAAACCCTTATTCAGTCAAAAGATGCTGATCGGTTTCCCATCAACATAGGCACTTTGAAAGCAGCTTACGAAAGTCAGTAACCTGCTTCATTGGTCCATCCCTCCACCGACAAAATAAGCAAACATCTAATTTACAACCATGAACTGAACCAATTCCCATCACACACAAGTAAATCACTTCACAAACACCCGTAAACGTAACCAATCGCTTTCTCCCATCACCAACAAGGAAGCCAAATACCAACACAATTCACACTAACCATCTAAATCATATACTAATCACCTGGCCACGACCCAATCCTTCCACTCTGCATCTTGTAAACTGGGCTATACAATTAACACGGGCTCGGAGTTCAACGTGGGACAGACTGTAGGTGAATAGGGAAGTCTCATGAAATTTTATTCTAGTAAATTTCTATAAATAAACACAAATAATATTGACAAATACACTTATTACCTGTGAAATCTTAAATTTTCATTCATAAAATCAAGTTCAAATATCATATGATTTTTGGCGGGAAAAACGGCCTTTAACAAGAATCAGAACTGTGATGTCATTTCCAAGTCTTGAACATTGTGTTGACATGGGGATTCCCTTGTTGCCATGGCAATATAGCAAACTGTGATGTCATTGCCAATTTTCCTGTTTTTAAATGAGAGGAGATCTATCAAACTTTGTAAATTAATTACATGAGAACTATTCGTCCAACAACAAAAATAATACCACATCTGTGTTCAGCAACATCTCAACTTTCATAAAATAAATATTATTCTGAATTCTAATCTTCACGAGACTTCCCTATTAGCGAGTTCATTGAGTATGCAAGCGCTAATGTGCAGTACTGTTAGAGCGAAATGGGTTTTGTACACCGTTTAAAGGAAATTGAAGTATACGACATTCAGCTATTCGCCATGCATGTGATTTTACGTAATTACGTAGGTAGGTAGGTACTAATTTATTTTGTAATTATTGAATAGATCTTAGGTATGGCATAGCATAATAAGTTGTTACTTCGTACCACGCTATGGGGATAAAATCTACATGAAAGAGTCCCATTGTATGAATTTAACAGGTATTTCAAGTTTTCTCAGTCGTAGTTGTACAAAGGCATGGGAAGGATCCTCATGAACCGCCTCCTTCCCACTGTCCATCCTTACCTATTCCTCATCATCATAATCATTCATCCGCCGCCATTATAGCCTAGCTGCAGAACAGTGCGCCGTTAAACACCACAGAACAAACTAGATTAATAAATTATGAGACTGTAATGAGTAGACTAATTATTTTAATTAGGATAAATCGAGTAAACCAGCCCCAAGTTAATGCCTGAAGAAGTTGTTCCCACGATCTTTAAAAGTGAATGTAAACAATTAATAAAACTACTACAATGTCCCATTGTTGCCATCTTGCTAGTTAAAATGAAGGCGCCCACTTGCTCTAAGCATCCAGAATGAGGTGTACTTGCAACAGGGTGAAGAATATTCATCCACTTAACTTTCCTACGACAGATAGTATTTGGGCTTGGCGGAGAAAAAAAATATGGGAAATTGTGAAAAATTGGGAAACACTATAAATTAGCGTAAATAGTTTTGATGATACATTGTTGTGAAAGCTTTATGCACCAGAAAGAAATCGTTATTAAAAATCACACAGTCTCAGCCCAAATAATCAATAAAAACACGTTACACAAAATATCGTGAATTATCTTAAATGACTGCTGGTCATGTTCCATAACTATCAAAGCTCGTTATTATCATTGAAATCACCTAAGAGTGAGACAAGGAGATTGCTGATGGTGGGATCTAACATTTATCAGTCAATCAGATTTATTGAGCGATAATTTTTAGTTGTGCCAAGTGTACAGGTAACAAGTTACAGTTGAGATCTTCCAACCAAAACATCTGCAAAAACACTTTCGCCACCTCTCCTTGTAATGCAATGAACGTACGGCATAGCAGTACATACGGGACAGCTATTTACCAGTCGGCAGAGGTACCTGCTACATGCCTGCAATGCTGAATAACCTAACGGTGTGTCATTGCACTGGCTGTCATCAACTAGGATGTCAACAGTTTGTTACAGAAGATGACGGAGAGACAAAGACTGAACTAGAATAATGAGACGGACAGTAATGACTTGTGATTTTATGTGTACAGACAAAGAGAGGAAGTTATGTCTTTATCAGTAGACATTGTACATTATTTATTACTGCATTAGTTTGTTTTAAAATGAATACATGTGTTTAAAGTCGTTTTCTATGTAAATGGCGGATGGATAATTATGATGATGATTGGGAGATGATGATGATGATGATGGCTAAGGATAGGAGGTGGGAAGGGCGGTTTGTGAGGAACCTTCCCAGAATTTGTCTCTTGACTTAGGAAAACCACGGCAATAAACTCAGGAATTGGTGGGGGGTTTAATTTTGATTTAAAAAAAAGATAAACCGCGGGATGAACAGCAAAAAAATCAGTAAACTAAGGGACAAAAATAAGAAATAAGCAAAATACAAAAACAAAAAAATATAAAAAATAACGCAAAAAGATCAAAAAATAAATAAGAAATCTAAAAATAAAAAAAAATTAAAAATACAAAAATTACTCAAAAGTTAAAAATTTTGAAATGTACTACCTACTTCATAAAATCAAAATAAATCACGTAAAAAGAAAAAAAATACAGTTGCAAAAATTAAAACATAATTTACTAAAATAAAATAATCAAAAAAAATCAAAAAATATAAAAGTAAAAAAATAAGGTGTGGGTACAGCTAAATGGCGAGTTTTTAACCCCTCGCCTTGAACAAAACACAATAAAATCTATAAATCAGTTCTGCCAGTTACTCCATAGAGAAAAATACTATTTCAAATAAATTAACAAGACATTTATGAATGTGATTTCGGGGTCAATTTTAATTTGGTCAAACTAAATTGTACAGATTGTTATTAATGAAAATAGATTATGTTCAATATGTCTAGAATATACTTAGAATAATTAATAACAATTACATCAAATTAGTTCGGTGTACGTGTTAGATGGGAATAAATTACTGTCATTTCTCTTTCACGGAAGAAACGTGAACTTCAGTGAGACTTTTCATTAAATTCCTCTGTATTAATTAACTGGGAAAAGAGAAACAAAAATATGATAATACGAAACGCAGGAAAAAGTGCTCAAGAATTCAATAGAAATTAGTTTTTTTTGTGTGTGTGGAAAAGCGTGTCTTGTGATCAATACCATGGGAAACAAACTTCGGTGTTTAAAAAACAAACCGGTTCATCAAGAAAAAATAAGAACGTTTTGTGTACAAACCTTAAACCAAAGTTTATTTTTATAATCGTTTGTAGCAGGAAATAAATTTTTAAATATAAATATCAAGTACACATTCAAATGATACAATGATACAGAACGCCGGAGTCAAAAAGATTAATTAAAGCAAGATAAATTAGTATTAAACCACTGTAAACCGGTTTGAGATTGGACTTTGATTAAAGATGTATATCGAATGAACAGAAATTCATAATTCATAATTTAACTATCACGCTTTTTTGCCAGTAGAGAATGGTAGGTAAATAACCAAAATAATGTAAGGGTTTTACATAAAATTACAATTTCCAAAGATAACAACAGATAATATCACAAACGTGCCGACAATAATTTTACAATTTTACAGAAAATCTGTAGGTAGTACACAATTTTATTTATAGAATTTTCAAAATGTTTGTATCATGAACATGCAGTTTTGAAACGAAGACTTTAAGGTGTTTCTTTTAGGTAGACAAAATATATCATCATTATTAAAAAATTATCGACTTCTTTATAAACATTTAGTCCTTAGTGTCTAAATATTCCTAAAAGCAAACTTTTCCCTATGAAGAGATTGCATAGAACATGGGAACAAGCGATGCTTCCATCCCAGCCAGGGATTAGCCACTCACTGTAAGTTATAAACAGCCGGTAAGTTTGTCTTGTTGACAGATCTAAGCTCTCCCTTACAAGATATTAATATCAAAACATAAACCTTCGAAGAAGCCTTCAAGACAGAAAACTTTCTTCACTAACGTAAAAGGAGATTATCTAGTAATGTCAATAAACCTGAAAATAATTTGGGTATGTACTGAATTTACCATTTCGGATTCAAACTATGGTCTACCGATATTAAATAAATAAATAAATACGTACCAATAAATAAATGCAAAAAATCATGTAATATTAAATATCTGATAAAACCGTCACAGCTATTGAATATTGAATAAATAAATACATCGTTATTTATATAACATTTCGTTCAAATTTGCATACAAAACAGTTGAATTGCAGGAATATTATCAACTTCCACGATTTTTAAAGGCATTTTTTATGCCTAGGAAGATATTCAAAATACTTTGACAATCTTTGTCAATTCATACTTCTTTAGATTCAATCTGGATGAACTATCAAAAATAAATAAATAGTTAATAATAAATATAAAAGTAATTGAAAGTATTGGGGTATTTCGTCATGCTTTTGTAAAATTAATTATTATTTTGTCTACAGTTTCGATTTTTATATTAAAATCTTCCTCAGGACAAAACTTTTCTTTTTGATGTAAATTTGTAAAGTTTTGTCCTGAGGAAGATTTTAATATAAAAATCGAAACTGTAGACAAAATAATAAATAATTTTACAAAAACATGACGAAATACCCCAATACTTTCAATTACTTTAATAATGATAGTCATGAATCTTTAAAAACATGTTTAATAATAAATATAGTTTGCCGAAACCCCTATCGCAATTGTTTCATATCAGACCGATGAATACGAAATACCCTAATTACATTACTTTTACAAGCATTTCATTCGTGAATGCACACTTTATAGTTGGTATAATTTTGACGCATACTTCTTGCAGATTGCGGTTATGTTTTTCCTATAAATGCTTGGAACTGCTAATTGAACATTGTTCTATTTATTGACCTATAAATGAAAGTCTAGATTTCACCTACTCAGACATAAACATGTACATTCAACAAGAACAAGGTGTCTTTACAACTCACTCACTGATAACCAGCCTATTTAACAGCTCAGTTAAGATAACCCACGCAGCAGGTATACGCTAGACGTGACATAAACAATGCATACCTGGAGTCAGACTATATCTTAATGGCTAGACCAATTAAACTCGGAGATTAAACTAAACATCTCAACTTCCGTGCTAAGATTTCACGAGTACATGCAATGTTGAAATATCCAGCCCATCACATGTGAGCGTAAAAACATCTCGACATATTCTATGTGGTGAATTACAGTCACATAAGATTAACATTGCATTCCATTTTCAACCATTTGGAAACAACTAAGAATGTAAGACCAAGGAAAAAGCAGGGAATTCTGACAATTAAAAATCTGATTCATTCTAAAGACATTTCTTAAATATTTTCTTAAGGGGGGATGCCCAAGTAGAGGTATCCGATAGATATTTGAATTAATATGCTTATTTAATAGATAATTTCCTTGTGCACCATATAAACGCAAGAAAAAGTGGGGAGCCGAACTAATTTCCAAGATATATCACTTTATAAATTTGAGTTAGCCCTATCTTTAACATGGTAAGTCGAAAAAACACGGTAATTTTCCTAGTAAATATAAGATTTAAACTATTTTCCACCGATAGATTTTTTCCAAAAACTAATATTATGTGTATTAGACATAGAGGTATTTATTAAGATTTTTATATATACACCTATAGCCGTACGTTTTTAAAAGTTAGGCGCCAAATTCTAAATAATTTTCCTATACCTCCTGTCTTAAAATTTCTTAATCTTCCGAAGGTACATCATATTGAAAACTCAATATAATTGGAGAGTTGCAAGTTACAAGACATTTGATGAAACTTTTACATAAAAATATAGTTGAAATGTTGAAAAAATTAATAAAAGTCGTACATTTCAACAAAAAATATTTTCGGAAAATCTACTTAGGCATCCCTCCTTAATAACTATGAGGAACAACATACAATTTTGTGATTCATACCTAAAAAATGATCTCCGAGTATTGCAAATGTCCTCATTTTTTATAATATTTTTTATAATTATTTTTATAATAATAGTTTTTTTTTACTTCGCACTGTTCTGAAGCGAGGCTAATGGCGACGGATGATTATGTTGATGTTGATGATGAATAGGTAAGGATGGTCGGTGGGAAGGAGGAGGTTATGGCCTATAAGTAGGGAACCTTCCTATCATTTGCCTCCCTACTGACGGTAAATACCACGAAAGAGCCACGTAAATTTTCATTAAAATTTTATTTTACACATTTACATCGTAATTTTCAGGTAATTTTTCTGTATTTAGAAATACATAATTTTAACTGGACTGTATTTCCAATTGCAAAAGTAATTATTTGAATGGTAAAGAATGGAAATTTACACGACTATAAATAATAAAATGCAGACAATTTTAGTCAAATTGGTCCACAAAATTGCGAGTTACAACTTTTAACACGGCACAATGGGCCAGAGCAAATGAAAAACCCCAAAGGTAGTCGAGACAAAATAAAACGAGGGGTGAACACTAAATAAATAATTGTACTTTAAATAATAATACAAAAATAAAAAAATAACATTAAAAATTATAAAAAATCAAAGGAATTAAATACAATATAAAAAAATACAAAAAATCAAAATTCAGAATAAATAAAAAAATATAATAAACCAAAAAAATTTAAAATTTAAAAAGAAATATATTTAAAAAATTAAAAAAAAAAGTCATAAGTACAACAAAAAATCATAAAATCAAAAAATCAGGTGTAAAATGTAATTAAATGCATATGAAAAAATGCTGTAAGCTACACTAAAATGTCTTGTTGACCCCTCAAAAAATAAATCATTTTTACATTATTTTTTCATATGTATCAAAGCATTTTCACGTCACAACACACATAGTAAGTGACAAACAACGCACCTGCTATAGGCGTGAATAGGAAATGCTCGCAGTGATCAACTCTTCACACATAATGACCAGGCCAATGAATCACAGCTTCACAGAAGTGTGACACGTTCAGTCCACACTCATAGATTACTGATGTCGTTATTGAGTGAATCACAGGAACAAGTGCAGAGAGAGTTCGACAATAATCAACCCGTTTCTCTTGTCAATGCGATGACTCAAGGATTGGAGACGAAATGGGTTGACGAAATCATTTGAAATTTTAACCATAGATCTATAAAAGACAAACTTTGGGTACTCCCTTGGTAAATTTGTAAGTTTTTGCTTTGTTAATAATTAGTAATAATTTGTTGATTTTTGACGAAAAATTATATATTTTCTTGTCTCGCTGGATGGCGTATGAAATTTAATTGTTTAAATGTGTCAGGTGATACTTTTTTAGAAAATAATTATATAAATATATTTATTTTTTATTGAAATTTTATCATGAAAATTTTCAATGCCTTGAAAATTATCGTGTCCCAAAACTAATTATGATACAAAAAGCCATGATTTATTCCCCGAACTTCTTCCCAACTAAGCTATTTACCGTGATTTCCCTCAGCCGAGAGGCATATTGTAGAAAGATTCCCAACTAGTAGGCCACGACCACCTCCTTCCCACCGTCCATCATTAATCATCATCACAATAATAATCATTCATCCGTCGCCAATCTAATTGTTTAAAAATTAGTAAAATTAAAAATCCCTTGTAAATGCTTAACACGACCAAAAGATAGCAATATAGATAATGAATGTCACACGGCTTCATTATCAACCTATTAATACAACAATTGATTAAAGATAACGTCCTTATTTGCTTATCAGCTTGTATGGATCCGTCAATCTCAAGAATAATAACATCGGTATCAGAATACCTACAAGAGATGCACACCATTTAACAGGATGTACATTGATGGAGCATTTTGTTTGGATGCAATTTCCCTATACTCGAATAGCATACAACGTCCTCCACAATTCGATCCCAGTTTTCCGGACGTCCATTTCGGAAAAAGGTATTCAGGGAACGGGCGGCATAAAAACGGCAACGGCGTCCCTGCAAATTGGAACCGACGTCTCGAACTATAAAAACATACTCGAGTTGCATGAATTGGATGGGACTCGGAATTGGGTATTCTGTTTTACTGTAGTTTAAAGCGTTTGAGTTGGGCTCCTTTGGGTGAACATCGGAAAGCGTTTGGGTCGCAGCTTGAGGTGAGCAATGTAAACGTGTGCTGTTTGCCTGGTTAAATATTTAATTGTGGGAGTGAGGAACGTATGTGTGACGCAATCACAACTGGGAATCATTAAGTGAGCGCCACTTTTGGCTCATTTGCCTCGGGTACCCTATTTTATTTGTCGAACAAATATTTATTAGGTACTTACTAACTGGTAGTTGAGTACAATTAAAAGATTTTTTTTTAATAAGCGTGTGAACTTGGACCATTTCTGATATCACTTCTTTTCAGTGATGAATTTTTTGATTTAACATATTTTACTACATTTTTAATGATACTGTTCGTATAATTTACTACAGGTAGCACAAGAAAGGGGACAAAAAATGATCAATTTAGAGCAAGTACCCATACATTATTTTATAAGCTGTCATATCTTTAGCTGCAAAAACACTCATTTTAATTAAGAAATAATTGTCGTCTTCCGATTTTTAAGTACGGATGTTCCAAATAAACCAATTAATTTTCTTAGAACGGTTCACAAACTTTTTTTTATATAAAAAATTATGTTAAAAGGTTAAAGTTTCCGTCTTAAGAATTATTTAAAATCCAGTTAAAAACCATAAATATCATTAGAAATAGAACACATTTATGTAGATCAGTTCCCTTCACTATCGTCGCGGTACAAACAGTAGTACATTCCTCATTAATACATTACGATGCCTACAATTAAAAAGCAATTACCTATTAATTAACAAAGAAAGTATTTAGTAAGACACCAACTTCCTTATCATCAAACACTCTCAAGTTCCCATCTTATCTGTTCTTCAAATAGCGGAGTGAAGCAACCCATGTTTACTCAAACCCAATATTGACTTCACTGTGTCCTCGTAAGAGTTACATGGTAAACGTGATCACGATGCAGCAAATACAGTGAGCTATCGCAGATGTAAGGTGTGTGTACTCGGCTGGTGATATATGACATGGTGAAGAAGTGTCAACAAGTAGTTTGGTGGGTGGTTGACTCCGATGAATGCCAAATGTCAAAAGGTCACATCGATGTGGAGTAGTTAAAATCCCAGAAAAAAAACACTCCGTGTAAAAAAGGCAGCCAAGTCTCTTTACTTTAAAAAAATTCAACACCGAAAAGGAGTGATATCAAAAAAGGAGCCAAGTCAATGACATTTCCAAATATTTAATCGTATCTTTGAAATAAAAGTATAAACACCGAGAAATACTTTACAAAAGGACTTGGCGCATCGTTTTTTTAAAGACATCATTCTATCCTAAAAGTGGAAAGAAATTTACAAGTAGGTACATTTTCCTCTTTCTATTAGAGCCAGAATCTATGAATCAAGCTACTTTTAGTAATGACTATTTTATAGTTTTGTCAATGGCGATAGAAGCATGATTTTATGCTGTAATATATAAGTAATATAAGGGTGAAAGAATTACATAACAATTGGAAGTGGTGAGAATGTAGGTTTCTTTGGAAAACTTCCATGGAGTCAGGAGTCAGGATCCTCATCAGTGTGTTGTGTCTAATATCCGCCCGTCCGATCGGGTAGCTCAGTTGGTAGAGCTCTCGCCCGGCAAGTGAGAGGTCCCAAGTTCGTGCCCCGGTTCGGTCGGATATTTTTCACAACACACATCCCTTCATATCAATTGGAAGTGGGCTCATACATATTCTTGCAGTACTGTTAATATGGCGATATTAGACTGGTATCTTTTCATAATTTGATCTTGACTGAAGGAAATCATGAAACGTTGTCAAATAATTACTAACTAATGGAACACAATTATATATTTTTGAACTGCCAAGTGTATAAAGTTAAATTTTTTAATAGAAATTCAATATGACTGTCTTCTTTGTGAAATGTATTTTTATAAAATGTGTATTAATAGAAATTGTTACATGATGAGAAGGTATAACGCATGAGACTTAATTATATTCACCACGAAACAATATTACGAAGATAACTATTGTGTATATTTATAGAAAGCATAGACAACAAGTTTCATAGCGTATATATTCATATAGAAAATATTTTACAGAAGGTATGTATAATATGTACCTAATTGAAAGATGTTTCCCTATTATTCTAAACATTCAAAATGACGGTTGTATATAAATGGCACATGCTTATGAATAGAAAAATGTCTTTAAAAAAACGATGCGCCAAGTCCTTTTGTAAAGTATTTCTCGGTGTTTATACTTTTATTTCAAAGATACGATTAAATATTTGGAAATGTCATTGACTTGGCTCCTTTTTTGATATCACTCCTTTTCGGTGTTGAATTTTTTTAAAGTAAAGAGACTTGGCTGCCTTTTTTACACGGAGTGTTTTTTTTCTGGGATATCACTTCTTTTGTTAGTTTATTCATACAGCTTGTAGCACAGCTTGTGTCCGTGCAAGAACTTATTTCTTTAAAAAAATACGCCTATGCCGATTTGGATACTTAGAAAAGTTGCGTTTGGTATATAAGATTAAAATAATTTTCCAAGAAGAATAGCTTTAAGTTTCGTTACAATCGGTCCAGCCGTTTTCGATATATGACGTCACTTCCGGTTTTAGCAATGGCGGCCGAAAATAATGTCGTCTTGAATTCATAATTATTACTCCTACACATTTCCAAAATTTGGTTGCAATCGGTACAGCCGTTTTTGATATATGACGTCACTTCCGGTTTTAACAATGGCGGCCGAAAATAATGTCGTCTTGAATTCATAATTATTAGTACAACACATTCCAAAATTTGGTTGCAATCGGTACAGCCATTTTCGATATATGACGTCACTTCCGGTTTTAACAATGGCGGCCGAAAATAATGTCGTCTTGAATTCATAATTATTAGTACAACACATTTCCAAAATTTGATTGCAATCGGTACAGCCATTTTCGATATTTGACGTCACTTCCGGTTTTAACAATGGCGGCCGAAAATAATGTCGTCTTGAATTCATAATTATTAGTCCAACACATTTCCAAACTTAGGTTGCAATCGGTACAACCGTTTACGATATATGACGTCACTTCCGGTTTTAAAAATGGCCGCCGAGAACACTGCAACCTTGAATTTATAATTATTTACAAAGTACGTTTACTTATATCTATTTTAAAGTATAAAGTGGTGAATTTAGCGTCATTTAGCATATTTATGACGTCATTTCCGGTATAGGTCATAAAATGTGTGACGTCATTTCCGGTTTCGATATTTGAATCATCAAATATTACTGATTACATAAAGTTGACCGTCTAAATCGTTTAGCGCTGGTTTTGTTCTAATCTGTTTAGCCGTTTTTGAGACATGATGTCACTTCCGGTTTCAAAATGGCGGCTTCCGGTTGGTTTTATAACAAGTCAAATGAAATATCAAAAGTACAAACGTTACATAAATATCAAGACAATCGGATCAACAGTTGTTGCTGAAATGCAAATCGATGTATATTAAATTTCATGACGTCATTTCCGGTTTATTTAAAATAATGTTCAGTCTTTTGATATTGATAATCCATATAGATGACCGTCTGAAACGATTGGCGCAAATTTCGTTCCGATCGGTCCAACCGTTGACGAGATATGACGTCACTTCCGGTTTCAAAATGGCGGCACAAAAAATTCATGGGGACAAGGTTAAATCAGACGCCAAAAGTGCACACGTGGTAAAAATGTGAGATCAATCGGTTCAGCCGTTTAGGCTGTGGCCTGTTTACCGGATTTTAGCTCCAGCCTACTACTACTAAGATTATTATTATGAAAACCGCCCTAAAACACAGTTTTCACGGCCCTCTAGCGCTCAAAGGGCGTAACCTATTGTTCCCAAATTTAGTATATGTTGTAGGGTGGGCCATAGCTCGAAATTAAGATATTTCGCAACAATGTGAGATTTCTCAATTTTAAGATCCAGTAGGCCGAAAATGCCACTTTGATGCTTACAGTAAAAGTGGGTTTGCTCCAGCCTTTATATGAGAGTGTGCGCGCGCCGTACGACTTGGCTGGCGTGGAGCGACCGCTCCACTAGATTCACGAGTTGATGATTAATGAATTGTTGATGACCTGTGACATTCTGCAAATTCGAGCAGAATGTTTTTCAAAACAGTTTTAGAAAAGTAAAAATGTAAAATTCATTTGTAGGTACACTCGACAATTCATAAAACGGTATTTGAAAGAAATGGATTGTCTGAAAAAATTTGATGGTCAGCTGATGTAGTCTATACTGACTCGTCATCTACCTCTGGTAGGCGAGCTCTGATTTCATTGATAATAACAAGGATTGATTGTCAAGGAACCTGACTAGCAGCCAATCTGTTTCGTTCACATATACCGTTTTATGAATTGTCGAGTGTACTTATATTAGCTAAACAAGTCAAGCTAACATATATTAAATAATTTAAAAATACGATCCATTATTTTCTGGAGATCTAATGTGATTCCTAATAATTTATGTGTACACTGGACTGGCTAAACTAAAAACGGTACATATTCGAAAGAAATGGATTGGCTATAAAAAAATATGTGATGTGGATGATTAAAGATCATCATCCTATGATGTATTATGTTAACGCGTCATCTAACTCTAACAAAATTCTGTTTCGTTTACCTGTTAAAATCAATTTCTGTGACATTTACGTATTTTAAAAATTCATCAAGTTCATTAAATTCACAATTACGATCATGATAACAATATCTCTCCCTCCCAATGATGATAAATAACCGTATAAATAAGCTCCGTCTACTTCCTTGTACAATATGAGCCACAATCTCCTGGCTGACAACAATGTCAACACCGTTGCCAAGGGACCGCTCGAGTAGTCATAACAACACCAACAGACCCAGCCGACCATGCGCCGCCGTCACATCCTCGCCGCTCTAACAGCATCTTGCACCAGATTCATCTCCTGTCGACATTCTAATGTCATCCCGGTGCTTTATGCATCTTCTTGATTTTGAAATATTTCTGTCATGGATTATATTATTTTACACATTTGCATAGTTTTTCACTATATTTATTGAATTTATTTTCATTAAGTTTTGTGTGTTACATTTTGATTTATACTTGTTTTATAATTTTGCTGAAGTGGATACTATTTTAGTAGTGCACGCATAACCTGCCTTACCCTGACTGGGGTTTTTTCGTGGTTTTCCCTCAGTCGACAGGCAAATGTTGGGAAGGTACCCTACTTATAGGCCACGACCGCCTCCTTCCCACCTTCCATCCTTACCTACTCTTCATCATCATCTCCCAATCATCATCACAATCATTCATCCGTCGCCATTAGCCTCGCTGCAAAACAGTGCGACGTTAAGCCCCAGACAAAAAAAAATAGAAAAAGGGGGAATGCGAGGAGTGAACAACTAAAAGTCATTTTATACCTAGAACACTTTTAAAAAACGAATAAAAATCAGAAAAAATCTAAAGAAATCAAAAAATTACATCAAAATCAATAGAAATAAAAAAAACATTAGGTAAAAAGAAACTTCAAATTAAAAAATAAAAAATCAGGTGTACACTAAAATTAATAAAATGTTGAGTATATAACCCCTCTTGGGGAATGTACTCGTTGCTTGGTGGATGTAATTCCAGGTGTATAAAAAAAATACCTGGCATGAAATGAGAAACAAACCCTTGTGTAAAATTTTATTCCCTATCCTCCTATACAGAAAAAAATATAAAGACGTGACATCGATAACCGTGCTTTCCTACTTTATCGCACAGTTTCCATTAGTTGAGAGGTAAATGTTGGGAAGGTTCACGACCGCCTCCTTCCCACCGTCCATCCTAACATATTCTTCATCATCATAATCATTCATCCGTCGCCATTAGCCTCGCTGCAGAACAGTGCGACGTAAAACACGTATAAAAAATAGTTTGTAAACTGAGACCTGCATTTTACGACTGACTGTATAAGTTACAATAACTGCAATTTATGAATGCAATCAGCGCAAGCAAATATTTAGACTGAGCTGCAATTTGTTTATGGTAATATACCATAAAATCATAGACATTTATACTCACTGCGTTCTGTCTATGATAAAATAAACAAATGTCGTAAAGTATTAAACGACGCCGAGAGAGCGAAGTATAAGCAAGAAAGTGAAGAAACGTTGCTCGCTATGGTATTCAAATCAATTTATTTTCGAAGTGTATCTGGAAAGAGCTGGCAGTATGATAATTCAAAGATTCTTTTATCTTTCCGTAAAATATAAAACCATCCTGCTTTGGCACTCATGTTTACGGTTTAGCACATTTACCTACAGATAGAGTCAGTGGCGTGCCGTGACATTTGAAGTGAGGGAAGCAATTTGCCAGGAAAGAAATTTGCCCAGACCCGGAGGGGGGGTCTGGGGGGCTTGCCCCCCAGCTTAGCCCCGCAGGGAATTTTTTAAAATTTGACTAATTTTAGATGGTTAAAAACGATTTTGAAAGTACCTTTTTGGAAGATTACTTGAATTTAAGAAATGGTCAAAGGAGGATTTTCAGACTAATTTTTTATATTTTAATCATTAGTTTTTTGAAGGCAAATACAGATATACAAAAACTTTGTAGAAATGCGTTAACTGAACTGAGAATCCGAAACTGCAATATTTTGTAGATATTACAAGTTTAGACATTCAACCGCTCTTGAGCACTGTCACCGACCGATCACATGTTCGTTCCAATCGTGTCAACTCGGGAGTAGTTCGGCTGCGTTCGGACTGTGGATGCAACTCTCCGATTTGCTTCCCTTGGCTAGAATACGCCTGCAGAAATAGACGCATTTTACACAGAAATGCTTTGTGTTTAGACCGGCAAATAATGTTATTATCATGGCAAAATAAGTTTTTATTATTGACAATACTTTCAGGTGGCTGCAGATTAACATATTTGATTGTAGGCAAATCACCTAATGCATGCGTAACTCCCGTATATAGAGCGAGGGATTGGAAGCAATTCGAAATGTGAATCCCTTGGAGCCGGCCGACTGCCGAGCCGAGGCAAGTGTATGCGTGCGCACGCGCCTTGCCCACCTCCTGTCTTAGAAACCGCGTTTACTTTGAAATCAGAGCGAAAGTGGTGACATTTGTGTTCGTAATAAGAATTCTATAAGTAGTATTAAGTGATGAATATTTTTGTAAAAAGATTAAATTATTATACATATAATTATTATATTTTAATATTGTTGGAATGGAAAAGGAAGGGGAAGCAATGCTTCCCTTGCTTCCATTGAGTGCACGCCACTGGATAGAGTATTGTTTTTTATTTTTTGACAATCAATTGTGTGTACTTGTTAAGATCGAATTAAATGCCTTCTCGGTGCCCAATTTTGTGTAACTGACGGCATAACTAATTAAACGAGCGTAGCAATCTCCACGGTAATTGTATGTATCTTCCTCTGTCTGTTTTTGTCTGTTTTTGTGACACATACAGTACTTTCTTAGATTGAGACGGCTGGGTAGTGAGTTTGACCTGGAAGAGTTTTTTAATCGGTTTTTATCAATATCTTTTACCAATGTAATTGTTTACAAAATAAGGCTTTGCACGAGTCTTTAGAACAGTTCAATGAAAATAATTTCATAGCTTGGAATGGTTTAGGAATAGATTTACTTTGTCCTACAGACGTTTAGTGCCCAAAAATTAGTAATATTATGGCACTAAACATCTGTTGGACAAAATAAAAAGTTAATAACTTATTCCAAACTATTAAATTATTTTCATTGAACTGTTCTGAATACTCGTACAAAGCCCTATATTTTGTTACCAATTACATTGGTAAAAGATATTGATAAAAATCGATTCAAAAACTCTTCAAGGCCACGCTCACTACTCAGCCCTCTTAATTCAATACTCTCACTGACAGATAAGAACTATTACCGCAATGATAAGAAAAGTGCACGCACCTGCATCCACGCTAAGTGCAACACAATCCGTGAGAGAATTCCCAGTAACTGCCGTCTTACGACATCAGTAAACTGCATCAATCAGCAAATGCAACGCTTGCACATATTGTTATTATTAACAATAATGCATCGCTCTTGCAATGTGCAAGTGCAGTGGAAAGTGTTGGAGATAACGTGACGTGATTCCTCGCAGAATGCACTTTTTGCAGGTGCATCTTAGAATGCGTTTTTCCGTGCGCACATGATTCATACGTTACCTACCAATTTCAAGTGAATAGCGGTATTTTTGCTCAAAATGTACGGAGACAATTTCTCGAAATAAACAATACAATTTCCTAAATTATCGTCATAACGTCTGTACCATTTAATTTACGAAATATGTGAAAAATAATGATTGTAGTTAAATTTGTAATTTGTAATTTGTAAATTTGTAAATTTGTAAATTTGTTTCCTAAACTTGTAAACAATCTGAAATATCTATTGTTTTTCAGATTTTTCACTATTGCCTATTTTTTTGACTATTTTTTAATCGACTCAAAAATTTGCCATGCTGGATTATTCTTTACGTATTTCATAATTTGTACAGAAACCTATTAAAATTAAATTTAAAATCTGGTTGAATACCACATTTATTACATTATTATTCATTGATCATTGGTATTGAAAAAGATATGCTACATGACGTATTTTAAATCTGAGTAGACTTACTACATAATCAGCCCCAAAGTGTAGTCATTCGGAAACTTTTCTTACCTGTAACAAAGAAAAACACACATTAGAATCATGTCCACACACGAAACATATTCGAAATCATTTATACCTTATGTATTGTTCAATATTCCATTTGAACAGTCCATAAACTGATAGTATCTATAGATGCACTATTCGATGCAGTTAGTTGCATTTTTGCAGTGGAAAGTGCTCGCAGAGGAAAGTCGTGACTCATTTCCTCTCCTAATATTTAAATTTCTCTTTCAAAACATTCACATCAGTCAAGGTGAATGAATCACGTCAGTGACATTTCATTTTAGTGGGGCTTAACGTCGCACTGTTCTGCAGCGAGGCTAATGGCGACGGAGGAATGATTATGATGATGATTATGGGAGATGAATGAAGAATAGGTAATGATGTACGGTGGGAAGGAGACGGTCGTGGCCTATTAGTAGGGAACCTTCCCAGAATTTGCCTCTACATCAACGAAAACCACGAAATAACATCAGAATCACACCCTCATGCTTTCAAATCTTAATAAACTGCAACGGTTAATATAAAAAGTTGTACAAAATTATGTTCTGTGGGAACACGAAATAGTATACAATAAATTTGGCATCTCTGGTAATGGTTTTATAAATTCCTACCATATTTCAATTCCATTCATTGCTGATGTAGCATATTACTAATATCAATATTATGCTGAATTGTAGAGTAGCAAATAGCAATAATATTTACAGGCCCTGTATAACAACATTCAAGCATAATTACTTCCTCAATACCTACATCAAATTTACAAAAACAAACACAATAAGGTCGAATATCGTATTCTACAACACAGGACTCTCACCCTTATCACATTCAGCGTTCGGAGAAGTTTGTTACGCGTGAAACGACGGGGAAGAATAAAAGTATAGCAGATTCCTGCACGCCAGGACCTTCCTGTCCGAGTTAGCATTGCTTTGTGTGTGTCTGGTCGCTTACCGGATGGGAATGCACTATACTTGCGGGTTGTAGTGTGACGTAATAGCTAGAATACAAGCGCAAACTAGTTTCTTGGATTATGGGATTCGCTCCATAGGAAAAGTTGCGTATTTTCACAAGAAGATTTTGAAAATAGGTAGATTGTTTGTTGACTATTATGTTGGAGATTAATTTTGTTGATAGCTAACCTTTGAAAAAAATGCTTTGTTGAAAATATATTTTGTTGATAATAAAATCGCTGATGTCGTACGGAAACTTTTTATCCGTCATAATCATTCGTTTATGCAATTAAATGGGGAAAAAACTGATAGAAACCAAAAAATAGCTTCACGCAACATTGAATAAAAGTAAAACATTTTAGTGAAGTCAAAAAGAGGCACACAAAAAGCGCCAATTAGATTTTACGTAATCCCGTGTAATTTTGGGTCTGGTCAATGGATTCACTAATGACTAGAGACAACTATACCGACTTTTTAGTGTGTACCAGCTTGAGCAATAATACGTATAGTATTTACACAATACTTTGAGTTTAAACACCACACAATTATATAATTTCACACAATTAGCATTGGGAAATGGTATCCTGTCATTTTGCATCATTATCATATAGGCAATTTGTTTTCTTATCAATATTTTCCCCTCTACATATTATCCATCATGAAACCAACGAAGGAAATCCTATAAGATCAACATTTTCCTGGTCAACATTGTAAGTTTGATAGGGATAGGGAAACATTCATTATAAATTCAAGGCATGAAAATTGTCAAGAAACTAAATTCATGTCAGATAAATTATGAATACTTTGACGCATGTTTAGCTATTTTAAAGATCTGCAATTCTGCATATCAGAATCTTTCAAACGCAATTTAGTTCGGCAATACGAAGGCTCGCTTATCAACACGTTACACGGAGCGTTTTCCAAGTATAACAAGTCCTGGAAAAGCAGGGTATCTTTGATTGTTTTCAATTTTATCAAATACAAATAATAATTTAAACAACTTTTTTTGCTTAAATGCATCATTTGAAGTATTTTGAAATAGCTGGCCACGTCCATGAGCAATGTCAATGAAAGGAAGGAATTAATGGATTTAATATATATTTCAACAAAAATCCTTCTAAAATTTAGAGATATCTTATTTTTAAATTGATTTATAAATAAAAAAATATATAAATAAAAAATCGATTATTTTATTATTATAAAAACTATTTCAAAATCAGACACCAGGGTGTGAAACATGTACACTTTTAAACATGTACAGAGCGTTAGTCGGGAAGGAGGCTTGGAAGGAGGTGGCGAGTAGGTTTGCGATGCCGGACTACTACAGCAGGAACGACCATTCGTGGAAAATCAAGGAGAGAAGGTCGCGTACTGAGGGTGGTAGGCATTCGTTCGTGAACCGAACCATTAGAGAATGGAACTCGATGGATCTCCGGGAATTTCCAGCCGACTTGGCCGAATTGAAAAGCTTAGTTTAGATGTCAGAATTATTGAATGTTAAAATTATTGATAAGAATATTAAGTATTAAGAGTATTAAGAGTATTAAGAGTATTAAGTATTAAGTATTAAGTATTATTGAGTATAAAGATTATTAAGAGTATTAAGAGTACCTATTAAGTCGGCGAATTAACAGTTAAAAGCGATCTAGCATTAATATTAACAGTAATAGTTATAGTTATATTTATATTTATATAAGTATTTATTTTTATTAATTTATATAAATTACTTTAACCTATAAGATTGTTTTAGTTGTATTTTAATTTGACTTAGATTCTAGAAAATATTTAGTATTAAGACCTCTACCACCTGTTCAATGTAACAAATTGTAGAAAAATAAACATACATACATACATACATACATACAATTAGTGAGTTTGAACGCAGATTTGAGTGACTGTACGATGACATCAGATCGAGATCGCTGACTCAATGCCATGTATAGATCAATTGCTGTATTGCAAGTGCGATGTTTAATTGCGTGACTGATGACGAAACACGTGTCATCATTTGTCATCGTGACATAATGCATTCCAAGACTGATCAACATGGAATAACTGCTGGAAGCAGAACAAGGCAATTATAGCTTGGATTGACACTGTCACGAACATGGTGATTCAGATGAATATTCAAATGTTTTATTTTTTATTTTTTGTAATTTATTGAATTTTGTGTTTTTTCTTAAGTTCGAATACTTAATTGTTTTTTTTGTGGGGGGAGGTCGCCTCGCGTTATTTAGGATGCTAGAGTAAAATAATATCAAATTTAAAGTTTAAGAATGATGTTAGAAATCCTAGACAAATTAGTTATTCAACCCAGACAAGTCAATATGAAAGAAACGAAATATACATAGCCAGATTTACTAATTTCAACAATTCCAAAAAATACATACTTAAAGCTGTTTTGTATTACGCTCTAGTACTTCTAAGCAAGAATTTGCTTAAATAAACTATGACAAATAAAAAGATATACCTATACACACATTTTTAGGTATACCGTATATTTCAGTACAAATTCATGATTTGAAAATTTTTCACAGTGTATGTAGTTAAAGGCGAGAGGTTAATAACTTGACATTTTAGTGTACTTAATTTTTTGTTTTTTATGTTTTTTTTTATTTTTTTCAGTAATTTTTTTATTTTTTTTTATTTAATAATTATTTTTTAATTTTTATTGATTTTTTTGATTATTAAGTGATTTTTTTTTTATTTTTTTTAACATAGTTAATTTTTGTTGATTTTTTCTGATTTTCTTATGTGATTTTTTAATTTTTTCTAAATTTTTTTGATTTTTTATGATTTTTTTGATTTATTTTTTTCTTTACATACTTAATTTTTTTTGATTGTTTATGATTTTGCTGTGATTTTTTTAATTTTTTCTGATTTCGTCTTTTTTTTACAAAGTGTACACTGATTATTTTAGTTGTTCACCCCTCGGGTAAAGGTAGTCTATTTTTTACAATATAGCCGAAAATAATTCAACGTTTTTGCGGGAAAAACGCACAATTGCCATTTTATGTTATAAAATTATAATTTTCAACTCTACTAACAAAAATTCTTTCTTCCCCTTATTTAGTTCGGACAGTTATACTAATAAAACTGTTACGTTGATCAGCATCATAAAAATTATTAAAATAATTCTATCAAATCGATTTCTAAACCCCATCCAACTATCCATTTGGACTGATCCCCTGATTTTCACCACGGCCCCCGCATCAACCAACTCCTGACAATTTCACCAGAAACTGTCTCAACCTATTAGTCACGATAATAACATCTTTATGCAACGATTCAGTTGAAGAGAGAAGTGTCATTTTTCATGCTCGAAGATTCCCAGGACAAAATTACAACCATTTTCCCACCGCGTGTTACGCATTGGCAGATCCGAGGCGGAGAAAGCAAACGCTTATTAATATTTGACAATATTACACAGAGTCATGTTGGTATTTGTGTTGATTTAGGTCAGAATTTAAAGATGGCATTTATGTGTTGCTGAATAATCTGGGCACTTTCTTACAATCTTGTCCAAACTAAAAAAAAAAAAAATCCCTAGGTCACAATTAACAGGGAATATGAACAAACTCACTGAAGACTATGTCAAAATAACAAAATATTTCTTGGTAAAAACACACTATTTTCACACTCTAAAGTGTACATTTTTATTCATAAACATTAAATTTAAATTCAGTTGACATTTTGGCGGGAAAACAGTATTTCAGACATTTCCTAACGAGTGATGTCATTTGTATCAACTAACAATGATGTTGGAATACCGTTTTCCCGCCAAAATGTCAACTAAATTTAAATGTAACATTATTGAATGAAAATTTACACATTTGAGTGTGAAAATAGTGTGTTACCAACATATTATGTTGTTTATTTGAAACACGTGTTTCAAGGGTAAAAGGATATTTTTTTCTGATTTCTTTAAATAGGGAAAATGCATAATTTTTTTATAATGCGGTTAAAGTGCAGTACTGTACTTAAACCGCATTATAAAAAAAACACCAATCTTTTCCACTCTTTTTCAAAACTCCCACTTTAAAAACTCAAAACTCCCACTCCCAATTTACTCATTTTACTCTTTAAAAATGAGTAAATTATTAAAGGGAGAGTTTTGAAAAAAGAGTGGAAATTTTTAGATTTGTTTATTGATGTTTGATTGTCATTGACTATGACTATAGTGTGTCATCCGGAATTCTTTCATCAAAATGCTTTCCCCGACAATGTGAAAAATAATCAATCTTGACCAACCTTGTTTTTATCACGCTTTTGTCGGTTAATGGAAGGAAACCAAGAACATTATAATCTTTGACATTAGGAAATACAAAAATTATCAGTTCGCATCCTCGGCCATTTTAGATTGTTTCCACGACGGGGTTGCAAATGTACTACAATGTTAATCTTGTGGGACTACAATTCACTACTCGCCACTTGGCTCAAACATAGAATATGTTGAGATGTTTTCACGCTCACATGTGATGGGCTGGATCTCTCAACACTGCGTGAATGTCCTCATTCCTTGAAGATAAATCATAATTTTAAGCTTTTTTAAACAATCTTGAAGATATTATATGAATTATATTTTATATGGATTAATACATTTCTCAATATTGATTCTAGTATTTAGAGAAAAATTATCTAAATGAAAATTTAGAGCTGTGAAAATTTTAATTTACATTTATATACCTATTTATTTACATATTATTATTTTTATAACAATTTTATTTTTATTTTTGTTTTATTGCCTTTTGAAGTTAGTGTCAAGGCCATGCAACATTTTCCCAAATAGTTTTCAGCACGACTGATCAAATCCAGTCTAAGCCAGATTTTACTATAGTCAGTTCATTAAATTAGTGAAATTCGAAGGAACCATTAAATTTCCACAAGCATGATTATTCCGCCAATGATTCACTCCGCTTCTTCTAATATAATTGCGGTTTTCGCTGTGCAAACGGCAGCTAGAGAAAGTACAATGCTCGGACGGAATTGTACCTTCTTCATTGTCTACGTGGGAAATGGATTCGTTTAAACAAGGAGCTAGCGGCCGTGGATGATTCCAAGAACACACTAAACACTGCATCATTATTGTACTCGACGTGGATAATTGTAGGCTAGGTGACGTCATCACCTGATACAAATCTGCAACACTGTTTAGATAAATAATACAGAATGCAACGATATTGATATTAACTAGAGTGATCCGACATGTAATACATGACCCAATGCGCACTCTTCAGTGACGCAACTTTCAGATTTCGCCCCCTCCCCACACCCACCCCCAAACAGGATACTTTGAGGGCCCCCTATGTATTTGTATTTTGTACAAATGCTACTGTACAAATGATGATACTGTATACATGATACAGTATCATGTTACTACTTATCATGATAGTAGGGATGGCACCTGGTAAAATTTACCGGTAAATTAAGGTAAATTTACCGGTAAATTTACCGATTAATAATTTACCGGTAAAAAAATTGTATTTTTTTTATCCTCTCCAATGTATGAATGGAGATATCAAATTTTAAGATTAGATTTTAGATTAGTTTGGTTTAATGGCGCGTCAACGACGAGGTTATATTGCGCACATTAATTGTTATTTATAACTTTGTTGAACATAATTGGAGGGCAAGGGGAAGGGTCGACCTAACGGGCCCGATCCGGGGGAGTCCAGCACTGGTGGGATGGCCAGGCCGGAATGGGGACGGACCGGGGGGTGTTAGGATTCGGGCCGGCTGAACCCGATTTCAGGGGGATTACCATCTCGAGGGGGGAGGCCGGCCCAAGGGGACCGCAAATTCAAGGGAGGGCATGGTTAGGCCGACCCTGGCTGCTCTTGGTCTGGGCCTCACCACTGATCTGTCCGGCATGGGTAACCCTTACACATGAGCATATGCTCGCCGGCGTAGCTGCAATGGATCATTGGCCAACACAAACCCCACCACCGCGATAAGGTGACAGCCGTCGGGGGGGTCAAATTTTAAGTAAAAACTATAAGTAAACTTCAGGAGGCCAAGTCTTGAAACTTACGCTTTCAGGACGCAAACGCTCTAGGACGTCATAAAGTCCCATTTACTGTAAGAGTGATCGACATTGAAACATAAAGTCAAGCCACTTATTTGATTGTCATCCAGCAATCTATTGGAAACAATTTATTAACATTATAATTAATATTACAGATATTATACAGTCTTAAAACATTATTAAAACCTATTAAAACAGTTGACAGTAGATTTCAAGGTCGTCATTATTACAGTAAATGGGACTTATTGACGTCCGAGAGCGTTTGCGTCTTGAAAGCGTAAGTTTCAAGACTTGGCCTCCAGTGTGACAGCATTAGCAGTAAGGCATATTTTACGTTGATTTTTGGTTGTCTTCAATCATTCAGAATGATAACTCCATCCATATACCATTACTTCCAATGTCGAAATCTCTCTTCAGGTTTGCTTGTTTAGCAGACACAGATTGTAACTTGATAAAATTGGTGGTCGACAATTCCTCTTATGGGAGAATAACACAGGCATGGCATAGCCTACACTAGATTGGTCGAATCAATGATATTCGGTTATATCATCCCTTATCAATATGGAGTACCTATTATTGTCATTATTAACATTGATTATTGTTATTGTTCTGACTGCAGTAATCTTTGTAAATGGGTCAAATAATAAAGTAGGGTCATTTTTGTATTGGTATAATCATGATTTGGTATACCATCATTTTTCAAAATTTACCGCTGACCGGTAAATTTACCGGTAAATTTACCGATTTTTCCAGAACCGGTAAAAGTGCCATCCCTACATGATAGTCATATCATGATAGCATAATGATGTACCTACTGTATGCATGATACAATAATATGTATGATTATGTACTGTAGTACTGTAATGATACCTACTTTGTATTTACCGTCAAAATCTTTAAAACTTTATGCATCTTTCTGTGTTAGTTTCAAACACTTAATGATACTACCTACTTTACTTGATAAAGAGTAGTGTTGAACATACAATTTTTCAATTTTATAAAATAAAATTATATCATAAAAATATATACAATATAATATACACTATTTTATAAAACTTCATCTTAATTTTTTCCGTAAAAACGTAAAATGTTGAATTATTTTGGACTTGAGTTTAAATCTGTTGTTGTCTAAATTGTATCGTGTTTAAAACTTGTAATTTTCTGGAATAATTTTAATATTTAATCTGTATTTTTCTGAGTACATTTCCATTCTTTACAATTTCAAGTAGGTACCTACTTCGCTGAAACGCGATATTTGCAATTGAAATTACTATACCCCATGTCCTTAGGTGAAAAAACTGGATTTAGAAAAATTGAATTTCATGTAAATTCCAGCAATAAGTTGTGAGTGAGAGTAAAATGCGGTTCTGAATACACACGTAACATTATTGAAAATAGAATTCATATTTATGTGTTTTACAGATATGTTTTTTATCCTGTAAACAATAACAAATCGTTTAGCGCGAACCATGTTTTAGTTTTACAAAAATGTGGAATATGTTTGCAAATATCTGAGCATTCCAACACAACATAATTTCACAAAAATCTGTAGACAAATTGTCTAAAATAGAACAGACAAAAACTTTGATTTCTCATCATAACAATACTTAGTGTGATTAACGTCGCACTGTACTGCAACTAAAGGCTAATGGTCGGTGGGAAAGAGGCGGTCGTGGCCAATTAGTAGGGAACCTTCCCTACATTTGCCTCTCGACTGAGGAAAACCACAAAAGAAACATTAAAAATTATCAGTGTTTCTAGAATACTTTTTTTTGCAATACATCGATTTTTTCCACGTAAAAAGTCAGTTCCGTGCAGAATAGAATTAGCGTGGACAAAAAAGCCGGCCAATTCCCTCATTGATCTGATATGAGGAACGTACGGTACATTGCCACGATGTTGCTTCACGGTCCAATTGACTGCCATTGTCTGTTGACAGATCAAACCACGTGGTGCCCATCACTAAGTGTCCTGCACATGCTCCGTGCACTAGCAGGAGTACACTGGACATGCTGCGTACACGTGCAGGAGTATACACTAGGTACACTAGCAGGAGTATACTCTGGAGTCTTCCAGTGAGAGTCTAAAAATTATATTAAAATAAAAATAACTGAATATTCAAATTGTTCTCATTCTTTAAGTTGACTTTAAATTTTTATTTGTAAAACTGACCTAAGAACCCAAGACATTGAGACTATAGATTTGATTAATAACCACTGTCTATGACTGTTTCAAAAATTAAAATTAAATAAAAATATAAATTAACAAGATACAAATATCAGGAAGGTTATCAAGCTACTACCTACCAATAATAGGCCACGACCCACCGTATCCTTAGGTATACATATTCACCATCATCTCCCAATCATCAACATTAGACTAGCGCCCACGTACCCTGCTGAATTTTGATTTAAAAAAAAATCATTAAAGATATTGCATGTTTTGACCCTCCTTGTTGAAAGAACTCGGGTAAAATGACTGCCTAATTATTGTTTGTCAAGCTCTTACAAGATTGTTCAGCCAGGGTAGCCTCTTAGCCGTGCACGGACTATAGGCAGTCAGACTGGTATTCTAATGGATTTCGGATGTAAACGTGGAATCAACCTTCTCTTCTTCACCTAGTTAGTAGAAACAGTCGTGCAGTTTTACTGCTGGTCGTGAAGTGAGCCGAAGTGGTCTACAAAAACTGCACTTTCAAAGTCGGGAGTGAACAGTTTTGTTGTGTTCGAGGAGATTATGAACTAGTAATAGAGACAGCCGTTACTGCATACAATAGGACATTGATCATCGAGAAGGGGTCATTTTGTACGTTATATTTGAATGTTATCAACCAGAACTTGTGGTCGTTCAAATCTTGACTATTTTATTGTCTAGAACTTTAAAAAAATATAAACAAGCACAACAAGATCTTGCCAAATTTAGCAAAATCTTGTTATTCTTGGTAAAATAGGCTAAATTTCAGTCATTTTGGCAAGATCTTGGAGGTAGGTATTTTATTTTAAATATAGTTAGCTCCTTCTGACAATTATTAACAAGATCTTGGCAAGAAAATACAAGAACTTGTGCACCATGTTGGGATACTTCGTAAAATAATTACTTATACACAATCAGCTACTTTATTTAGGTAGATTAGCATTTTCCTTGATAAAACTAAAATACTTTGACCAACATTACGAGGTGTAGTAAAATTCAGTCTTGCCTGGTCTTCCTCAGGAGAGTGGCAAATTATGTGAAGGTTCCCTAAAGGCCACGACCAGCCCCTTCCCACCGTCCATCCGTATACCTATTCATTCATAATACGGAACAGGTTGGCTGAGTGGTAACGCTCTGAAATTGTATTCCGGAGGCCCGGGTTCGATTCCCGCGGCCGTCCTTCCTGACTGGGGTTTTTACGTGGTATTCCCTCAGTCGACAGGCAAATGCTGGGAAGGTACCCTACTAATAGGCCACGACGGCCTCCTTCCCACCTTCCATCTTTACCTTCTCTTCATCATCATCTCCCAATCATCATCTTAATCATTCATCCGTCGCCATTAGCCTCGCTGCAGAACAGTGCGACGTTAAGGGGGGATGCCCAAGTAGAGGTATCCGATAGATATTTGAATTAATATGCTTATTTAATAGATAATTTCCTTGTGCACCATATAAACGCAAGAAAAAGTGGGGTAGCCGAACTAATTTCCAAGATATATCACTTTATAAATTTGAGTTAGCCCTATCTTTAACATAATAAGTCGAAAAAACACGGTAATTTTCCTAGTAAATATTAGATTTAAACTATTATCCACCGATAGATTTTTTCCAAAAACTAATATTATGTGTATTAGAGAGGTATTTATTAAGATTTTTATATATACACCTAGCCGTACGTTTTTAAAAGTTAGGCGCCAAATTCTAAATAATTTTCCTATACCTCCTGTGTGAAAATTTCTTAATCTTCCGAAGACATCATATTGAAAACTTAATATAATTGGAGAGTTGCAAGTTACAAGACATTTGATGAAACTTTTACATAAAAATATAGTTGAAATGTTGAAAAAATTAATAAAAGTCGTACATTTCAACAAAAAATATTTTCGGAAAATCTACTTGGGCATCCCTCCTTAAGAGTCAAGGTCAGCACTTGATTACAGCTAGTGGCCATGCATCTACACCGTCCAGTTCATACACCTGTTGTGGATGAAATAATGCCATTCTACACGCGACGATTACGAGCAGTTATTCGCCGAGAAACAGCGCAGAAAAACACAAACGGATTGTCTTCAGTGCCGTGCCGAGGGAATGACGGACAGGTGGAGAGAATTCAATTGTAGGGGAGAAAGAGAATAAAATGAGCTCAATTTTTGAGCGAGCGAAGCGAGCGTCTCCTTATGGCTCTTTTAGCACGGACCTCTGTTTTTTTTTTTGTTTTTTTTCTACTATTAACCGATACAATCGCACCGTTTCACCGATCGATCTGAAATTTTGCACACAAGTAAAAACCAACCTTCTCTGTTTGCATACCCTAATTTTTGGAAATCAATTTATTGATTAAAATTTAAATAAATATCTCCTGATAGGCTGAAAAATGAAAACGGTCTTCGATAATTCTGATCAAACTCATATTTTGCATGATCACTAAAACCAACATTGTCTCTTATTTTACAAAATGCCATCCCAATCAGTTAAGAACGTATGAACTTATTGACATTTTTAATATCTGTAGTAATGAAACTTATGAAATAAATGTTTTCCAGTGCCCATTGAATTGAATCTGATTTGCTATATTTACCAGGAATGATACTCTATATTTTCAAGTTTCGATAAAAAGCATACTTTTATGTTGATTGAGTGATCATATTTCAATTTCAATTGGATGCAGCCATATGTTTTCTGTGCAATGTGCGTTACACTGAGCGTTTTCCTAGTTACAAAATTTTATATGCAGTTCGACGATTCTGTTGTCTATTTATGTTATTCAACAAGTCACCTACCTTGAAACTTGAAATGCATGACATTTTGCAAAGGCAGAGCTACCTAGATAATATTTAATGTGGTCTATGGAAGACAGAAATTTAACGGACATATTGTGGACAGGTGGAAAGAATTCACTTGTAGGGGGGACAGAGAATAATTTGCCAGTGTTGTTATCAAATGAATGACAGAAAAAATTGACATTACGTTAAGAAAAACACGGCTTGATGGAAATTGTGATAAAATTGTGACATTTCCTTTCTAAAGTTTTTTATTTAGCTTCCTACCGTGGGAATCACCTAGCTTGGTAGGATTCAAAAATATGTTTTTTCACCTTCAATGTTTGTCAATACATTGCATGAACTAGCCAATTCTTGTCAAGTTTTTGGTCCGATTATTTTATCCGAATGTGCCGTTTCTGTCCTTATTTTATATTTTTTACTAAAATTTCCTTCGTGCGAATTACTGATACTGTACCTAGGTACTACCGTTGTGAGAATAATGATAAAACGCCATGTTTTGACACCTCCAACAATGTTCAAGTACCAATAAGGAAATAGTTCAAGCATTTAACTGTGAATCTCTGACAATGATTATTACAATAACTCACTCAATGTTTCATTAATTCAACATTAAAATAATAATGCATAAAAACTCGCGCAGTAAAAAAATACAAGAAATTACAAAAAAAAAATTGTAAAATACAAATAGGTCGGGTCCTAATTTCGCAGTCGTTCTATAGTCGAGAGGCAAATTATGGGAAGGTTCCTAACCAATAGGCCACGACCACATCCTTTACCTATTCGTCATCATCATTCATCCGTCGCCATGAGCAATGTTGCAGAACAGTGCGACGTTAAACTCGAAGACGAGCACTAATTATGTTGTCAAACCATCAGTCAGAATTAAAAATACCCTTCCACGCGATAGGAAAGAAAGTGGTTTGAAAAGTGATACGAGACCAAGTTGTAAACCCCAATGTGGAGCACAACTGCATCACCTAATGTAGGCCGTAGACTGCAGACTGTGCCTAACCGAACCAGAATTATAACCCTTTCAGTTGTCTTTAACGTCGCACTGTTCTGCAGCAAGGCTAATGGCGACAGATGAATGATTACGATGATGGTGAAGAGTAGATAAGGAATGATAGTTGGAAGGAGACGGTCGTGGCCTATTACCCTCCCAGCATTTGCTTGTCGACTGAGGGGAGCCACGAAAAGACTGAGTCAGAAAAGTCTTTGCTGGTATCGAGCCTGCGGTCTCCAAGCAAACAAAATTGTTGGTTCACAAATAGTTTAATTAAGAGAAATTTGGAAACCCATCGGAGTCCATCTGTGCTGAACTGCTGAACTCTTGGCAAGATGTCGTTAAGATCTTGCCAAGAAGGTTCAGTGGATCCACAACGTGAAATAAAAATGTAACCGTATATAATTTATTGTTATTTTACTGTAAAAGGACCGATGCTCTTTTACATTTTCAATATCTTTAATGCATCTATACATAGGATCAACCAAGGAGGAAATAAAGTTCCCAGTGTTTCCCGAAAATATAGCGAATTGTCAAAGATGTAAACATACAGTAGGTACCTATATTTGTATTTTAATTTTCTTCTAAATTCAAATTCGAATTGTCTAACCTAAACGTTAAGTCACGTATTGTTTTACAGTGATTAACCTGAGATTCTTCTGCATTATTTTTAATTTTTTAATCCTTTTTTCCATTTGAGATTCTTTTTTTATTATTATTTTATTTAATGGTATTTTCTTTTCCTTCATCATGTTTTGATTCCTTCTTTTGTTAAGTTTTTTTTTAGCATTTCCATTATTTTAGTTGACCTCACATTAATGTACCGACTCTAATAATCCTGACATCATCATCAGATAACAAAAGCCGCAAAGTGACTGGATATTATCCGTAACAAATCTGCAATAATGCTCAGTAAAAGGTCATTAGTTCTGCATTCAGATGCAATTGCAATAGCCAATGAGTAACGGAATAGAATGCATTTCATTCAGGAAACTGTAAAACCAATCTAGGTCACGGGGTCAGGCAGCCTTAACAGCCGATAGATTCCGATACATCACTCTCGTGGGGGATTGTATGGAACAGGTTTAAGACCACTGAGTACAGTCGTCTAATCTATAATCACCCACAATTGTAAGAATCATTTTCATAATTGAACTTCGAGCTTTGATAGCGTAATCGCAATAAAATGCTATCGGGATAAATTGAGGAAATATAATCACTCTAAATGCCATTCTGAAAAATCTGCGGGAGAACTTGCAAATTTTACAAAAACTTGACAAGATTAGGAAGATTCAATTTTACATTTTGGCAAAATCTTAAACTTGGCCAGACTTGTAATTTTGACAGGAGGAACTAGAGGTCAATAAAATCTATTTTTTTTATAGGCAAGCGCAAGACCTTGCTAAATTTGACGAGATCATGCATTTCAGATAATTTCTATTTTCTGCATTTCTAATGGAGAAGAACAAATAATTAAGAACAATTGGAGACCAGTTTTTAAGGAAAATTTTTGAATTAATATTTTAGGAAGATGTGTAAAAACCTACAAAGATCATGTTTCTAAAACTAAAACAACTTTGATAAGACATGAACTGCTATAATGTCTGTGAAAATCGACTTATGGTTTGTGACTCCAGGGGTAATTTTTTACCGCTACTAAAAACATATAAAAGTTGGATTTCAATAAGAAATCAGAACCGTGGGATTGCAGCTCAATTAGATATGGTTTGAGATAAAAGATCGATTTTGAAATTAACTTCACATCTTCACGTGTTATTATAGTTGATGGAAGACGTGATGGGTTGAACAGTAGGACGGGAGAATGTGTACGGAACAAATCACAAGGGCCTCATTTTTACTATCAAATACGGTTGTTCATGGATACAATTTAAAATCTTTAAAAAACACTGTAAAAAAACATCTCAATTTGACAACTGTATATTATTGATTCTCCATCCTACTTTCAAGTTTCAATCATTCCATTTCTTAGTGACGATTTTTTATTTATAATTATAATACTTACCTATATAGGCAGGAAGTAGGTACTAGGGCAACTTCCAACAAGTATAACAAGATTATATCCCATGTTTCTTATCCCCCCAAGTACCTACACCCACTTCCAATAGTTCCTAATACCTTGATACCATACATGAGGATTTGGCCGGCTTCTTTTGACGCTGAACCTACGTTCTACCTACTTAATATTAGTAAGCTATAAAAGTTTAATTTGGGCACCTAATGAATTATCGTGGCAAGATGCCTTCCTAATTCTATTGAAATGTTCAAAAAACCATGCGTAATTTTTAATTTTTCGTGTTCATTTTCCTTTAATTGATGTAGGTACCTAGTGTGAAGGTACACTCGACAATTCATAAAACGGTATTTGAAAGAAATGGATTGTTTGAAAAAAATGTGATGGCATCATCTGATGAAATCAGATACTAACTCGTCATCTACCTCTAGTAGGTGAGCTCTGATTTCATTGATAATATCAAGGATTGATTGTCAATGAACCTGACCAGCAGCCAATCCGTTTCGTTCAAATACCGTTTTCTGAATTGTCGAGTGTACAATTGTAGATTAGGTACCTACCTAGAGTCCATATAAGTTTCCCATGCCAACATGGGTATTGGCTGCAAACGTTTCAATGTCACAATGTCAAAAATAAAAAACATGAATAAAAGTTGTAACACATTTCCAAGAATTCTCCGACATAATAGTGGCCCCTGCTGAATATTCTCATCAGATTTACACCCAATAAACCCTGCAGTTTGGCACGAGCTAAAGTGGTGCAGTTACAACCCACACACATCACAAGAGCTGCTTTACAACATTACCATGAGTCATACCATACCCAGTCAGGCCTGACTCACCAAGCAGAGACCACCATACCCGATATGACTGATCAGTTACAACACACCGTTACCAATATTGTTTTGATACTCGTGAGTTTAATCTTCTTTGCCGTTATACCAGACACCCACCAACTCACAATAAACAACACGATAATTGCTTCGAAAATCAGGACCTAAAGCGTCGATGCTTCCTCATCTAACTGAAATATCTTGAGATGTTAGCTAAGAACTTGAAAAATCTTGCAAGATTTCAGGATTCTCGACAAAAATAATGGACCTATTATTTTGCGTCTAGCCTCTATCACAAAGTGAAATAATTTAATATTTGTTTATTGAGTGATTATTTTTATGAATGATAATGCCTACTTCGATCAAGAATAAAAGGATGAATGGTGGGAAGAAGGCAGTCGTGGCATAGGTAGTAGGTAATAGTTTTGAGAATGTTCATGCCGTTTTGCTATGCTTGGAATTCGATTAATAATCAGTTTCTCTCAATTTTGTTTAAAACTTTAATGAAGTAAAGCATAGAACATGCACACTCGGCCAAACAAAACATGAACGTTGGCGAAATTTGAATGGCTGCTGGTCATATCCCATAACCAATCAAAGCTTGTTATTGTCATTGAAATGTGAGGTCACCTACTAGAGTGAGACAATGAGATCGCTTAGACTGACTTCTGATGGTGCGATCTTACATTTATCAGCCTATCAGATTTATTGAACGTTCAAGTTTTGTTTGGCCAAGTGATAGGTACACAGAATACAGATTTTAGTAAATTACGTAGGTACCTACTAAATTAGTTAGTCGGACAAAATTACATTACAAGTTTCATGGGTCACAAATTTAAGTGACGTTCCTATTAGCAATAGTAGAAAAAATATTATATACCTGCTTTTAAATAAATAATGGAAAATGTGTCATGACCCATACATAGGCGTCCCATCACGTATAGAGCGCTCTCTGAGCCAACTTGCTCGATGTCAAGTAATCAACGTTAATACCAAAAAGATATTATCAATTCATTCATTATTGATAACATATTTGGTAGGTAATTAATACCCACTTCATGTCGGGAATCGATCCCGGGTTCTCCACCCGGCCTACGACAACCATCCTATGTAGGTCTCCGCTGAGCCACTCTCTAATCTGTGTTGGACGTAACAATTACCATCTCCGACGCGAGCAGAAGAAGACGAGGCGCAGAGGAAAGCAGAGAGAAAGTGCAAGAGAGGTCACGCAGGTCACGGCTTCGATCCCAGTCGACTACAGAACAGGGATTTCATGGTTCATCAATAAGGGTCAGAATCGGGTGACTATATTATGTTATTTTGACCCGTATGTAATGCTTATCCAAAAGTCGTTTTAAAGATGATTGTAAAATCAATAAGGTTCAAAATCGTGTGACTAGGGTTAATAAAATTTTGACCTTAATGCTTGTACCTATCCGAAAGTCAATTTAAAAGGGATTGTAAAATCAATAAGGGTCAAAATCGTGTGATTTTATCATACGATTTAGACCCTTATTGTTTCCGGAAGTCAATTGAGTGGAAATTGTAAAATCAACAAGGGTCAAAAAATTATGACATGACATGACATAGTGAATGTGAACCAAAATTATTTTTAAAAATATTAGCAAAGATGGACATTGGCAAAACACACGATTTTGAGCTTGACAAAATCTAGGAAGTGTCCAGAACTAGTAAACAATGGTAAAATTGCTTAATTTAACTATGTAGGTCTAATTATTAGATTTATTGGTCTCAAATACAATAAGGTTGGAAATCACATGCAATATCACAGAATCGTGACCCTTACTGATCATAACATTCAACAGTTTATTTTTTGTTTCTTCTCAAAGATCACAATATACTATATAGTAGGTATTTAATAACCCATGATATTGACTCAGCATACAAATGGATCATAAAGAAGATAAGCAACGTGGCAAGATCTTGGCCAACTCCGCCGCAGTTGGGAAACTCGAGTTTTCATCTTGGCACGACGGCGTCGTTTGTTCTGATATTAATTACTAATTAAAGAGTTTCAACGAGCTTCTCGTGCTGAAATAATGGCGACGGGAATAGCAGGCGACTGCAATACCGGCTTCACGTAGCTACACAAGGCAGGGAAAATTCAGTTAGTCGCTCGAAATATGAGGGAAAATTGTGAGATGATGTAGTTATGTGCAAAGTCTGTTGTTGGCGTCAAATGAATCCCAGAAAAAACACTCCGTGTAAAAATACCAGCCAAGTCTCTTTAACTATAAAAAAATAGAAGAAATCTAAAAATTCAGCACTGAAAAGGAGTGACATCAAAAAAGGAGCCAAGTCAACGAATTTTCCAAATTTTAATCGTACCATTGAAATAAAAATATCAACCCCCGAAAAATACTTAAAAAAAGGACTTGGCGCATCGTTTTTTTAAAGACACTTTTCTATCCTAAAAGTATAGGAAGAACTCTACAAGTATATTTTCCTGAGTATATCACATTCATTATCGACGAATCATACTACGTTTTAATATAACTAGTACTCTTACCTACTGGCAGTTTTGGTATTTTGTCAATATTCAGAGGAAATAAACGGATAAACGAATAACGAATAAACGGAAGCGGCCTAGTCTATTCGTTATTGCCACTATTTCTAGGGTCATATTAATCAATCATACTTCTCAATATCGTGACTGAGGGAAATAGCGAAAGCGCTCATTACAAGAAGGCCGTCAATGAGATTTGTATAAGTGACTAGTGCACTGAGCCATGCTGCTCAAATAATTACTGACTAGATTTTTATCTAAAGTAATACGTTATGTAATTTATGAATTTTTTTGGTATAAAATGTTAATTAATAGCAATTAATTACACGGCGAGAAGGTTCCAAGTATAATGCTGTAGTAGGTATGTTGATGTACCCACAAAACTATAGGTACCTACCAATCACAAACACAACTGTTCTGTATTTATTGCTTGTAAGACAATGCTATGTTTCTTTGCGTACTTATATTTAAATTTAAAATATTTTACAGAATGTTCAATATTTAATTTGAAAGTTTTGTCCCAATTTTTCTAGGCATTTCTGAACTACGTAGTATGTGAGTGGCTTAAGCTTAAGAATAGAAAAATGTCTTTAAAAAAACGATGCGCCAAGTCCTTTTTTTAAGTATTTCTCGGGGGTTGATATTTTTATTTCAATGGTACGATTAAAATTTGGAAAATTCGTTGACTTGGCTCCTTTTTTGATATCACTCCTTTTCAGTGCTGAATTTTTAGATTTCTTCTATTTTTTTTATAGTTAAAGAGACTTGGCTGGTATTTTTACACGGAGTGTTTTTTCTGGGATATCACTTCTTTTGTTAGTTTATACATACAGCTTGTAGCACATGTCCGAGCAGGGACTAATTTCTTTAAAAAAATACGCCTCAACCGATTTGGTTACTATGAAAAGTTGCGTTTGGTATAAGATGACAATGATTATCCAAGAAGATAGCTTAAGTTTCGTTATAATCGATCCAGCCGTTTTCGATACATGACGTCACTTCCGGTTTTGAAATAGCGGCCGAATTCCGGTATAGGTAATAAGAAAACATTCTAGTTTTATCTAGTTGATACCTTCATGAACGACCATCTGAATTCCTAATCCCTATATTTCCGTAAAATCGGTCATGCCGTTTGTAATATATGACGTCACTTCCGGTTTCATTTAGTGGTTCCTGCCGCCATTTCCGGTACCATTAATTTATTTATTCATTTTTCACAATTGATTTTTCAAATAAATAGCAGAATGAATACGCAGGAGCTAGTTCAGTTGCAATCGGTACAGGCGTTTTAGATATATGACGTCACTTCCGGTTTCAGGAATGGCGGCCGAGAACACTGCTACCTTGAATATATAAATTGTATTGTCTATGTTACAATGTAAGTTAATTATGTACGTATTTTAAGTATAATTTGTTGAAATAAGTTAAATATTGCGTATTTATGACGTCACTTCCGGTTTAGAAAATAAGAAAATAATATTTTTTTATTGATACTTCATATAGATGACCATCTAAATCGAATGGCGCTAATTTCGTTCTAATCGGTCCAGACGTTTTTGAGTTATGACGTCACTTCCGGTTTAAAAATGGCGGCACAAAAAATCACAAGAGGCAAGGTATCATCAGACGCCAAAAGTGCATATGTGGTAAAAGTTTCAGGTCGATCGGTTTAGCCGTTTAGGCTGTGGCGGTGATAGCAACGTTTCCTGATATCTTCAGAATCAGAAAGTGGTGTAATTTCACTGTTTTCTCGGCCCTCTAGCTCGCAAACGGCATAACATATTGTTCCCTAATTTGGTATATGTAGTGGGGTGGGCCATAGCTCGAAATTAAGATATATCGCAACAATGTGAGATTTTCCAATTTTAAGATCCAGTAGGCCGAAAATGCCATGTTGTTGCTTACAGTAAAAGTGGTTGGTCTGCTCCTCAGTTTATTAGTCATTTACGGTATGTTGAGTGAGTGTGAGTGTACGGTACGACTTGGCTGGGTGGAGCGACCGCTCCACTAGATAATGAAATATAAGGGGAATTTAATTCAAATAAAAGGCACTTTCTTGGTAATTTAACACGATAGCAGATCTTTAACTGTGAAAAGATTGTTTAGTCAATTGAAGTATGAGTAACAAGCAAATAGGTATCTTGAATAATCTTGACAAGTTCTTTTGCATTTTTCAGCAATTCTTGATCCTTTTTTGTCTAATTCTTCTCTAGTTTATTTTTAATCAGTCTACAATTTATGCACGATTTTGCCAATATTTTTCAACATCAGGTCCTACCCAGGGTATAACACTAAAAAGAAGACTTTACGCGATAAATACTTCGCGTTTATAATTATAGTGACCCGGTTGCCCTCGTAATCAAATTTATAAAATAAAAAAAAATCCACATAAAATGAAAATTAGTCATTTCACTTTTAAAACCTACCTAGTAACAGTTTAAAGCATTAAAACGCATTTAAATTACGAAATGGAGCCTTGTTGTGTATATTTCAAGCCCTTCTCCAATGCTCCAAATTCTCAGATAAAGTTAAAGCTAGGTATTTAATCTGTATGCGGTGTTGTCAAATTACAACCTGACTGATAAGAAACAGAGATAACCTCCATTGAATCTGAAATATTGATAAGAAACACTTCCTAATCACTGTTTCAATAAATAATGCAGTTCTTGTGTCACCCACAATCTAGGTATACGTCACGCTTTGGTGATTCACACTTCGTCATTCGTAGTTTACCCTTCTTGAGTTCGCAATAAGGTCGAGGTAATAGCACTAAGAGACTGGAAAATCACCCTTAGTGACATATCCATAAGGGCTAAGTAGTAATATAAAAAATTCGTGAAAATTGAGAGAGAAAAATTGTTTCATAAGTGAGTGCAACTTTTAGGATGTTCACATGATCAGTCTGATTGTATATTAGTAGCACTATTTAATTTGTGATTCATGCATCGTTAATTAGGCGCCGGTTATTCAACAAAACCGCGCAAAACGATGAAATTTGCGATACGATTGGAGACCAAACCCGTTAACCAATTGATCTCAAATTTTAACATGATTAGATGTAAGACAAACTTAGGGTTATCATTTAGCACATTTTTGAAATTTAATTTTATACGGCGCCCAGGGAGACAAGAAAATAGCTAATTTTTCACCAAAAATCCACTTATTATTACTAATTAACGAAACAAAAAATTAAAAATGTACCAAGGGATAACCCTTAGTTTGTCTTTTATCTAATCACGATTAAAATTTCAAATAATTTGGTCAACCCATTTCGTCTCCAATCGTATCGCAAAAAGTGTCTACAAAAAGCATCAGAATCGCTCGCTTGATTAGCAGTATGACAAGAAATTATGACAACGTCATCTAGCACTAGAGACAAAATACACTTGTCATTTTCTTCCTTTGTATTTAGACATCCAGACATAAACAAAGACAATAGAATATCTTTAATCAATGTTGTAAAATGTCAATGACCTGGTAACCTTCTAAGTCGTACCTACCTTTCTTATAGTTCATTGACGATGATGAAGAAGAAAGGGTGGGCGGTGGGAAGAAGGCGGTCGTGGCTTATTACCAGGAAACCATCCCAACATTTTTCTCATGACTAACCCACGAAACAACTTGCTCAGAATCATTTAAGAGATTGAACACGTGCCTCTTCAAAGCCATTTGTCGTGAGTAAATTGTAAAATCATCTTTTGGATGAAGCGCTATGGAACAATACTAGGAAAACGCGTTGATGAGCGAGCACGGATATGCGCAACACCTCGAACCGAAATTCTGTTTATCGAAAATGTCCCAATTCCTAAAATATTGGTCCCAATAACCACGCAATGTTTTAACTTAAGTTGATCGATTAAACCTTTGGGATTGAACGATTCCTTGTTAATTTCCAAAAATCACAGGATCTCGTTTTAAACGGTCATCAGTTTCATATACGTTTGAAAGTTTCTGCTCTAACAACCTTGAAGTGAAGATTCGAAGATGCCGTGAAATGTGAAATTAGAGAAATATGACAGCCAACACGCAAAATATCCGTAAACTGTCAATAACTTTTGAATTTAAACAAAGTTTAGTCTGAAAATTGTCAAAAATACTGATAATGTTGAACCCAATGACCATGCAAATTTTTAAGTTGATCGGTCATACAGTTCTGGTTTAAATTTCAAAAAGCACATGAAATATTTTTATAATTTTTAACCAATGGGAGGATTTGGCTAAAAATTTGTAAAATAAGAGACAATGTTGGTCTTAATGACCATGCAAAATATAAGGTTGATCACATTTGTAGAAGACCATTTTCTTTTTTCAGCCTATCAGGAGATGTTTATTTAAATTTTAACCAATCAATGGATTTCAAAAAAAATTTGGGTCAGCAAACAGAAAAGGTTGTCTCTACATGTGTGCAAAATTTCAGATCGATAGGGACTTCTGAGCGTCCCTATCGGAGCGACTTCAGAGCGACTTCTATTGCTCCAAATAGCAGCCAAAAGTAAAAAAATAAAAAAATAAAAAAATAAAAAATAAACAGAGGTCCGTGTCAAAAGAGTCAAAAGGAGACGCTCGCTTCGCTCGCTCAACTAACCAACTGAACAAACATCAACCCAGTTACAGCTTATTCACCTCTTTAATCACGGGTCAATATCTTCAACCGGTCTCTAGAATTATCAGAATTTAAGAATCACTAATCAGTACTCAAAAACCGAGTTTTTAGCCGAACTTAAAACAACCATTCGTTCGTAACTTCGTAATATTCATCATATGCCTCTTCTTCTATTTCGCCCTGTAGGATTTGAATTACCTACTGGATGCAAAACATGAATATTACCACCTGTTCTACTACCCATCCAAACAAACATCGACCCACCTCCCGCTGCTTCACCACGCAATTCGCGAGTCGATGTTTTCAACTGGTCTCTAGAAGACCGGGCGTATTTTGTTATTGGGTTTTCTTCTCTCCAAGGTCAAGAGAGAAAGAAGGTATAATGACCTATGGCTTGACTAACTGACTATTCTCTCTACTCGCTCCACACCTGCCGTGGAGGATGAGACGTGAGACAATGGTTAACGGCGCACTGTTGCTGCATGAGAAGCAGAGGGCCCGATGTGCATTGCAAGCAGTCACGTGAAAATTCTATACAATTATTTATTCTAAGGAAATTCCTGGAAATAATGAATTTCGTGGAAATATCTAAAAAAAAAAATAACATACTTTTTAATGAAGTCGTATTCTCTTATGAATAATATAAGGTCCAATACCTAGCATGATTTGTAACGGGGTTAAAAACAACGATTATAGCCTAAAATGAAAACAAAGTCAATATTTAAGATTTTTGGAATCATCACTAATTTGGGTCGAACTTCTAATTCTGTGTCATCCAAACTTATTTGTAGGTATGACATGTCAGTCATCTTGTATTTCTAGGTGGGTGTACTTCACTAGTAGGTAGGTACTTCAGTGTAGGTAATTTGCTGACTTCATTCATCATATTGCATTTGACTGGTCTTATAATTCCAAATAAATAACGCAAAATCGATAAAATAATACTTCTTTTACCGTTTTCGTCGAAGTTCTGTCTTGTGTGCTCTCAATTAGAATTTAGAGGAATGAAATTTTCGAAAGCTGATGAACAATTTGGTTTCAAAACTTCTGATAACTTATTGGCACCGAGAGTTCGCCACGAGTGAGAGAAATTAGCAACATTTGTGGGAAGATCGTCAACTGTTTCATTTCTCATTGGCCGTGACCTAGCAACCGATCAGATGTCAACAAATGTACTCAAAATATTTCGGAATCAAACTAAGTCGCGCAAATTAATATTGTGATCAGATTCAGTGAAATTGTGAACACTTTGTTGTTAATATTTTGTAGGCGAATAAACATTAGATAAACTTGTGTAAATTTTAAGAATTAATAATGCGTAATATGTGCAGCAACATAACATATAACTGCAGCGACTTGGACGCCTTGCCAAAAGGTAAGCTTCCTTCCCACAGATTAGGTGGTTCTGTCTGTACTTTTCGCAGCGCTATCTGCAGTCTAAACACGCTGCCTATACTTCGCAGTTTCTATTAGGTACCTACCTACCTACAGAGTTAACAATTTAACATTAACATCGTCCGGTCCATGCCAAAAAATCTGAATTCATCTTTAAATTGCTACACCCAAAAGGTCAAACACGACATTGCTTACTTCCTGTATACATTACGTTATCTGAAAAACCGTTTAGTACCACTTTTAACACAAATTAGCACACTTGAAAGCTGGCATTACATCCTTGGGTGGGAAAACAATACTCGACAAAACCTAAGATAATCTACACAAAACTCCCGCTCGTACGAGTTAGAAATCTACGATTTAGTGTCCCGATTTTTAATTCCTTCGCAGTGTCTACTATATGGCGTCATTCATGCATTATCCATGTGGCACCTATACCCGGCAAAATCTAAGATCAGATTGAAAAACCCACGCTCGTATGTGTTATAATCCTACGAATTGGTGTCCCGACTTGTTCCTCCTCCGCATAATGTACTGTAGGGTGTCATATTGCATACAACTGAGACTTCATGTTAAAGTTAGCAATACGCCTACATACATGTCGGCGTTTGATACAAATTTAAGTCAATTTAGCTTCATTTAAGAAATCTTTGATTGAGCTTGTTGGCTTTAATAGTGAAGAATGTAGAATATTTCTGACACCGTGATCCTTTCATTATAAGAAAGAAAACGAAAAGAAAAAAAAAGTCGATGGATTCGAAAAAGACGTCAAGCTAAAATTTAACAAAAATATGATTATATTGACACAACGATATTAATTAGCACTTGTCGTAATGTTAATGACAACAAATATTTTTTTATTTTGTTGGGTTGCAATCCAAAAAAACTAACATCATTACAAAAACCCTCGCTCGTGTGAGCTATAATTCTACGATTTAGGGTCCCGAGTCGTGTCTCCTCCGGCGAATGTACTGTAGGTACTCGATGCGGGAGAGCGTAATGCCTAACTTGGGAATTCTGAGCAGGAATAGAACACAATGCTAATAAATCAAATACCGTAATGAAATTGCCCAGGTATTTCCGCAGGCAAATTGGACAGCGTTGCCGAATTGCAGCCAACATGGTTCAGAATATTTTTCAGAAATATTTAACAAAGTTCTTTGTCATTACACTAATCAATAATCAAATATTGCTGACAAATCAAATGAGGTATGACTATAGGTAAACAACAGGTTAGGAACTAATGTATTTTTATAAAATTCACGAAAATTCCACTAAGTTTTAGACCGACTAATAACATTTTGTTTCAATTTTCGAGTCAATAACATTGAACACGGCGTAATTTTTAAGTGGGGGGCCCACTAAATTAGTCACAAGCAGTCCCCCTCAAAAAATACACATATTTATTCAAGAACATTGAATTATCATTAAAACTATCAATAATATCCATCTTCACTGTCAACAAATGAAAGAAAAACAACGTAAACGATTTCAAAATCATCATTCCAAAACTCTAAAAATAGAACTGCGATCAACAAGGCAGTGGTTGTCGAAATGAATTTGCTTCTTTTCACATGATTTCGACGAAATTTAACTCAAAACTTATTGAAATATGTTTGGAAAGTGTATTTATTTTCTTTTTTGCATTATGAAACACCTGAGTTCTGTGTTGTTTTACGTTGAAAATGAGCAAAAACCTTACCGTAAAGAGACGCCAAGAGGACTAGCGCCAAAATCGAACTTTTCGATTTGAACTCCATATTCTCAGCAGTTTGATGTATCCTTTAGTGTTTTATCCAGATTATTTTGCGCACTCAAAACCAGCACTAAACACTGTGGAAAGTCAACGGAGCCGTTGACAAAATTGAAAATTCACACACTTCGAAAACACCCACTGACTGACTCGAGCTGCCAAAACAACACCAAAACTACAGTTCCAAACCACTTCAATTATAAACTACGACACATTACGTATCTCCACAATATACCATGAAACACTTGATTGAACACAAGAAAACACTGATTTTATATGTGTATTCTGTTAAGTATTTCCTTTATTTATCGATGTAAACAACGAGTAAGGGACATCCACTGTGCAACTTCCTTCGCTGCTGAAACAGAAGTGAAGATGGGATGCCGTGGAAAGTGCGCGCGCAATCGCTGAATCGATTCGTTGCCGGTCGCTGATGCGATCTAGGGGCGATAGTGGGAACTAGATGAGGGGCGTGGTGTTTTATTAACTGTTCGGAAAGTATTGACTGAATTAAGAGAGTTGAATACGCACGGGCTGAAACTATGTTAAATTAATTTAAAATTTTAGATGTTAATGTTGAAATTGGTATTTACGATAGAGCTGCTGATGTGACGCAAATCGTTTACATATAAATGAATGTAAACCGTGTAAAATCAGTAGTAGTAGTAGTAATTTATTTATTATAAGATAGACAGTGACAGACAGGATAGACAGTAAAATTGAAATTATAAAAATTAATAATCGATACAAATTAATAGTATAATAATAGGACTAAAAGCATTTCTGGAATTATGAGGTACTACATAAAAACATCAATGAATGTCTGCATGTCAAATTATTGTGATTAAAAACTAAAATTACTAAGTTTAAGACAATTACACAAAAATATAATATATAATCAACCATTATTATAGGTACATTAAAATATTAAGATCTTACAGCACTGCGTGAATGACATATAAACTTTTTAAAATTAATTTTTATTTTTATTTGATATGCCCACTTTAAATATAAAAATTAAAAACACAACATTTATTATCACTAAAGTAATCTCAAGATAAGTCCGTGAATTTGCCCCCCCTTCTCATGAACCCACTAATTCTGAAACTCTCAATATAACTATAGTGTATGTCCTGCGGGATTTAGTGTACAAAGTTTCAGAATTAGTGCGTCACTACTTTTAAAAGCAACGTCGTAAAACCACAATTTTAAGATCCGGTAGGGGTTGTTGTCTATTTTGTGTTAAAAAGCACGCGGCGTAATGATATCACGGTATATTATTACTACAGATATTTAGGGTATCCTTGTATTAAGGGGTACGTTGCTATTTTGGTTTTAATTGCATGCGGTGTAATGATAACACTGTATATTTACTTTGTATATCCTTGGAATTATTGGTTGTATTTATCATAATCATTGTACACCCATATTTTTCAATATATAAATATAACCTGGTATATCTGTACAGCTTTGGATTCTGTATGATTGGAAGATTGATAGATATTATTGGTTATGGCGCTCAACAGCGAGGTTATCAGCGCCAGCCAAGTCATACAACGAGGTGTTGTAATAAAATGTATATATCGCTAAGCGAAGTCGTGTTGTATAAGATTGTCCTATTGGTTAAAATCTACTAGATTCTACGCTAATGCGATTCAATCTTGTAAATAAAGTAGTCAGTCTAGATAAAATGTGAGCTGGAATTACAGTGAAAACTAAGGTCATATAGGCACCGAGTGTTGACTCTCTTTTGTTTCTGGAAATGAGAAACAGCGCGATGGGTGGCAAAAATTAGCAACTCTTTACGGGATCTTCATACCCTTAGTTGCAGCAGTTAGTAAACATTACTGATTGTATGCATTCTTACAATAATACGCAACAGGTTATTTCGCTGTGAAAAATGTATGAAGTGTAAACAATTCCACTGAATCTGATAAAATTATTAGTTTGCTCCTCTCTTTTACCAATTCTGAGCTATTTTGAGTTTTCTGTTGATTTTTATCGGTTGCTATGGCCACGACCAATGAGAGTTGATAAAACTAAAGATTCTTCTACGTACAGTTTTGCCGATTTCTCTCGCTAGTGGCGCTGGGGGTATGAACGCACGGTGCGTATTAAGCCAGGCCCTGGCTCGTCTAAAACCTACTTGTCTATGAAACATCTTAAGGTGGATTCACACGGCCGTTCCAAACTTCGAGTTTGAAACTCAAGTTTGCCAAAGTTTTGAATCGCCGTTCCAAAAACTCCCTTGTGAACTATAAAAGTTTGAAACTCAATCCTCACAGTTCGAATCTTTTCATAGTTCACACGAAGGTTTTTGGAACGGTGATTCGGAACTTCGGCAAACTTGAGTTTCAAACTCGAAGTTTGGAACGGCCGTGTGAATCCACCTTTACATCTTACATCATTCTTGATTGGAATAATGTGCAGTAAAATATTATTATCTTGAGACCGTGATAATATTATGTGAATTATTTTGATCTTGTCAGCCGTGATGTTACCTAGAAGGCTTTGGATAATAATTTGATTTCTGTTTCGCTGGCAACAGAATGTTCATTCATTGTCCAGCCATCGAAGAGATCGGACGGAAGCTCATTTTTCTCTGATTTTAAGTTTCTTCTTGCCAAACCGCCTGAAACATGGGGAGAATTCAAAAATTCGTGAGTTATATTACATTTATTATTAATAATAATATTAGTTTTCAAATTTGAATGTATGAATTCGTAATTTTGCGCTAAAAGCTAGGAAGTATAGGTATTTTGCTACCAATAACCATGTAGAGAGAATTCATACCATGCTTTGGTCTAGTCTACCTAGACAGAAGATTGTTCTTGCTATCAATTCTAGGATAGAAATCTAATATCATTTCAAATAACCTTCATAACGCACACAAAGCCGAGGTAAAGAAATTACATTTTTCAAATAGACGAAATTGCAGCTGAAGTTTTAACTTTTTATTTTGCTGTTGCTTCGTATAATAGCGTGTTTAATAATTAATTTAAAACACATCAAAATCAAAATCAAATTTCCAAAAATTAAGAATAATTCCTTGGCGCATTGAATTATTTGCTTTTCATAGGTACTTTCTGGCTGTGTTCCAATTCTCCTAGTGCACTAAATAGTGCACTTCCTTATTAGTGTCCTTCCTTTCAAGTGCACTTACAAGCACACTTCTTAGAGTAGAATTCGAACTCTCCTTGCCACCTTTTTATGCGCCATCTTCAAATAAAATCGATAGAAGCGCCATGAAGTGGAAAAATGAACTAATTTTTGCAGAAATATGTTAGGTTATGTCGTAGTCCCTAATAAGTAAAATTAGTTTAATAAACATAAACATATTATTATTATTATTATTATGCACAATACAAGTTAAATAATGTATTTTTTATTATTATAATACTTATATTTCATGAAGAATCAAAAAACTACGCTTTAGAGTAGCTAGTGTACATCAAGTGTACATCCAAGGGACCATACGATGTATCCTAACTCAAGCTTCCTTCCAAGGACACTATCAAGTGTGCACTTTTTAACAGTTGACTTTTGGAACACCACTCGCACTTTATGATGTCAGATATGACGTCACAAGGACACTATCAAGTGCACTTAGGAAGAATTGGAACACAGCCGCAGTCTTTCTTTGGCTCCTTTATCGCCATCTTCTTTCTTATGTTGCCTTCTTTTTGACACATGCGCGCAGTTTTTTAAAAATTTTGATTTGATTTTTTTAAGTTGTGTTTTAAATTACAATGGCTGGATCGATCGTTATAAAAAAAAATCCTTAAAGCATTTGTTCCAAAAACGTTTTAATGACTGTCGAGAAGGCTGTGATTATGTTATTAGATAATGAGCAAAGCTTTAACATGGTAGAGATAGTAAACTGAGTGTATATTCGTACGTCTAGACGTACGAATAGTGCTACGTCCAGACTCAATCATTGCCCATTGGTTGAATAGTGAAAAAAAGAAGTCAGACCAAAACCACCTTGCAATGTCAGGGAAAAACAATTGAATTTTAGTTAACTGTCACCCTACACAAAATAGTAAAGTATTTTCAATGTTTAAAAAATAATAAATGAGTCTGTGAAATAGTGAATATCAGATAGCTGTATATTAATAAACAAGTCATACACTTGTTATGACTATGGGAGATTGACCCTATTATACTGTCTAATATTCACTATTTCATCGACTCTTTTATTATTTTTTAATCATTGAAAATACTATAATATAAGTGCATTTTGGGTAGGGTTACAGTAAACTAAAATTCAATTGTTTTTCCCTGACATTTCAAGGTCGTTAGAGTGAAAATAGTCGCGTTCTAGAATAATAGGCAGCATCTACGAGGTGATTTTTTTAGTGATCTCTTGAATGTGTTCTTAGCTTCCTTTACCTATCCTTTTAGGAATTTTGTTGTCAAAGTTGGAGTGGAATACGCTGAATTTTGTTGTATTAGTTTCGTTCTCTTGTACATGATATTGTGTAACTTTTTTGTTTGTATTGAATGAATTTTCAAACTTCTAATTTTGTTTAAAATATATTAAAATGCCAATATTAATTACATTGACACCGTTCAATTTTTTTGAAATAATTATTGCACGAGCGATCGAGCGACTCCATTTGGCTGTTTTGACACGGAACTCTGTATTTTATTTCCTTTTGTTTTTCTTCGATAGAGCTGAAATTTTGCACACAATCTAGTGGAGCGGTCGCTCCACCCAGCCAAGTCGTACCGTACACTCACACTCACTCAACATACCGTAAATGCCTAATAAACTGAGGAGCAGACCAACCACTTTTACTGTAAGCAACAACATGGCATTTTCGGCCTACTGGATCATAAAATTGGAAAATCTCACATTGTTGTGAAATATCTTTATTTCGAGCTATGGCCCACCCCACTCCATATACTAAATTTGGGAACAATAGGTTATGCCATTTGCGTGCTAGAGGGCCGTGAAAACAGTGAAATTACACCCCTTTTAAAACCTATCTGATGATGATATCAGGAAACACCGCTATCACCGCCACAGCCTAAACGGCTTAGCCGATCGATCTGAAATTTTTACCACATGTGCACTTTTGGCGTCTGAGGTGCCTTTTTATAAAACCATCCGGTAGTCGCCATTTTGAAACCGGAAGTGACGTCATATCTCGAAAACGGCTCAACCGATCGGAATGAAACTAGCGCCAAATGATTCAGACGGTCGTCTATATGGAATATCAATAGTTAATGTAGAGATGTTCTTTTACCAAAACCGGAAATGACGTCATGAAAATGAAGAACTAGATTTTAATGACCTCTTACTACAATAACCACATATTCAGAAGGCTTATAATGATACATAACATTTATAGAAATAAATTCTAGGTGGCAGTTATTTCAGTCGCCATTTTGAAAACCGGAAGTGATACCATATCTCGAAAACGGCTGGACTGATTGGAACGAAGCTTTCGCAATTCTTCATGGAATATCACTTTAAGCTTAGGTATATTGAGCACCAAACACAATTTTTCGTATTAACCAATTCGAAAATGGCGTATTTTTTAAAAGTATTTAGTCATTGTAGCTCCGATGTGTGTTACAATTTGTGTAAATAAACTAAAAAAATAAGTGATATCCCCATAAAAATCACTCCGTAAATATACTCCACTCCAAAATATACTTGGCGCATCGTTTTTAAGGGCATTATAGGTATATTATATATATTTAGGTACATTTGATTTTTGGCATATGCTTCTATACTATTTATATACACGATGCGCCAAGTATATTTTGGTTTTTAAAATTAAGTTTTGACTTGGCTCATTTTTTGATATCACTACTTTTTAGTGCTGAATTTTTAGATTTCTTCTATTTTTTTTATAGTTGAAGAGACTTGGCTGGTATTTTTACACGGAGTGTTTTTTATGGGGATATGTAGGTACACTCGGCCAAACAAAACTTGAACGTTGACCAAATTTGAATGGCTGCTGGTCATGTCCCATAACCAATCAAAGCTTGTTATTATCATTGAAATGTGAGGTCACCTACTAGAGTGAGACAATAATTCGCTTAGACTGACTTCTGATGGTGCGATCTTACATTTATCAGCCTATCAGATTTATTGAACGTTCAAGTTTTGCTTGGCCAAGTGTACAGACCATTTCTGGGCGTTGCAGACACTATTGTTTTTTTTTAAATCCGCTGATTGGTTCAAATTTAAAAAAAATATCTTTCGGTTGGTTGGTCCGATCAATGTGAAATTTTGACAAGTCAATACGATCAACATTGTCCCCAATCTTGGGTACAAAGTAATTTAATTTAAAAATATATATAGTTTTTTTTTAATTTTAATTGTTTAAAATTTAAAACCATTTACTTCATGTGATTTTTTTAAATTAATATGAGAACCGAATGACCGATCAACTTAAAACTTTGCATGGTCCTTGGGACCATTGGTGTGTAAGGTGTTGGGGAACATGTGTGCAAATTTTCAGACCAATCGGACAATATTTAATTTTTGTCATTTGTGTGATTTCTGAGTTGTATTTAGCTGGCGACAATTCGAGGCGACTAGGTACTTTGTCCCACTAGGTAACTGCTCTGATCTCAGGAAGAGCAATTGGCCATCTTAGTGACAAAACCAAGGATGTCGTCGATTTCTGTCACTAATTGTCACTTCTCACTTGTTCAGGAATGAGGAAATGTGACCGAATGAGACATCCCGGAACGAGACTGCAGATGAGAGGAAGCTGCGAGACCTTTTCCCTGATACGCCCGTTAAGATCCAGACCGACAAGCAGCCATGCAGGCAGCAGCAATACAAGTACCTCATCATTTACTATTCTACTAGTTTTTAAAGTTGTCTCGAGCACTAGGCAGTTGGCTCTCACCTAGAGCCAACACCTCTCTGCTTCTAGGATTTGACCGAGGTGGGATTCTATAACTCCATTGCGATCGCTTAGCCATTTCTTCCATAAGGATTAGCATTGAAATAATTGCTAAGCGGTCGCAATGGAGTTGTAGAATCAGGGCCTAAGGTCAGTCTTGAATCAGTCGAGGTTGCTTCCATTGTCTACTGGGACCATTTAGCACCACTGATACATGCCTCTTGCCCTATGCAAACAGACTTTGTGCGTAATTTTACATAAAATCATTTATTTGTCATCTTATTCAAAATCAAATGCAAAACTTTTTTATTCATTTTTTCGTCAATGTTTGATAAATCTGATATCAAAAGAAGATGACAAATAATGCGCTAGCATCACATTCAAAAAACTTTTGCATTGATTTCGGTCGAAGGCGAGGGGCCTAAATTAACGGAATTCATGTAAAGGGGGCGGAGGGTTTACCAAATAAATTCCCATGACGGTACATCATTAGAGAACGCAGAGGGCAAACGACCAGAAATTTTGTCAGAAATTTTGTCAGAAATTTTGAACACAGCGAGTGTGTAGCTATTTCAACAAATGCGGTTTTTGAAAAATTCAACAAAGGGCCAGCTTGTAATCCTGAGTGTTTTGAAGCGTGTCCGGTGGCAAATATCTCTCAACCCGTGCAGGTGTTCGGGAAGCGAATAATTTTCTGGCAGACTTCGTAATGGGAGAAAAAAATATTTTATAAAATTCCAGGTTTAATTTTTTTAAGTGAAATGGTTGATCCAACTAGAATATGTTTTCAAATCTCATTCACGATAGTTCTGGGAATTGGGGTCTTGAAAACCCTCTAGAGTAATAAATGTTTGATTTTTTAATTCGTGGGTTCGAGTCAGACTCGAGGAAAATCTTTTCACATTGCAGTTGGTATTTATTAACATTCACCTAACTGAGGGAATCTGTAAAAACCATATTTCAAGCATATTTATTGTTAATCTAGTGGAGCGGTCGCTCCACGCCAGCCAAGTCGTACGGCGCGCACACTCTCAAATAAAGGCTGGAGCAAACCCACTTTTACTGTAAGCATCAAAGTGGCATTTTCGGCCTACTGGATCTTAAAATTGGGAAATCTCACATTGTTGCGATATATCTTAATTTCGAGCTATGGCCCACCCTACAACATATACCAAATTTGGGAACAATAGGTTACGCCCTTTGCACGCTAGAGGGCCGTGAAAACAGTGTTTTAGGGCGGTTTTCATAATAATAATCTCAGTAGTAGTAGTCTCCTGGAATTCAAATCCGGTAACATGGCCACAGCCAAAACGGCTGAACCGATTGATCTCACATTTTTACCACGTGTGCACTTTTGGCGTCTGATTTAACCTTCACCCCATGAATTTTTTGTGCCGCCATTTTGAAACCGGAAGTGACGTCATATCTCAACAACGGCTAGACCGATTGGAACGAAAATAGCGCCAAACGATTCGGACGGTCATCCATATGGATAATCAATAGCAACAGACTAAAATTTATGTTAACGAAACCGGAAATGACGTCATGAAATTTAATTCATCGATTGGCATTTCGGCAACAAATTTGATCCAATTATTTTGATATTTATGTAACGTATGTTCTTTTGTGATATTATTTGACTTGATATAAAACCAACCGGAAGCCGCCATTTTGAAACCAGAAATGACATTATATCTTAATAACGTCTTAATAGATTTAAACGAAACCAACGCTAAACAATTTAGACGGTCAACTTTATGTATTATCATCAATAATATTTGCAGTTTCCCATACTGAAACCGGAAATGACGTCACACATTTTAAAAATCGCACAAATTTACATTTTGATGCAATAAATATACTATTTGAGACTGCTTATAATAAAATGAAATCATGTTTAAATTATAATTCAAGAGGTCAGTGATTTCAGCAGCCATTTTGAAATCGGAAGAAACGACGTAATATCTCGAAAACTGGTTGACAGATCGGTATGAAACTAGTGCCAAACGATTCGGAAGGACATCTCTATGGAATAGGAACAGTCAAACTAGAATTTTCCTATTTATGAGGCCGGAAATGACGTCATTCAAATTTATAAATCATTATAATCCCCTCCTATACAATAAATACATATTCAGAAAGCTAAAAATGATACACATCATTTATAGTTATAAATTCTATGTGGCAGTGCAGAAAGTTCAGCGGCCATTTTGAAAACCGACGTGTTGCCATATCTCGGAACTGGGTTGACCGATTGGAATGAAACCTTTGTTTTTTTCATGAGAATAACCAAATTGTAAAGGGTAATTTTTTTTAAAGGATTTAGTAATTGTTCATGTGATATGTGTCACACGTAAGTTGTAAGAATAAACTAAAAAAAGTAGTGATATCCCCATAAAAAACACTCCGTGTAAAAATACCAGCCAAGTCTCTTCAACTTAAAAAAAATAATGAAATCTAAAAATTCTGCACTGAAAAGTAGTGATATCAAAAAATTAGCCAAGTCAAAACTTTATTTGAAAATCCATAAATACTTGGCGCATCGTTTTTTTAGGGCATTATAGGTATACTATGTATATGTATATTTCATGTATAATTTATAATTGGCTTATACTTCCAAGCTATTTATGTACACGATGCGCCAAGTATTTTTTGATTTTCAAATAAAGTTTTGACTTGGCTAATTTTTTGATATCACTACTTTTCAGTGCAGAATTTTTAGATTTCATTATTTTTTTTAAGTTGAAGAGACTTGGCTGGTATTTTTACACGGAGTGTTTTTTATGGTATATTATACTTCAATGTACTGATGTTATAGCTGTCAGAACACAGTATGTATACTACACTTCTATGCCTATCAGAGTTCTATTTACATAAATAAGTAAGTTGTTAGAGTTTTGTCACAGTCAATTTACGTCCAATTTACGAAATCTTTGCCAGAAAAATCTCGCGTTCGGAAAAGGGTTGTTTTGTTAATTTAAAATGTTAATTTAAAATGATATTACATGGCGTATTATCAGAGCTTAACTGTCTAACAATACTGTTCGTCTCATGAAACGAAAGGCTACATACTCGCTGGGTTAACAAGTGGTTGAGGCGAATTAAGCGAATGTAAAGAAGTAAAAACAACCATAAAAAAACACTCCGTGTAAAAAAACAGCCAAGTCTCTTCAACTAAAAAAAAAAATTATGAAATCTAAAAATTCTGCACTGAAACGTAGTGATATCAAAAAATGAGCCAAGTCAAAACTTTATTTGAAAATTAAAAAATACTTGGCGCATCGTGTATATAAATAGCTTAGAAGTATAGGCTAGATATAAATACATATACTTATAGTACCTATACCTACAATGCCCTAAAAAAACGATGCGCCAAATATTATTTAACCATAAAAAACACTCCGTGTAAAAATACCAGCCAAGTCTCTTCAACTTAAAAAAAAAATGAAATCTAAAAATTCTGCACTGAAAAGTAGTGATATCAAAAAATTAGCCAAGTCAAAACTTTATTTGAAAATCAAAAAATACTTGGCGCATCGTGTACATAAATAGCTTGGAAGTATAAGCCAATTATAAATTTTACATGAAATATACATATACATAGTATACCTATAATGCCCTAAAAAAAACGATGCTCCAAGTATTTTTTGATTTTCAAATAAAGTTTTGACTTGGCTAATTTTTTGATATCACTACTTTTCAGTGCAGAATTTTTAGATTTCATTTTTTTTTTAAGTTGAAGAGACTTGGCTGGTATTTTTACACGGAGTGTTTTTTATGGGGATATCACTAGTTTTTTTAGTTTATTTACACAACTTTTAACACATATCGGAGCAACAATGACTAATTCCTTTAAAAAAATAGGCCATTTCCGAATTGGTTACTACGAAAAAATGTGTTTGGGGCTAAATATAAGCTTGTTTTGATATTCCATGAAGAATTGCGAAAGCATTGTTCCAATAGGTCCAGCCGTTTTCGAGATATGGCATCACTTCCGGTTTTCATAATGGCGGCTGAAATTACAGCCACCTAGAATTTATTTCTATAAATGTTATGTATCATTATAAGCCTTCTGAATTTGTAGTTATTGTAGTAAGAGGTGATTCAAGTCTGATTCTTGATTTTTATGACGTCATTTCCGGTTTCGGTAATAGTAAATGTATATTTTGACTATTGATATTCCATAAAGATGACCGTCTGAATCATTTGGCGATAGTTTTATTCCGATCGGTGTAGTCGTTTTCGAGATATGACGTCACTTCCGGTTTCAAAATGGCGCCTTCCGGTTGGTTTTATAAAAAGGCACCTCGGACGCCAAAAGTGCACATGTGGTAAAAATTTCAAGTCGATCGGTTAAGCCGTTTAGGCTGTGGCGGTGATTGCGGTGTTTCGTGATATCATCAGATGAAGATAGGTTTTAAAAGGGGTGTAATTTCACTGTTTTCACGGCCCTCTAGCCCACAAATGGCATTACCTATTGTTCCCAAATTTAGTATATGTTGTCAGGTGGGCCATAGCTCGAAATTAAGTTATTTCGCAACAATGTGAGATTTCCCAATTTTGAGATCCAGTAGGCCGAAAATGCCATGTTGTTGCTTACAGTAAAAGTGTTTGGTCTGCTCCTCAGTTTATTAGGCATTTACGGTATGTTGAGTGAGTGTGAGTGTATAGTACGACTTGGCTGGGTGGAGCGACCGCTCCACTAGATTTTCAAATAAAGTTTTGACTTGGCTCATTTTTTGATATCACTACGTTTCAGTGCAGAATTTTTAGATTTCATAATTTTTTTTTTTTAGTTGAAGAGACTTGGCTGTTTTTTTACACGGAGTGTTTTTTTATGGGGATATCACTTATTTTTTTAGTTTATTTACACAATTTGTAAAACTTATTAGGGCAACAATGGCTAATTCCTTTAAAAAAAATACGCCATTTCCGAATTAGTTACTAAAAAAATATTGTTTGGAGCTAAATTTAAACTTAAAGTGATATGCCATGAAGAATTGCGAAAGCATCGTTCCAATAGGTTTCGAGATATGGCATCACTTCCGGGTTTCAAAATGGCGGCTGAAAGCTCTTACACATTGTAGGTATTAATATGTATATAAATACTAATATTTCATTATAAGCCTTCTGAATATATAGTTGGTTTTTATATAAAGGGAAGTGAATTTAAGCAGATTTCGCTAAACTATGACGTCATTTCCGGTTTCAGTAATTAGAAAACTTTAATTTAACAATTGTTATTTCATAAAGAGGACCGTCTGAATCGATTGGCGCAAATTTCGTTCCGATCGGTTAAGCCGTTTTTGAGATATGACGTCACTTCCGGTTTCAAAATGGCGACTACCGGTTTGATTTATAAAAAGGCACCTCAGACGCCAAAAGTGCACATGTGGTAAAAATTTCAGATCGATCGGCTAAGGCGTTTAGGCTGTGGCGGTGATAGCGGTGTTTCCTGATATCATCATCATCAGATAGGTTTTAAAAGGGGTGTAATTTCACTGTTTTCACGGCCCTCTAGCACGCAAATTGCATAACCTATTGTTCCCAAATTTAGTATATGGAGTGGGGTGGGCCATAGCTCGAAATTAAGATATTTCACAACAATGTGAGATTTTCCAATTTTATGATCCAGTAGGCCGAAAATGACATGTTGTTGCTTACAGTAAAAGTGTTTGGTCTGCTCCTTGGTTTATTAGGCATTTACGGTATGTTGAGTGACTGTGAGTGTACGGTACGACTTGGCTGGGTGGAGCGACCGCTCCACTAGATAAATGACACAAAATTATATAGGTACCTGAAAAGTGTTAAATTATGATCTGGGGTGCGATCACAAAAAATGATAACTTTCTAGTCACGGTGACAAGACCCTATAGAAGGCCGTGAATAACATTGAGATGAGAAGCTTGTCACCGTGACAAGACCCTATAGAAGGCCGTGAATAACATTGACATGAGAAGCTTGTCACCGTGACAAGACCCTATAGAAGGCCGTGAATAACATTGAGATGAGAAGCTTGTCACCGTGACAAGACCCTATAGAAGGCCGTGAATAACATTGACATGAGAAGCTTGTCACCGTGACAAGACCCTATAGAAGGCCGTGAATAACATTGAGATGAGAAGCTTGTCACCGTGACAAGACCCTATAGAAGGCCGTGAATAACATTGACATATGAGAAGCTTGTCACCGTGACAAGCAAGTTCTCATCTTATGTGATCGCACCCATGTGTAGAAGAGAAGAGGATCCAGACCGAATCAACACGAGGTCGAATTTTGGCAACGGTGTATCACAAACAGGAGTTTGTGAATAGTTGAGCGAGCGTAGCGAGCGTCACCACGGTACTCTTATGGCACTTTCTCTGTGTGTTTTTTTTTTTTTTTTTTGTGGTCACAGCCCAGGTCAAACCGCTCAAGCAATCGATCTGAAATTTTGTACACATACTAACACATAGGATCACACATACTAACACACATCACACATCACATCACATCACATCACACATCACACATAACACATACTAACACATAGGATCGTTTTTGAATGGGCTCCCGTGATTGGTTCAAATTAAAAAAAAATTATCTTTCGATTGGGTGCTTCGATCAATTTGAAATTTAGCAAAATCATTGCAACCAACATTGTACCCAATCATAAAAAGTTTCAGCCAAATCCTCCTATTGGTTCAAATTTAAAACCATTTTTCATGTGATTTTTGACATTTAAACTAGAACAGATTGACCGATCAACTTGAAACTTCGCGTGGTCATTGGTACCAACATTTTAGATCACTAGACCAACATTTTATTTTCAAAAGTTTTGTCATTTTAAGGTCATTTTATTCCATAATCTTGAAAAATTTATACTAAATTGTCATCCCTGCCTTCTTTAAGCTTCTGTTCCAAGGCAAGGCCTGTAGAGCAGCCAAGCTATCCACAATGTACAGTAAAATGAAAGCATTTTTGAGCTAGCGCATAAAATCGGATGCAGTACGAAGGACAAATCCTCTAATTGGTTTAAGTTTAAATAATGTCTTCTGATTGGTCGACAATAAAAATGTTCACATTAAGTTCAAATTTTGCATGGTGATCAAGACCAACTTAATATTAAATTTTACATATTGTAAGCCCAATCAGTCAAGTATTAATTGTAATTTTACGAGTTTAGTATGGGATGTCACAAGAGATTTCTGGAGAAGGTATGTAGGTAAGACTTCACGACACAATGGATCTGTTATTCATCCAGAGTATTATGGAGATTGAAAAATTGCAGAGAAAATCGTCTTGTGCCGTGTCGTGCATCGTTACTATGGGGATGTTGCATGTTCTGTGCTCGCTCATCAACGCGTTACACTGAGCGTTTTCCTAGTAAGTAAAACTCAGCCTTCTCGACAGTTGCTCTATTCGCGTTTAAAAACCTGGTTGGGCGGCAGCACCGTAGCTTTTCCTGAACATGGTTGCCTGACTAGTATTAGATGTTGTGTTTGTAGGTTAGAGCAGCCTGCATTGACGATTTATGAACTTATTTCAAGTCTTACCAGAGTTAAAGAAGTTATCTGCTTTGAAATGTTCCCCACACACTAACATGCATTTGGAAATCCCTCTTCCCAATCTACAAAGCAGATTGCAGATGATTGTTTCTCCCGCACAGCGTCCTTCGGGAATAAATGAAAGGAGAGTCTATCTGCAGCTGTTGATTCTTTGTTTGAACATTGAGGAACACTACAGTATCGATTTGCTGATTTTGGTTTGCCATTAATTGTTAAATTCACCGGTTGAACATCGACACGTTGCCTATGTGAGACGTAGTGAATAAAGTGCTGAAGTGATATTTTTCCGTCGGTTTTTCCAGTCAAAACAAGTATACTACACAACATAATGGATTTTAAATGCGCATTCACATGTAAAAAGTGAAATAGTCCGGTGTTATTGTGTTATTGTGTTGTTATTGTGTTATTGTGAGAAATTAAGAAACTATTGAGTTGTTTTTCTATTGATTTTAATTTAAGGTGGCTGGATCGATTGATATATTAAAAACACATTTTTCCTTGAAATTATAAGTTCAAAAACCGTTTTCCAATATGTCAACAATATTTATTTATAAAAGATTCCATTAATGTCCTGTAGTTTGCAAATCCTGTCCATTAATGAGTTTTCAATTTTATGTCTTTTTAGAATGAACAAAACTTTAACATTGAAGGGTATAGGAAAATCATTGCGAATTTGGTTAATAACTTTAAAAATAGCACACGTTGGTATTGTTTTCAATATTTTTCTCGATAGTATCCGTATATCTACAAGAAAAAAGTTTTTTGTTCAAATCTATCGGCACATTATAGCTTAAAAATGTATCAATTTTACTTGGCTGCCATGAGATAACATGGGGGAGAAAACTCAAATTATCTCAGAAACTAGACACGTGAAGTGTATAATTTTTTCAGGGATTGTGTATGGCATGATTATCAATAAGTACTCACAAAATTATGAAGATCTGAGTCTATGCCTCGATCGATCCAGCCACCTTAAGTACATGTGTTTTTTTTTCTCTAAAACAACCATAGTTCAGAATGTATTATTATTTTAAATTTTTTTTAAAGAACCTTTTACCTAGAAATAATACATTCTGATGACACTGTTCCATAAGTTAATTATATTTCAAATTATTTCATTTCATTTTTCTTCGTATACAATACAGAAAGTTTTTTTTAATTATCTACCTCGAAATCACTTTTTGAACTAAGATTGTTTTTGTCAAAGACACTACGAATGAGGCGTTTGTAAAAGACGCCTCATTTCACTGCCAAGACATAAAATGATTCCACACCGAAATGAATGTAAACTTAGAATACACTGCACATTATTCCCAGTTATTGAGTTTTTGGACGCCACACAACTTGGTACTCCTGCTACGTGAACAATGTGGAGGAGCAAAGTAGGGTAAATCCGGGATAGATGCCAGGGGGCTTATTCTCGAAAAAGTTATCACGTCATAACTCCCAAGTTATGATTCATAAGGAGATTTGTCCTATCTCTCACCATGTTAATATAATGACTTTTTTATGATTCAAAACTTATGACGTGATAACTTTTTCGAGAATAAGCCCCCAGGGCCCTGATTCTATAACTCCATTGCGACCGCTTAGCAATTATTTCAATGTTAATCCTTATGGAAGAAATTGCTAAGCGGTCGCAATGGAGTTATAGAATCCCACCTCAGGTATAGCATCTATTGCCCACCTACCAATAGTTTGTAAAATACACTGCCAAGCGCAGCTCCGATACAACCATTCGCCGCGGCTTGACAAGACGAGTCCATTGACACCAAATTCGAATCGATGGGACAAAAATTGAGCTGCGGCCCTATTCTAGAACTTTTAAATTCCCAATTCCACTAGAATTCAATTCCATACAATGTTAATCCTTATGGCCGTGACTGAATTCCATCAGAATGGAATTGGAAAATCGTTCTAGAATATACCTCATAGTAAATTTAAGATTTTGAAAAAGTTTTTTAGTGTGCAAATGTTTTGCCACCATTCGAAAATTTACATAACTATTGATTTCCTATTCTTAAAACTATATCCAAAATTTTGTCTAGAAGAATAAACCTTGCTGAACACTGACCTTTTTAATTTTTAAACGGCATGGCGTTACATGGTTAATTTGTTTCCATAGAGCATGTGTAGTTATTTTACTACAATTTGATATTTATAAAAAAAATAGAAAAAGAAGAAAAAAAAGAGAAAAAAGAAAAAAATGGCGCTAATAACCAAGTCGTTAAGCGCCAAAAAAATAATAATAATAACGTCTGAGTTGCAAAACGCAAAAAAATAAAAGTCAAAATTTTTCTTTTTGAATGCAAATTTATCATGTAAAACGCCATATGCCATACCGAACCGTGGCCACCTATCCCGCACATATGGAATATTTATCCAAAAAGTAGACATTAAGAAAATATTCTTTTTCTGAAAAAAACAATGTGTGAATAGTTAAAAGGTTAATAAACACAATTTAGACATTTGAATCAAATCGCGCTATTAATTTGAAAGTTACATAAATTCTTTGAAAATGTAGGCATATATCCCGGACTGTCAAAATGTACACATGTTCACGATGTCTTAAACCCCAAAATGTTCGACTATCCAGCGTCATTATTTGCAAAATAAAATCTTCTCCATATTAAATTAAATTCGTTGAAGCAGAAATGTGATTTTTTAAAACCGTTATCTCTGTTCAAAGCTTCAAAGCATGAAACAGTGATTTGGGACATAGCAGTTTTTTACACTGGGCTCTCCACTTACATTACTTTTATAACAACATGAAATCTTTCTTCTATCGCCATTGCCAAAATTACAAAACAGTCTTTAGCAAAAGTAGCATGTTTCATCGATACATGACCTAAAGCCCGTTTTACAAGGTGCAATTTCTTGAACAACTTTTATGTCACATTCCCATTTTTCATAAAAAAAAATTATTTACACGGCGCAACTTTCTGTCACAGAACTTAAACATGTTCTAAATTCCATTCAAGAAGTGTGACACAGAAGTGTGGTACAGAAGTTGTACAAGAAGTTGCACCATGTAAATGGGGCTTTCGGAAAATAAATACAATATAAATTAATAAAATCAAACAATAATTAAGTTCAATATAATATGTAGTAAACGATGTTGCCGGGTAGCCTGAAATCACATCACAAATAAAACGATGCGCCAAATATTTTTAAATAGTTTTGACTTTGACCATTTTTTGAAATCATTGCTTATCAGTGATGAATTTTTTGAATTTTTGATTGTTTTTTGAATATTATTTTTATTTTGAATTTTTTTAATTATTTGAATATTATTTGTTCTTAGTTATTTGGCATCCCTTTTTACATCAAGTGCTTTTTTGGGATACCACTGCTTTTTTTAGAATATGCATACGACTTAAAACGCATATCATTTTTGAACTTGAATTTTCGAATTTTCGTAATTTTTCCAAAATTTCAATTTTTTGGAATTTTTTATAAATTTATTTTGAAATTTTTTCGAATTTATTTTCAACATCTTTTCGATTTTTTTGAGGGGAGTTTTAAAATTTCGATTTTTTGATTTTTGTTTTAAAATTTGTTTGCATTTTTAAATTTTTAAATTTATAAATTAATATTTTATAATTTTGAAACTTTCTTTTTTCTTTTTTTCTTAGTTGATGAGACCAAGTGCTTTTTGGGATATCACTGCTTTTTTTAGATTATTCATACGACTTGTAACCCATATTATCGCACCAATGAAAGTTTCCTTAAAAAAAATACATTTCCGATTGGTCTTAAATAAAAGTTGCTGTCTGTTACTAATGTTGGCATCTAATGGAGGCAATAGCAGTGTGGTGGTTGTCACTGGACATGGCGCAGGTCGGAGCTTTGTCTGTTGCTAACTCAGTATTGCTGCAGCATTACTAGGCTTAGAGGAATATAAGCTGTTAGCATCTAATGGGGACGGTAGAAGTGTGGTGGTTGTCACAAGTATGGGCGCAGGTCGGGGCTCAAACTGGTGCCAACGGAGGTAACAGATGGCTTTTGCAAAAAACCAGATGCGTTATGTTGATTGAGTAGATCATACCATAAAAACACTCCGTGTAAAAATACCAGCCAAGTCTTTTCAACTATTAAAATATAAGAAATCTAAAAATTCAGCGCTGAAAATTAGTGATATCAAAAAATTGGTTGCTAGTTGCTCCGATTTGTGTTACAAGTGTGAGAATAATCTAAAAAAAGAAGTGATATCCCCATAAAAAACACTCTGTGCAAAAATACCAGCCTAGTCTTTTCAACTATAAAATATATAAGAAATCTAAAAATTCCACACTGAAAAGTAGTAATATCAAAAAATGGACCAAGTCTAAACTTAATAAAAAAAACAAAATACACTTGGCGCATTGTGCAGATACCTAGATAGTTTAGACGTATAGGCCAGATGTAAAATATATACATAAAATCTACACCTATAGATGCCCTAAATAACGATCCCTACACTACAATCCCTCTGCCGAGCATCAGCTCCATGCTATGGGTTCGACTTTGCAAACTTGGCTGATTATATATGTTAATATTTCCATGAAGATGTAAAGCCTGAATTACACGGTTCAAGTTTCCTTGAAGGGGTTCAATTCAACCCTTGATTTCAAAGAAACTTGAAAGATAATTTAGAAGATTTATTGTTTATTGTTGATTGAAGTTGAGGTGAAATTAACAATTGGTTTAAGTATTTCAAGACTTGAAGGAAAATAGGACATGCTCTAATTGAATAGGCTGAAGAGATGTCTTGAATTCAAGACTTGGACGAGTGTTAAATTCTTCAATGTTTTCATTTAGACGATCCAAGTCTTGAATTCAACCCCCTTGAATTCAAGGGGGTCAAGTTTTCTTGAATTCAAGGAAACTTGAATCGTGTAAGCCTCATTCCAAAAAGGTGAAATAATAGATTAAGGGCCGGTCTTTCAATGCCTTGCTAACTTTTATACCGTCAATTAGGACTATATTGCCATGGCAACAACCAATTACATTCCTAGAATTACCACTAACTAACTGTTAAGAGCTAATTGAGACTTTAGCAGAGTATTGAAAGACCGGGCCTAACTATATTTGTATGAACGGTATTAATCGGTATTGAGAATTGTTATGTACCAGTATTGTAGTCTGCCGCCAGTATTGCGTCTGTGTTACATGACTAACCTCTAGTCTGCTCTCTTAACTACTGTATCTGTTGTCACAGGGTTCTGTCAAGCTGTCAGCAGACCCGGGTTCGATGCATCCAACATGGTTTTGTCTCTGATTCTTTTTTAATTATGTTTATTTTAGTTATATTTTAGACTAAGTGATAACTTTTAGTTGTCTTCACTTTGTGTTAGGGGGAATTGGTAACATTAAACATGAAGTTCATGGGTAATATAATGAGTCTTTCTCGATGTCCAGTAAATGATCGGAGATTGTTACTACCTCAAGTGTGGCTTACTTTTGCAGTGTCTATTTCGAGCGGCAAACGGGGTGTTCATCCAGCATAGCTGGGTGTTCTATCCTGGTGCCATGAACTAGGCAAGGGCCTTGTCAACTCCTTGTTGTCCGGGATTGCTCGAAGGCCACTTGCTAGTATTAACCCTTGCTGTTTATTAGTGGCCCGGTCTATGTACAGCTTGTTGAAGTAATGACCCGACAGCATTATCCGCATCAGACTTACGACAGGGTTTGTTCACACTTTTTTGTGTCCAACATTATTGGGATTTTATGATTTTTATTCCAAATTGCGTACTGTCGTACTGCATCAGCTAACGTGGGTAACGATCTTTAGGTAAAAAAAAAATTAAAAAAGTCATGCACCGAACTTTTTTGTGTCTGAACCACGGTGGTCTGAACTCAATTGTTTTGTTTTTATTAATTTTTAATCTAACTTAATTTTAGAGGTGGTAACTAGGTTAATTTTTTATGCTATTAAGTTATTATTAGTTATTAATTATTAGTAATTATTAGTAATTATTATTAATTATTATTAATTTGTAGTTATTTTTTTATTATTAGGTTATTATAAGATTATAATTAGGTTTAGGTTATTGGGTTAAGGTTTAGGTAGAGGTTAATTTTTAGGTCATTTTTGCAGTGTCTAGTTCGATGAACTAGGCAAGGGCTTTGTCAATTCCTTGGTATTGTCAGGGATTGCTCGATGGGCATTGCTTGAGAGCATTAACCTTTGCTGCCATTAGTGTCAAAACGGGGACTTTCCATGGTCAAGGTAGAGGCGTGTGTTAAAGTAACTACCCGATAGCATATGCCATCTAATACCGCATCAGACTTTCCACAGGGTTTGTATAGTGGGGTGAAAAAAGTCAATGAACACTTTATAAAAAATCACAAAAAGGAATAAAAAATTAAAAAAATCATATCAATATAAAAAAAACAAGCAACGAACTTTTTGTGTCGATACACTTATTTACCTAGGTAAATTTTTTATGCTATTAAGTTATTATTAGGTTATTATTAGTTAGTAATTATTATTAATTATTATTAATTATTATTTATTTGTAGTTATTTGTTATTATTAGATTATAATTAGGTTTAGGTAAATAGGTTGAGGCTTAGGTTTAGGTTAATTTTTAGGTTATTTTTGCAGTGTCTAGTTCGATGAACTAGGCAAGGGCCTTGTCAATTCCTTGGTATTGTCAGGGATTGCTCGATGGGCATTGCTTGAGAGCATTAACCTTTGCTGCCATTAGTGTCAAAACGGGGACTTTCCATGGTCAATGTAGAGGCGTGTTAAAGTAACTACCCGATAGCATATGCCATCTAATACCGCATCAGACTTTCCACAGGGTTCGTTTAGTAGGGTGAAAAAAATCAATGTACACTTTATAAAAAATCACAAAAGGGAATAAAAAATAAAAAAAAATCATATCAATATCAAAAAAAAACATGCAACGAACTTTTTGTGTCGATAAACTCATTTACCTAGGTACCTAAGTTAATTTTTTATGCTATTAAGTTAATATTAGTTATTAATTATTATTAATTATTATTAATTTGCAGTTATTTGTTATTATTAGGTTATTATTAGATTATAATTAGGTTTAAGTTAAGTTATTAGGTTGAGGTTTAGGTTTAGGTAAATTTTTAGGTTATTTTTGCAGTGTCTAGTTCAATGAACTAGGCAAAGGCCTTGTCAATTCCTTGGTATTGTCAGGGATTGCTCGAAGGGCATTGCTTGCGATCATTAACCTTTGCTGCCATTAGTGTCAAAACGGGGACTTTCCACAGGGTTTGTATAGTGGGGTGAAAAAAATCAATGTACACTTTATAAAAAATCACAAAAAGGAATAAAAAAATAAAAAAATCATATCAATATCAAAAAAAACATGCAACGAACTTTTTGTGTCGATAAACTCATTTACCTAGGTACATAGGTAAATTTTTTATGCTATTAAGTTATTATTAGGTTATTATTAGTTATTAATTATTTGTAATTATTTGTAATTATTATTAATTATTATTAATTTGTAGTTATTTGTTATTATTAGGTTATTATTAGATTATAATTAGGTTTAGGTTATTAGTTTTAGGTTTAGGTTTAGGTTAATTTTTAGGTTATTTTTGCAGTGTCTAGTTCGATGAACTAGGCAAGGGCCTTGTCAATTCCTTGGTATTGTCAGGGATTGCTCGATGGGCATTGCTTGAGAGCATTAACCTTTGCTGCCATTAGTGTCAAAACGGGGACTTTCCATGGTCAAGGTAGAGGCGTGTGTTAAAGTAACTACCCGATAGCATATGCCATCTAATACCGCATCAGACTTCCGACAGGGTTTGTATAGTGGGGTGATAAAAAATCAATGTACAATGTCTTTATAAAAAAATCACAAAAAGGAATACAAAAATAAAAAAATCATATCAATATCAAAAAAAACATGCAACGAACTATTTGTGTCTGAACTCATTTGATTTGTTTTATTTATTTTTTATCTAACATAGCATATAATAAGTCAATTTAGGTCTCTACATAAAGTTTGTGCAATAGTGTTAAATATTTTAAACTTTATCTTTGACTTTCTTCTTGATTTCTAGTAAATGATCGGAGCGCTGCTCACGTATAGGCCTAGTGTTCAATGATCACTGTGGATCTGCTCCTGTGTCGGATGCTGGTCTGCTGAGATGAAGCTTGATGGACACCTAGGTGAGATGCATTCCATTACCTGACGTCTCTACTGGCACACTTATGGCAACACAATACTGGTCTTTCGGTTCTCAATACTGGCTAGGTTATTCATCGAATGATTTACGTACAGCGTTTTTAATTAATTTACTAAGCATGGAAGTTATTCCATGGAAGAGACATGGTGACAGTTCGTCACCGGTTTCTCCATTCTCCTCGGAGATCTCTAACCCTCATCAATGCGTTGTGTCTAATGTCCGTCCGTCCGACCGGGTAGCTCAGTTGGTAGAGCTCTCGCCCGGCAAGTGAGAGGTTCGGTAGGATGTTTTTCACAACGCACATCCCTTCATATCATCCTGACTCCATGGAAGTTTTCCACAGAAACTTACATTCTAATATTCATTTGTCTTTATTCCATGGAAGAATAGCAAATGAATTTTGCTGTTAATCCTCAAGGACCAAAAACAAATGATGATAATCTGTTGTTCCCTACAGCCTATTTGCCGTTATTCCATTTGCCGCTATTTGCGCGTTTTGATGGAATTCGCTTCGCGGCTATATGGATTATCATTGCTTGGAAAAGAATTCCATCAGAATTGGGAGTTTAAAAGTTATAGAATAGGGATCCTGACAATCTGACATAATTAGAGCCCCAATTATGATTGTTTATCTTGCATCTAATGCGGTTCAGCGTTCTCCACACTTCATAAAGCCGGATTCACTTAGACCGTTTTTGCGTTTTGTGTTTCCATTTTTACAAACGTTAGAGCGTTTTGTGTTATTAATTCTACAAAAACGTTTGTAAGCACCTTGTTCCACACCTTGTTTAAACTGTACCTTCGAGATATCAGATGGCCGTGGAAAACAGAAAGTTCATACAAACATTTTTTATAATAATGTACCTATCTAGTGTCATATCGGCCAAACATTTTATTATTTTGTAAATGGTAAAGCTGGGTTCCCATACTTCGCATCGAATTCGCTTCGCTTTCGCAAAATGGCTACCTTTTAACAAAGGAAATCGTCCATGTTTACATTCGCATGTTCGCGTGTTTCGGTTTCGTTAAAGTTGAGCCAATTTTAACTTTTGACGAAACCGAAACGAAACCGAAACACGAGGACATGGGAATGTTAACATGGACGATTTCCTTTGTTAAAATGTAGCTTTCTTCGTTGTAGATTTCTTCGTTCATGGCTTCCGCACCTTAGATAGGCATTATTATAAATAGGTTTGGCATTCTTCTTTTCGGGAGATAAGAAGTTAATTATTTTATATGTCTTCCTTTCAAAACTGCATGTAAATGATATTTCGATGAAACTTCATAATTATACAGATAAAAATACGCTGATTCCAAATATACCATAAACTAATGGTCTATCCACATTATTTTCTGAGATATATCACTTTTAAAGTTGCAGTTTTAACCACAGTGTTATATGGTGGTTTCTGTCTGGAATGGAAATGTTGGTGTTTAACTAGGTCTGAGGGACGTGCTTCAAATGACAATTCTTTGGAAAAACTGTTTTTCAGTGTAAAAAAATCTAAGCTTTGCGAATAAAATATAATATTGATACCTCACCACATTAAAATTCGAGATATTATGTTCAATTTTCTTATTTTATTTCTTCTCTAAGCCAATGAGAGTGTCGATTTTTAATCAGCGAGCCAATCAGATTTCACTTGGGAGTGGCTTAGCTGTTGGTCACGTGACCATTTGAAAGGAAGACTTTAAGTTTGTTATTGTACCATATCAATTACTTTTCCAGCAAATGCAAGCATTGCTTTATGTTTCACATGAAACATGAAACAAGAAACATGAACATGAAACATGTGTAAAAAGTCAGCCAAGTCTATTCACAGAAAAAAAAATCTAAAATTTCAGCACTGAAAGTAGTTATAAGAAAACTATTTAAAAAATCTACAAGTATAAACTATGCGAATTGTGAGGAATATAAATAATATTGACATGTAGGCCTGAAATCTAATAAAATAAAACGATGCACAAAATATTTTTAAATTGTTTCGAGTTTCCCATTTTTTGATAGGTTTATATTTAATTTTTTTCTAATTTTTTTATCTTATTAATCTAATTTATCTAATTATCTAATAATCTAATTTATCTAATTTAATTTTTTTTAAAAAGTGCCTTTTTAGAATATCACTGCTTTTTTAAGATTACACGCATATCATTTTTGAAGTCGAATTTTCAAATTTTCGTAATTTATCTGATTTTTTTTTAAATTTTTTTATAATTTTTTTTAATTTTGTATTTTTTTGAAATTTTTTGAATTTTTTATCAAATATTTTTTGATTTTTTGGGAGAATTTCAAAATTTTTAAAATTTGTATTAATTTAAAAAATTTAAAGTTTTTAAAATATTTGGATTTTTTTTTGGATTTTTTTTGGATTTAAGTGCCCGAGTGCTTTTTTTGGGATATCACTGCTTGTTTAAGATTATTCATACGACTTTAAACGCATATCATTTTTGAGCTCGAATTTTCGAATTTTCTTAATTTTCCGAATTTTCGATTTTTTTTATATTTCTATACGTTATTTTGAATTTTGTAAAAATATTTTTCCAAAATTGTTCGATTTTTTAAATTTTTTAAATTTTTTTAACTTAAATTTTGATTTGTTGATTTTCGTTTTTTTCAATTTTTTCTAAAATAGAAAATATGTATTTTTATTTTCTTTAATTTCGTGAAAATTTGAAATAAGAATTTAAAAAATTTATAAAACTTCAAAGATTTATTATTTTTTTTTAGTTTACTAATAAAAGTTGCTGTCTGTTACTAATGTTGGCATCTCATGGAGGTAGAGGAGGACTGCCATTGGTCAGAGCGAGGAGGTGCCTGGCTGGTGCTAGTCAGTAATGGCTGCAGCATTGCTGACTAGCACCTCATGGAGGCAGGGAGAGTTGCGACTGCCATTGGTCAGAGCGAGGACGGTGCTCTGACCGTTGCTAGCGCCAGTTTTGCTGCAGCATTTCTGGAACTAGCATCTAATGGAGGCAGTGGATGTCTGCCACAGGTTTGAGCGCAGGAGGGGCTCTAGCCGGTGCCAACGGCGCGGTAACAGATGGCTTTTGCAAAAAACTGATGCTTTATGTTGATTGAGTAGATGATATATCAATTAAATATGTTTGTGCGTTACGAAATTCAGGGCCGTAATTTTGCGCATAAGGAGGCTCGCTCATCTACGCGTTAAGCCGAGCGTTTTCCCAGTTAGGTAATTGATGTTCTATCTACCCAATGTTCTACTGAGACATCTCAAAAAAATTAAAAAATCTCTATACCATTCTCCAGTTCCATACCAAGACATCTCATTGTCCATTAAAATAACCTTATTGAGCGAGCGACTCCTATTGGCTCTTTTGGCACGGACCTCTGTGTTTTTTTTCTTTTAGCTGAGGCAACACAGGTCACAGTTTTTCTTCGATCGAGCTGAAATTTTGCACACATGTTGAGACAACCTTTTCTGTTTGCAGATTCAAATTTTTTTGAATCCATTCATTGCTTAAATTTAAATAAACATCTCCTGATAGGTTGAAAAATGAAAATGGTCTTCGATAAATCTGATAAAACACATATTTCGCATGGTCATTAAGACCACCAATGTCTCTTATTTTACAAATTTTTATCCCAATCAGTTAAGGCCATTGCATATCACTTGACTTTATTCCTCTACATCCGATCAAAAGAAACCTATGAGTACCTATGAGTACATACCTTACATCGTTCATATTGAATAATCCAAGGTGATTTATGAAGAAAATTCACTGCATACTGGAGCTTATCAATATTTGCAGTCAATAATATTTATTTTTGCAGTGGTTTAATAAATAAAAACAAAACAAATCTCGTGTATACGTACGCGTGTGAAGACTGTCAAAACCAAGTGCTGTTCGTTTAAACATTACATTCATAATAGTGGATATAATTAATATCTCAACATTTCGTTGGAAAGAGGAAGAAAGAACGCATGTTATATATTCTGACATTGCGTCAGGTTTGTGATGCATGTGCCTTTTTATTAGAGTAATGTTTGCTGTTCTTAGCAACTCGTAGAATTTCCTTCAACTTCAGGTCTTAATTAGAGAATATTTAGGTGCAAGGAAGTAAAATCATCTAATTGAGCGAGCGTAGCGAGCGTCTCCTTCGGCTCTTTTAGACACTTTCTCTGTTTTTTTGTTTGTTTTTTTTCCCGCCGCTGTAGGTCACATTTTTTTGGCGATCGAGCTGAAATTTTGCACACATGCTAACATCATTCTAATTTAGCCTGGGATTGATTTTCAGCACTCCTTAATGATTGCTTCAAAAATTACCATTTAACAACTTATCTTCTGATATGTCGAAAATGAAAATGGTCAGATCAAGTTCAAATTTTGCATGGCCAATATGAATATCATTTTTAATTATTTTATAAATTTTCAGCCCAACCAGTAGAGAACTTATGCACTTATTGACACCTTTTATGATTTCAAACTGTCAGAAATGACATTTCAAAACAGAAATTCCACTGCATTCTGGGTTGTTTTATGTAAGCCAAGTAAAGTGTATAATATACTACCCAGTATATTATAAAAGTAAATTATGTGCTAAAAGAATTTATAAACGTGATTATTTACACCTAATAAACTTCAGAAAACTGATTCCAGCACAATTTAAGGTGGCTGGATCGATCAGTTTTCTGAAGTATTGGAGAGTTTTTACTAATTTATTAGGTGTAAATAATCACGTTTATAAATTCTTTTAGCACATAATTTACTTTTATTAACTTTTGGATTAAATTCAACTGTTTCAATCATTTTGAGGTATCTGATTGGCTGTGCTGCCAATTTTTTCCAATATTTAGTAAATCCGGCTCAAATTAACTTTGGTAATCCCGGCCCTTAAACATGTATTTTAATGGTTATTTACTACTAATTTTTTTTTTGATATATGTCAGGTACTACAGTCACTTTATCATTTGACCCCAATCTAATTATTATTTCTAAAAATGTTTTTTAACAATATTATTGAGGTCTACCCACATAACTCATAAACGAAAGTTTACCAAATTTTGGGGTGCCATTTTGATTTTATCAAGTGTTTTGTCGAAATCACCATTTAATTTTTCACATGATAATGTGAAGGAAATTTTTACATTCAATTTTTTTTTTATTTTTTTTTCAATGTTTTGTGCAACTTAAAAAAATACTCAGCTTGATCGCATTCATTGTTGTCCAATCATGTTCATTCAAATAAATAAAAACAATGTTAATTAAACTGCTCTAGACCAGTCGTTATTAAAGTTATCGACTTCATTCTTGCACTGAAATATTCCTAACTTGGTAGGTACACTATGACATTATAAAAGTTAACCGAAATCGCTAACCTGTAACTTCTATCTTTGTTGATAATTATTTTATTGACTTCAAATTTGACACATTTGTAGACATACTGCCAAAACTAAATATATATTAAAACAAATTAACAATTGACGTAAATATTTAACAAATACTCATTTTACAACAATGCAATTTATATTTCGTGCTATTCCAACAATTTAAGTTTTTTTTATGTTTTTTCCACTAAAATGTAACTGATGTATAGAAGTGGGACTGTACATATCACTTTTTAAATATTCAAATTTGTTTTCAAATTATGATTTTATTTACACCGTGATGTATTTTTCTACATGATTTTCTCTAAAATGAAGGCATTTTTTTATTTGTATGAATTGTCTGATAAGATATCAAGAAAGTGATATGTAGAGTCCTTAACAAAGCCCCATGGAACACTCACACAAAAATCAAGTAATTTTGACAAGATTTGTAGAAGAAGGATACAAAATAAATCATAATTTTGTGTAAAAACTGGTAATGGAGAAAAACCCCTCTAAAGCCTTACAATATGTATGCATAAAACTAGGAAAACGCTCTGAGTAACGCGTTGATGAGCGAGCACTGATACGCGCAATACCTCGAACCGAAATTCTGTTTATCGAAAATGTCCATAAAAGCCAATAATTCTTGAACTTCGTCACAGACTTGTATGAAAATCTCCAACAATTCCTAAAATATTGGTCCCAATAACCACGCAAAGTTTTAAGTTGATCGATTGAACCTTTATGATTGAACGATTCCTTGTTAATTTACAAAAATCACAGGATCTCGTTCAAAAAATATTTAAACGGTCATATCAGTTTCATATTAAAATAAGTTTGAAAGTTTCTGCTCTAGCAACCTTGAAGTGAAGATCCGAAGATGCCGTGAAATGTGAAATTCGAGATATATGACAGCTAACACGCAAAATATCAGCAAACTGTCAATAACTGTTGAATTTAAACACAGTTTAGTCTGAAAATTGTCAAAAATACAGATAATGTTGGACCCGATGACCATGCAAATTTTTAAGTTGATCGGTCAAACGGTTCTGGTTTAAATTTCAAAAAGCACATGAAATATTCATTTAAATTTTAACCAATGGGACGATTTGGCTGAAAATTTGTAAAATAAAAGACAATGTTGGTCTTAATGACCATGCAAAATATAAGGTTGATCACATTTGTCGAAGACCATTTTCATTTTTCAGCCTATCAGGAGATGTTTATTTAAATTTTAACCAATCAATGAATTTCAAAAAAAAATGGGGTCAGCAAACAGAGAGGATTGTCTCTACATGTGTGCAAAATTTCAGGTCGATCAGTGAAACTGTGCGATTTCTATTGCTCCATTTAGCAGACAAAAACAAAAACAAAAACAAAAACAAAAAAAACAGAGGTCCGTGTCAAAAGAGTCAAAAGGAGACGCTCGCTTCGCTCGCTCAATAATAAAAATATATGTAAAAAATTATTTGTCTTAAATTTTTTAATTTATTCTTACTCCATAATAAATTAGCAGTATTCACAAAATTTTGAAATTCAAAATTTGCTTGATTATACTCGAAATTATTACAAATTGGTAAAAACCGCCTCGTTGCATAAAAACACTAAATATTTTTTACGACAAAAAAAACTTTTTTTTTAAATTTTTGAAACATTTAATTAAAATACATTTATATATCAATGATAATACAAATAAAAAAAATATTTGAAAATATGTGAAAAATCTGAAAGTTACAGGTTAGTCCCCCCATAATATAACCATTTTTCCCCACAACATTTTCGACATTCATTGATAAAAAGTTCGATACCACATTCAATTTGAGATTTAAAGCACATGCTTATTGAAAATAAAAATAAAAAATTACGATTTTGATACGGTAAATATAGTTCAAAATAATAATATATATACTTTTTTGAGCAGCCATTTTGTTTTTACAGACAATTTTGTGGAAATCACGTATTAATACTCATTTTATTGTTTGAATTTCCGGTTAATTTATAATGTGATTAATTATTGTTGAAAATATACACAATCGACCAAAAAATAATTTTCGCAATTGCGTTTGTTGGTAATTTCTTTTTTTTGTAAATAACCTCAAAAAATCAAATAGGTTCTAAAATGACAGCCATTTGAGCTATTGGTACAACATTTTCTGAAATTGTGCATCACATGGTGCATTATGACATATTAACAATTTACTTCAATCTTACTACTGTGAAAAAACTATTAACTAATAAAGGTCGTTTAAAAAATATGATAATTTTTAATGTTTTCCAAATTTTACTGCAAATTTTGAACAACGATAAAACTGCGACGCTTTTAATAAATAAAATAGTTATGGTCCACCTAAGCAACTATTTTAGCGAAAGTTTAACAATTTTTGGGCAGCCATTTTGATTTTACAGATTTTTGTCACATAATTATCAAATTTTTAAACGACCTTCTTTATTTATTAATTTACATCTAAAAACCACTGCGAAGAAATCTAAAAATTCCGCAATGAAAAGTAGTGATATCAAAAAATTGACCAAGTCAAAACTTTTCAAAAAATACTTTTCACTACTTTTCAGTATGGGAAAATGGAGAATGGGAAAATGGGGAAAATGGGGAAAATGGGGATATGAGTGATGGAGATATCACTCATTTTTTCTACTTATTCTTACAACTTGTAACATATACCTATTGTGGCACCAAAGGCCTTTAAAAATATGCCTTTTGTGATTTGGTTGCTAAGAAAAGTAGTAGGTTCTTGTTACTTACTATGTATGATATAAATAATATGCTATGAAGTATAGCGAAAGTTTAGTTCCAATCGGTCCAGCCGTTCTCGAGTCATGGCATCACTTCCGGTTTTCAAAATGGCGGCTGACATCACTGCCACCTAAAATTTGTATCTTTAAATGTTATGAAACATTATAAGCCTTGTGAATATGTAGATTTTGTTATAAGCCCCATTTACACGGTGCAATTTCTTGAACAACTTCTGTGTCACAGAAGTTCTGCACATGTGCAGATTCCCTTTATCATCTCAAAAGTGAAACTGCGCACGAGCAGAACCTCTGTGGCACAGAAGTTGTTCAAGAAATTGCACCGTGTAAAGGCCCATGCACAATTGACATAACCCGCAGCCGCAACCCGTAACCCGCAACCGCAACACGCAACCCGTATCACTATCTGTTCACAATTGACATAACCAAGAAGTTACGGACCAAAGAAACCAAAGCATATAAGTGAAAAAATATGACGCACACATCACGGCATCATTGTTCGCAAGGCACGGCTTCCTCTTCGTCAGACATAAATAAACAAGAAAATAACGAAAAATCCAGGAAAAATAATGACAACACAGTTTTGACGGCTGGGTTAGGTTATGCTGTTGTATGTAGAAGCTAGTTTGACTTTGATTTTAACCTGTGATATTTGTCTATTTCCGTTTCCGGTTTTGTTATCTCATTCTGATTGGCTGCCCGTCAGAATGTGGGCGTGGCCTGACGTAGCTTACGTAAAATTGTTGAATCTTGGTCAAGTCTTGCGGGCTACGGGCTACGGCTGCGGGTTGCGTGTTGCGGGTATGTCGATTGTGCGCGGGTGCATTGGTATGCATTGTTTCAACTTTTCACGCAGTTGCGCTTACGGGTTGCGGCTGCGGGTTATGTCAATTGTGCCTGGGCCTTAAGAAACCAAAGAAACCAAGGCATATAGAGTGAAAAAATATGACGCACACATCACGGCATCATTGTTCGCAAGGCACGGCTTCCTCTTCGTCAGACATAAATAAACAAGAAAAGAACGAAAAATCCAGGAAAAATAATGACAACACAGTTTTGACGGCTGGGTTAGGCTATGCTGTTGTAAGTAGAAGCTAGTTTGACTTTGATTTTAACCTGTGATATTTAATTGTCTATTTCCGTTTCCGGTTTTGTTATCTCATTCTGATTGGCTGCCCGTCAGAATGTGGGCGTGGCCTGACGTAGCTTACGTAAAATTGTTGAATCTTGGTCAAGTCTTGCGGGCTATGGGCTACGGCCGCGGGTTGCGTGTTGCGGGTATGTCGATTGTGCGCAGGTGCATTGGTATGCATTGTTTCAACTTTTCACGCAGTTGCGCTTACGGGTTGCGGCTGCGGGTTATGTCAATTGTGCATGGGCCTTAAATGGGGCTTAGGCCGGGTAGGACCAACTCTGGATTAAGTTAACTCTCGATGATTAGTGGAAATGAGTGAATCTTATTGGCTATGGAGTTCGCGCCAACTTGTTTCATTGGTTAACCCTCGTAAGAGGTGATTTTAGTCAGGTTTGGCATTTTAATGATGTCATTACCGGTTTCGGTAATAGAACATGTCTATGTCGACTATTGATATTTTATATAGATGACCGTCCGAATCGTTTGGCGCTCATTTAGTCGTTTATCCGTTTTTGAGATGTGACGTCACTTCCTGTTTCAAAATGGCGGCACAAAAAATTTGTAAGGGCAAGGTATCATCAGACGCCAAAAGTGCCATGCACATGGCATGTGGCACATGTGAACATGTATGTGCACATGGCATAACCTGTTGTTCCCAAATTTGGTATATGTTGTGGGGTGGGCCATGCTCGAAATTAAGATATTTTGCAATAATGTGAGAATTTCCAATTTTAAGAAGCCGAAAATGCCATTTTCAACATTCAACCTTCGCCATTCCAAGTGATCTCTGCAACCATGTTTTCTATCGCATGAGAGGAGCAAGCCTGTCGTTCACCTGCGCAAGCTTTCAGGGGTGCGGCTATTTGCATGTGACATTTGTATGTACACGTGTGTCCGTCTACTTCTTAGTTCGTTCTGTTCTTATCTCGTCTCTGTCTCTGTCGTCTCTGTCTGTTCGTCTCTGTCCTTTCAAATATTTTTCCAAAGATTTTTTTTTTGTTATTGATTTTTGTTTTTGTTATTTTTTGTTATTGTTATTTGAAGCATGCCCCTCAGACCTAGTTAAACACCAACATTTCCATTCCAGACAGAAACTACCATAACACGCTAAAACTGCAATTTTAATAGAAAATCTCGGAAAATAATGTGGATAGCCCACTGTTTTATGGTATATTATTTGGAATCAGCGTATTTTTATCTGTATAATTATGAAGTTTCATCGAAATATGATTTAGTTTTGAAAGGAAGACTTTAATTTGATGGAATTGGCTTGAATTGGTTTTTTAAGAGACCTGCGTTTGCGAACGGGAAACGCTGTATTTTTTAAAAAAAATATTGTCTTTCCACTCGAGAATAAAAATAAAGTAGAGTATCGTCTCATTACAGCCTAATAGACAACAAATTGCCACAAACTGGAGTACTGTATGACCTATGATACAACCTCAAAGGTCTTTATGTAGTTCCTCCAGTAGTATGTGGAAATATTTAATCTATAAGGCTGACAGTTGCCAATGATTGCCATGTGGACACAGTATAACATAAAAGAGGAGAAATTCAAATTTTATTGACTGCTGTCCGCAATACATGGTTGACCATTGAGATCCAGCTTACTTATCAATATAAAATACATCAAAACTAATAACTAATGAAATATTTATGAATGAAATTAATTGTTTTAAAAATAAAAATATTAATAATTACAATTACAATTACTTTCTATAAAAACTAAAAACTATTATTATAAAGGTGATTATGAAGAATGCAAATAGAAGATTTTAAAACAGATGGAACAATTAAATCAAACAATGGTAATGAAATGCCTACGCGCTTGAGGAAATCAGTGAAGAATGAAGGGATCGCTGCTCGGGCTCCAACCAACAGGCCAACAACTTCCCATCTGGCAGCAGGGACTTTATAACGTCTGGCTAGATCTTCAATACAGGGCTCATAAATCCTCTTCTTTTCCTCATCGACATCCTCCGCATGCCTCATTCCTTGTTCGAAGCGAATTGTAGGGTCCAATATGAGGGCTTGTTTCTTGTCATTCCTAATGGCGATGACGTCAGCACGACGTGTCGAGCCATCCACTGCTAGACATGACACCTCTTCATGCACCTCCCAGCGTGGTTGACGACGCAGCGCATCAGCAATCATCGTTCGTACTGCATGATGACGTGAGTTGCGTAACAGTTCCCCTTTGGAACATCTACCTAACACATGCGCAATGGTTTCTATCTCGTTGCAGTTTGTTGAACGGCAACGGTTTGTGTCAGTAGATCTTCCGGGGACTGCACGCACTGCAGCGACATTGCACGACATCTTGATCGAATTGGTCCATTCGGATGACGACAATCCTTTTTTCATATACACCCACTTGTTGGATCGTGGTGTTTTAGCAAACATTGACACCCCTTTTATACATTTGAAATATTTTTATACATTGAAAATGTCAAATCTGTATATTTAACTAATTAAAAATTATAAAACTGTATGTTGACTATATAAATTGTTGCAAAGTATTGCTACCGAACCCTTTAAAGCCAAAATACACATTTTATATAAAAACATGTTGTCTAATTTAAACTTACTTCAACACTGCTTTAAACAATGGGTATAATTTAATATTTTTGAAAACTTTTGTCGGAATCAACTCTTCTGCTCTCTAGCTTCTGCTGGTGAATATTTATATTTCAGTTTTCAAGTGGTTCGCCATGAGCTAGAGGTACTTGAATGTTGTGTTATAGATTTTGATTTGGATTGAATGTGTTAATTTAATTCTGACGTAACTTCATTCTTTGTGCGGTCGCTGGTAAAATTGAGCTTACATCCATCAGTGTTTTTGTTATAATGATCCGTTCATTTTATTATTTTCTAAACTGCACATTCCTTTTGACATAGGATTAGGAAAATCAATCAACAAAATACTGATCGGAAAATAAACATGTCATCAAATTTAGTATTTTTATTTGGATTTTCGGTTTAATATATAATTTTTTATTGAGATAAATACATAAAAATCAATAGACATAAATAATGTTTCTAATCAGAACAATGTCATTAAAAGTATTATTTTCTTTATGGAATTTATTTTAAAAAGTAATAAAATTCAATTGACATAATAAACAATTAATGTAAATCAGGAGAATACTTGTGTTCAAATGTATAATTATTATTAAAATGACCCAACATCTTATCAGATCAATCAATCAAAGGAAGATATATGGTATCAGATCAGAATACAGATGATTGTGAGTGGAACAGTAACCAGATTTATCTTCCACTCTCAATCCAAGAAAGTGCTCATTTTCCTTAAGGTAAGACTGTACTAAAAAATAAAATTTGGGGAATATTTTTTTTTTTTTTTTTTTTTAATAATTAGTTTAATTATATATAAATCGTTTTGTGAAAGTGTATTGCCGTGGTTACACTCTAAATACATTATTTTTAATTTACCATATTTTCGTCGAAAAATAGTCTCCTGCATTAGTAAATGCAATGGCAACTTGTTCTGTATATTTCAAATGCGTTTATCTCTTTTATATTATTTTTCAAGGTTATGTTCCTTTTTTTGGAATCCATTTGAGATAATGAACTGAAATTTTTATTGTAACTTCAGCACATTAATTAGGACAAACAAGTCCATTTTGAATGCAATATTATTGATATTTATTGTTAAAAAAAATAAAATGCAATGAAAAATGTTGTAATTTTGACAATGTAAAAATATTTGACCTTGAAAAATTATTAAAAGAGAATTACACCATCAAATTGAACAAAAATGGACTTAAATTAATCTCCATATGACCTCCATGCATGGATAAAATTTCAAAGATGTAGGTCAAGTACTTCCTGAGAAAAAGGTACATAAACAAACTCAAAATTAACATTGTCAGTATAGGGCGTACAGTTTACCTTAAAATGATACCATTAGTATACAAACCCCAGCAAAACATCGACATTAGACAACTATTGTGATCGCTACATCCAAAACTCAGTAGTTTCTAATTTTAGTGACGATTTCTTTAAATAAAGCTAGTAGCGAAATTGTTCAAAACTAAAATAGTTCGGAATTTCGAATTAACACAGAGATTACCAATTATGTTAGGATTCCTAATTTTCATTTTAAACATACCTACCATTTTCATGTGAAATAATAAAATACATTCTATTCTATCATGTTCATATAATTGGCGGGAAATTGGGTTGACATTTTAATGGTGGCGCTACCTGTCCTGAAATTGTGTGTCATGTTGGTACTCCTGCCTATACTTGTGTCCAGCTTACCTCAGTAATTAAAGTTTGTAAAAAAATCAACATCGTGTTCTTTGTTTGTTTGTTTCAATGTAACTTGCTAGTGAAACAGCATATAAATAGATTGTAATTGAGAAAAACATACAATGTGAGTATTTGAACAATAATCTATTCCTATATTGCTTCCTACGTGTAGCTATGTGGAAGATAAGCTATCGGCTGGACTTGCCGTGTTGTTGGAGGTTACGTTTGGTTTGTAGCGAGCTGCATGTTAGTTTTGATACACTTAGTTATCAAGTAAACAGTTAGATGCTATTCTGTCGGTATTCTGTAGCTAGGAAATCATTGATTGCAGTATTATTAGACAATGTTTTCTCGGTCCACGCAGAAGTAGATGAGTGAGCAGCTACAGTTCATTTACCTGACAGACACATAAATATTTGTCCTCCCTCACAAGACCAGGCAAAACAAAATGTGTCAAAACATTCACCTACCTACTTAATTTATCTTCGGCAAAAGCTCCGGTGCAAATAACTAATTTGGGTAGGTTTCTATCTTCATAATGTCTCTGATACAGAAACGCTTGACCATTATTTAATATCACAAGCCACTAGTTCGGTCATTTAAAGACCAGATCGTAGCTCAATCAATAACATTGTGGGACAAGCCTTGGACTAGGAGAACAATGCTCGTTCACCACTGATGTCAAATCCTATAGATATTAAATAAGGATCCACGTAGGTGTGTACCTTCAGCAATTAAATCGAAATTGGAGTATTTTTTAAAGAAATTTAGCTGTCAATTCAAAAATGGCAAAACAATGTCAAAATAAGGATTTACATCGGCATCAAAATCACTCCGTGTCAAATAAGCTGCCAAGTCACTTCTTAAAAAAATTGAATTTACATAATTATCACTATTCATTGATGTTTTAAAATAATTGAATAATTATTCAATTTAACTCTTTGAGGCACAGAGATTTTTTTCTTCTTGCAAACATTTAAGTGATATAATTGATTGACAGGGATATAATAGTTCACAAAAATGCATTTTGTCGAGTTTTATTTTCACCCTTCAACCCCTAAAGGGTGGTAAAACATGTATTTCACCATGAAGCAAGCGTTCAATAATGCAAATTGTAAATATTGATAACATATTTTTCTTGAACTTAGTATGCAAAATTCTGATGAACTCAAATGTGCAATATGTAATAATAATAATAATAATAATAATATGACTTGAAAATTTAGATAATACATTTGAAAAGAGCTGGCAACGCTTATTTTCGAAATCAAAATTCCCCAAAAATTATAAGATCTTGAAATTAGCACTATGTTGCAGTCATAATTGTTCAAATACAACTTGTTAAGATACAACTAAGGTGTTGCACATCATCTGCTACGTTCAGGCTACTGATTCCGTGTGGAAGTCCATGAATCGGTTGCGAGTCGCTCCGGAGCGCAACGGGGCCCACACGCGGTGCACGCGTACTCACCATCAGATGGGATATCTGCCCTTTCAACATCATCTAAGACTGCAATAACCTCGGAACCAGTTACACCCTTAAGTTAGACCCATCAATGTAGAAAAATAATCATTAGATTATTAAAATAAAAAAATAAAAAATAAAAGTAGGGTTATGTTTCATATTTGAAATTTTCATGGAGGTACTAATGCCTTACCATGTCATATTAACAAAAAAACAGTTATGTTGAATACAAATTACCTTCATTTTATTGTTTATGAATGAACTTTATACATCTACTTAGTAGTAACAATAATTAGTTTCATAACAAATCATTCACATATTTTACTACGTGGAAGATTTCATCTGTCCTTAAAAACACGTGACAGTACACAGATAAATACCCTCTGATCAAAGGCAGCAACCATTCTTAATCCGACGTTGGGCCTAGATAGGTAACAAAATGACGTCATTTCCGGCTTGTATTTCCGGTACAAATAATTACAGCACAGAGTGTTTACATTATTAAAAATGACCCAAAAATTAAGAAAAAAACAAAAAAACGAAAAATTTACATAGTTCAAAGATGTAGCCTGAAGTCGACTCTTGTTTTCATGTGAAAACTATTTACTGGTCAGGAATTAGAACGCGGCAAGATGACGAAAATTTGAAAAAATGGAATCTATGTTGGGTCAATGATGACATTTCGTTTTACAATGATATTATGCACCTAGGACACTGTAATTTACATTTTCAAATGTATTTGAGATTACAACAGACTACCAAAAGATATTGACATAAATTGGTAATTTAAACTCAATTAAACTCATTTTCCCTACTATTTTTAATATCATTCCCCCTGTTTTGAAACAGTTAGATAAATATGTTATTATTAAAAAGGAAATCAAAGATTGGTTGATAAATAGAGATCATTAATTGAATATGTTATTATTATTATTATTATTATTATTATTATTATGATTCAGATGAGTATTATTATTAATGTTATTTTTCCTATACAACTCAATTACGTTTGGTAAATACTTTGTAATATAATCCTGTATTTCTTATGAATTTGTATTGTTTATTGAATTAATTAATTATGTCTGCAATATTGATATTGTATTTCTTTATGATTTATTATGGTTTATTGAATTATGTATTGCCACAGGCTAGCCAGTCATGGCTATGTGGCCTAGTCTGACTATATGTATTAACCTGTTTATAATAAATAAAATGTTAAAACAAAAAAAAACAAAAAAAAGTTACTACAAAAATGTTACCCCACCGCTGGCGCCATCCCACGGACATTTTGGTTACTAAAAAAAAATGTTACCCATCTAAGCCCTAAGAAGCTGCCAACCATTCCGAACGTCTGCGCCACCTATGAGCTACTTCCAGAACTCTTTGATGACGTATTCAGGGTGGTATTACAACGATACCAGCATGCAAATAAGCACAGAAAATTCTAGAAATTGAGCTTAAATTTTTATTTGAATTTAAATTGTCCCTGAGATCGTTTTTGACAAGTTATTGTAATTGGTTGATCAATGAAAATAACCTGTTGCTCACACCATTTGACATAACAAATGTGTCCAATGGAAAAATAGGACAAAAAAGGTATGCCTACTTTTTAATTAATTGGAACATCCATTGTTAGTCTAGGGACGTTTGGAGCCCATTAATGAAATAAAAACGATGTTGTTTCCTTTATTTTAAAAATTATATTATAAAATGTATTCCGATGCATCCCATTTTTCATTTGCTATCATAATATAACCATAACTTTACTTAAATATTACAAGATCTAGGTAATTGAAAATTGGTGGTTAAATGTAGTGTTAGACTTGTGACAAAAATCGCCGCTATTTTACAAAATCCTAGAAACGCTCCCGAATTCAATGGTACCTTCAAAATTACTGTACGACAAATAGTTTCACTTTTGTTATCAATTGAAGAGAAAATAAATGTTAGTCTTGCGACGCTAGTCATGTGACTTTTAAATTTACAACTATAAAATACTTTTTTTATAGTACCAAAGACTAAATATATTTGATATTTTGCAGATTATCAGAAGTAGCTAATACTTTAACATAGGTTATAAAAAAATCTACATTTAATATAATTATAATTTTTTATTTTAGAAATGTTTTTTTCAATGACAATATACGATATATTAAATATGTTGAGTACTGTTACAAGTAGCTCTAACTATTACACAATTAAAATTTAAAAATTAAAAATAAATACAAATCTATTTTAAAAATATTTGATTGCCATTCTCTCGACGACGTTCCCTAATATTAACTTGATGCATACTTGTAATTTTATTTTTTCCATTCGCATTCGCATTTTTCCATTCGCAACTTATGTGTATAAGTTCAATAATGTGTAATAACTTCAGATATGCCATCAGTACCTAATTAGTTCTTCTTTCTAGAGGAAAATAAATATAAAATAACACAGTTTAAATATATTACACTCAAGATGCAATTCTTTTAATGAAATATTTCGGTTTTGTCAAGCCTATGTCAAGTTCTCATCCTAGTTTGTTTTTAGTTTTAAAGTAATGAGTAATGACTTATGTAGGATTTTGTAAAAAAAAACGAAATATTTAATTAAAAGAATTGAATCTTGAGTGTAAAGTTTTTAAACTCTATTATTTTTTTGCTTATATAAAGTTTGGTTTAGTGTTATGAACTTTTTGTTAAAAAATTAAAAATGTTTCCGTCGCCATTCGCCTTGATGCAGAACAATGCAACGTTAATCCCCAGAAAAAAATGTAAAAAATGCCCAATATTGCCCTTTCTTTCCCTATCATTTTACCAAATTTAGATAGGAAACATTGTTGGCAGGAACGGAACGAGCGACCGCAAAAAATTATCACGGAACATTTACACGTCCAACAAATTGTTAACAAATCACATTATTCCAAATTTGTGAGGATTTTTTTCTCTCCACGAGACGCAGAAATGAAAGTTTAGTCACCAGCTTGAAACAGCCTACTGACTTAAGTTACATCCGGTCTAATGACTTGTCAAGGTCAACTGTCACTCAAGTCCTACTTATCCACCTCAACATGTTCCTTCACATTGAAATCCGTCTCGGTACTTTTGTACCGCACCTTGGTTATCCAGACTCTTGTTGGTGTTTAATCTCGGCAATTGCTTTGTTGCAGAGAGGAAATATCATGGCGCTGCAACTCAGCAACATCAAGGTCAAAACTGAGCCAGAAGATGATGAAGATTCTAACATCGAATTGAAATACCATGTTAGTTCAGCTACATCCATCCAGCCAACAGAATACGGCTTGTTTGAAACACAGCTAAACATCAAGGAAGACGTGTTGGATATTCCCATTAAATCTGAAGTTGACACTGAATTACCCAACGAGGATAACGATGCTATTCAACCAAGTCAAGACACAGATCCACTAAACAACAGCCTCGTTCCTCCCAGAGACTTGCTCTACTCTTGTGAACTCTGCAGTTACCAGGGCAAATCTAAACGCAACCTTGCTCAGCACAAGAGACGTCATCATTGCAAGAAGAAGAAGCATCAATGTGGCCAGTGTGATTATAGTACACAGGAGAAGTACAATCTTGTAAGACACCAGCGTATTCATTCAGGAGAGCGGCCATACGCATGCGACGTCTGCCCTTTCAAGACTGCCACAAAAAGTCACCTGATACAGCACAAACTTCTCCATTCCAAGAAAATGAAGAGGTTCAAATGCAGCCAGTGTGATTTCAGATCTCACGATAAGGGCGACCTTGTACGTCACATGCGCATGCATACTGGGGAGTGGCCATATGCATGTGACATATGTACGTTTACCTGTTCCCGGAGAAATTATCTGGAATTACACAAACGTCGACATTCTTCAGAGGAGAAGAAGTTCAAATGCGCGATGTGTGACTACAGATCTCACACCAAGAGCTTTCTTGTACGTCACATGCGCATTCATACTGGGGAGCGGCCATTTGCATGTGACATATGCACATTTACCTGTGCCCGGAGAAGTTATCTTGTAATACACAAACGTCGACATTCTTCAGAGGAGAAGAAGTTCAAATGTGGTCAGTGTGACTTCAGATTTAACAGTAAGGGCAACCTTGTACGACACATGCGCATTCATACTGGGGAGCGGCCATTTGCATGTGACATATGTACATTTACCTGTGCCCGGAGAAATTATCTGGTAATACACAAACGTCGACATTCTTCAGAGGAGAAGAAGTTCAAATGCGCGATGTGTTACTATGGATCTCACACTAAGAGCTGCCTTGTACGTCACCTGCGCAATTATTGTGGTAGGCGGTAATACGCAAGAGGCCATCAAGAGGTCATCCAGGAGAACCCGTCATTACACAGGCTTCAAATATTAGGAGTGCTAATAATGATATTGATTATAGGTATTATTTTTATAATGAATGAAGAGTATACTCGTATATTGTCATCAAATTTGATAAGTAAAAAAAAATTTTTATAGGTATGTTAAGAAAATTATGATTCATTTTAACGTAATTGGTTGCATTGGTTTTTAAATGTTGTTAATTCAATAATTTATAATAACTACCTATTTGTTAGGAAGTTACTCTCTCATCTAAAATAGTTTAGGGAGGGGATTATATATTTTTCTTAGTTAGGTAATAGTTCTATGAACTATATATTTGAATTTAGAGGAAAATGTGTATGTTTCAATGCATTGATTTTGCTTTGCTTTGAATTAGTTATTAGTGATTGGGTACAATTACTCAATTTATTTGATTTTTTTCAATCCCGCTTTTTTATTGTCATAATTGTTTTAAAAAAATCGAATTAATAAATATGCTACTAATCAAATATAAAACATATCGTCGTATATATTATATTTTTTATAATAGCCCAATCTGTTTTCAATATACTTATATATTGAAACAAATATTTAAACATCAGTAAACGTAATCAGTTAATCACTTATTGAAGAAAGTGTGTCAATCCATTTGTGGTCGTTCAGAGAAATCAATGAAAACTGTCTCCTGTGCCATTATTTTTAAATGTCGTACATAATGAGTACTGGGACTGACGCCTTCTTGCTAAGATGTGCTAACGATATTTATAAAAGTGTAAATTTCACTATTTAATGGACTGACATTGTATATTTTATGGGCCCCATCTTGGATAAGTGATGCAAATATTCTTCTAATCTGAAATAAAACATGTAATCAGATTTATCTACCTCATTTCTATTCACAAACCAAGAAAGTGCTCCTCTTTCCTTTCAATGATGATGCCATATTATTACTAATAGTATACATACTTCATCAAACCTTCTTCTTCTATCTTGAGAGGAGGGGTTCCTCCTCTCGGTGTTGCTGGTACCGTGTCTTTGTGACACATAAACCCAGCCTTCTTGGGTCTGCTGGGATGATTGGTTCAGCTTGGTTTCACCTTCTAAGAGGCGGGGGTGGCATCTTCACCCCGAGAGTGCGTGGATTGGTCTTCTATGCCAGTCCCATTCTTTCACCCTATACTCCACTTGTAGGCGGGCGAGGGGGTTGGGTGAGTCCAGCGTGGTCTCATACAGCGTCAGGGCCTGGTCCTGAAGGAACGTGGCGATCATATCGACCTCCAGGTGGTCGTGAAGGTCGGTGATGCGGGTGTAGATGGGAGCATCAGCGACAAGACGAAGAGCCTTGTTCTGCAGTCGTTGGATTTTCTGTTTTAGAGATTTGCAGCACCAGCTCCAGCAGGGCGATGCATACGTGAAGGTGGGACGTATGATGGTGAGGTAGAGTCGCCTCTTCGTCGCCACGGACATGTTCGGATTGCGCAGGAGAGGGCGGAGGGCTCCCAGCTTCCCCCAGGCTCTGCTGCAGACTGTCTCGACGTGCTGCTTGAACGTCAGCTGTGTGTCTAGCTCTACTCCGAGGTAGCGGCTACACGGCTGCCAGGTGATGACGTCACCGCCCATGGTGATGACAGGTGGCCGTTTTATCTTTCGGAGCTTCGTAAACAGAGTGGCCGTTGTCTTGCTTGTGTTGACGGCGATCCTCCACAAACAAAACCAGTCGTAGGTAGCGTTTAGTGCGTCCTGGAGGTATTCTTTCAACTTTCGTGGTTGCCAAGACTGGGCGATGATGGCCTCGTCATCCGCGTAGAGCGCGATGTGAGTGCGGTAGAACTCTGTTGGAGCGTCGTGGACGAAGATGTTGTAGAGGTCTGGACTGAGGACTGAGCCTTGGGGCACTCCGGCGGAGATACTCTTCACAGACGACTGCGAATGTTGGTAGGCTACATAGAAGCTCCGATCGCGTAGGAATGACGCGATGAGAGCCACGATGTAGGCGGGAACATTAACTCTGTACAGTTTCAGAAGAAGGCCCTCGTGCCACACTCTGTCAAATGCCTTGGCAACGTCCAGAAACACAATGCCAGTGACCATGTTCTGGTTGTAGCCGTCGGCAATGATGTTGGTGACGCGTAGCAGCTGCTGAGTTGTCGAGTGCTTGGCTCGAAAGCCAAATTGCTCAGCAGGCAGGATGCTATTTTCTTCGAGGTGTCTCTTCAGTCGGCGTTGGATGATCTTCTCCAGGAGTTTTGAGAGGATGCTTAGCAGGCTGATAGGGCGGTAATTCTGCGGATCTCGTGCAGATTTGCCTGGCTTCTGGAACACGACAACTCGGGCCCTCTTCCAGATGGTAGGGAAGTGTCCGAGTCGCAGGGAGGCGTTGATGATGTCCACAAGTCTGCTGCAAGCCTTGGCCGAGAACTGCATGACAGTCTCAGCGTTGATTCCATCATCTCCTGGAGCCTTCCGTTTCTTCAGCTTGACGACGAGGTCACTAACTTCGGCGAAGCTGCATTCGTCGGCTGCGAGAGGCTCCGTCTCTGCTTGGCGGCTGGCAGCGAGGTATTCCTCGAGTTCGTCCTCAAGCGCCTCGCTGTGCTCGTTGGCTGGGTTTGGCACGAAGATGCCTTCGAGAGTCGAAGCCAGGAGTTCGGCTTTGTCTTCCGTACTGCATGCGAGACTATGAGGCCCCTGGATTGGCGGATTTGGCTCTGGTTTCTTTTGGAGTCTTCGCGACATTTGCCACACAGACCTGTCGGCAACCTCGAGTCTCGACACTGCTGAGTCCCACATCTGCGCTCGATGTTCGAGCAGAAGCTTGCTAAGTCCCTTGCGGCGCGTCTCGTAGAGCATCTTCATGTCCGGCGTCTTGTATCGTTGCCAGAGGCGGCGGGCGGCGTTCTTCAGTGCAACACACTTTTGCAAGTGCGGCGGGAGATCGAATGTCGTTACTCTTGCACGCGATGCTTTTGGCACTGCCGTGTCAATAGCGTGCTGCACTGACAGAGTGAGGTTCTCTGTGGCGTTGTCGAGCTCTGCTGATGTCGTGATAGGCGAGGATTCCAGTTCAGTGTCAAGATGGTCTCGGAATGCTGTCCAGTCTGCGCGCTTGAAAGCATAGCGGGGTGGCGGTTCTTGATGCACGAGGCAGTCACCGAGCTCAATGATGACTGGATTGTGGTCCGAGGACAGCTCGGCGACAGTCTCCAGGTGTAATGACTGGTTTAGGTTCATGTGCACGGCGATGTCAAGCACATCCGGCCTCCGTCTTGCGCCTGCGCCACTGTAGTGTGTTGGCTCGGCAGGTCCAGACACTGAATAGCCGTGACGTCTCGAGTGGGCAAACAGATGTTTGCCTCGCATGTTCGCCACACGCGAGTTCCACGCCGGGTTCTTCGCGTTCAGGTCTCCGGCCAGCAGAGTTGGCAGCGGGGATGACATCAGAGCTGTCATGTCAGCCGAGTGGAAAGCATTCTGTGGTCGGTTGTAGGCGGAGAAGATTCGCAGTTGTCCTCGCGGAGTCGTCACTTCGATGCCAGTAGCTTCTAGTTCGACAAGAGCAGGTAGCTGGATTTCGTGATGGCGGAGTCGATTGTTGACGATGACAGCTGTTCCTCCTGCGCCGCGCAGTCCAGGTCGGTCTGTACGATACACGCTGTGGTTCGCAATGCTCAGCTTCTTTCTCGGCACAAGATGTGTCTCGGAGATGAGGGCTATATCGATGTCGTGACGAAGAAGGAAGTCGACCAGCTCTATCTTCCGAGCGTCATTCAGGCTGTTGGCGTTCCAGGCGACAATTCTTGTGAAACTTGTGTCTAGGCGTGGAGCCGTAACACGGCGGAGAGCAGCGCGAGAGTAGCAGAAGCTACGAGCTTGCTTCTGGGGGTAGAGGCGGAGGGGAGGACTAGCTTCGAGATTGGACTCACAAGCGTGTTGACTTCCGGTGTGACGTCGGAGGCCAGGATCGCGTTGCAAAGCTGAGCAACTAGCTCTTTCCAGTTTGGAACTGTATTATCGCTCTCAGTGTCCGAGCTAGAAGGCTGAGTCTCTATGTTCAAGACTGCATCTGTGTAGGATTGGAAAGAGTGTGGTCTTGGCTGCGGAGCGACTGGGGTTGGTACCTCGAGTCTGCGTTGTTGGGTAGCTCGCTGCTGCGTGGGGAGCCGAGGGTCCACGTGACTTGGCTCGCGCTGACGATGCTCGGTGCGCGGCGCAGGTGGCGGGCGAGCTGCGAGAGCTCGCTTGAACGTCGCGCAGCCGCGGTAGCTGGCCGGGTGTTGCTGTTGGCAGTTCGCGCATGTAGCAGGCACTTCGCGAGACACTGGGCACGATTTTGCGTCGTGAGGACCAGCACATTTCACACATCGGGGCGAGTGCTGACAGAAAGTCGACACATGGCCGAGGCGCTGGCATTTGAAGCATTGCTGCATGCCAGTGCGTGATCTCGGTGCCTCTGTCGTAATGCGGCAGTGGCACAGATCCTTGAGAGTCGTCAAGTCCTTGCTGCCGGGCGGTGAGGTCAGCACAACTCTGAACAGCGGGAAGACTCGCTGCGCGCCACGGTCAGTGCGCAGCTGCGTCACGCTGCGCACAGAGTACCCGATGCGCGTCAGCTCGTCCTCGATGTAGTCGACGGGAGTGTTTCCTGGTAATCCGCGGATGACAAATCGCTGGCACTTTGCTCGGCCATCTAGAGCAAAAGTGTGGTATTGCACTTTTTCTGCTTTAAAGAGTCCGGTTACTGCGTGGAAGTCCTCCGCGCAGGAGAGTTGCACACGCGTGCAGTCGAACTTTGGAGTCACGTTAAAGTTCCCCTTCGCTAATGCGGCGATCGTGTCGCAAAGTTGCTTGTGGTTTCCCACAAAATCCCTCAACACGATCGGAGGAACTCTCCCGCGCTTCTTGTTGATCGCGGGTGCCTCCTCACTCACGACGGTTTCTTCAATGTTGACATTTTCATCAGCAGCGTCGACTTGTTGGCTGGGAGTCTCTTCTTCTGTGCCCAACACACCGAACGTGTTCGACAGCAACACAGGGTTCAGTGTCTCGGGACGCTTGCTCGGGCGACCTACTTTCTTGTGCACGCAGCGCGGGAGTGACGAGGAACAGCTGGCTTCGTCCTCGCTGCTAGATGACGTCACACACTCACTGTGGTTGCGCTTGGCACACACCTGCTGGAAGTCCATGTCTGTAGGGTTGGTAGCCATGAATAAACAGTGGGCGGTACTCAGTTAGCAGTGCTAACCTCACACCTCTTGTCCAGAACACGAAATGAAACACGAAATGAAATCACTGAAATACACTTAACAAAGCAGAGAATAGAGCGTAAAACATATGTAATAATAAAGAAAAAGTACTATTAACACTGAATTAACACACACATTTCACTTGCGAACTCGGAATATACACGTAACGGTAAAGATAGCGACAGCGAGCACAGAGATGACTACACGGTGTCGTCCAAAACGTCAACAAATAAATAAATACAATAGGTAGGTAAACTTTATTCTATCTTAAAGGCCTTGGCCAGGTTGCTTCAGCTTCTAAATAATAATGTGACAATAATGATTGTATCCAATATTCCAAAAAATCAAATCGATCCGACAATTACAACGCTCACAATGTGACAATTAAACTCTTGCCGCAACCCGCCACACACTGAACGCAAGCCCGCAACGCATGGAGCAGTGACGGCAGTGCGAGGGACCGCCCTGCAAGCCAGCTCGCGGCCGGCCTCGTGCTCTTACGCTGAAGCAACCTCCTAACTCTATGCCGATACATGGTATCAAATGTCAAATAAGTCAAATGTCCCCGGGTTTTACCGTAATTTACCAAGACATTTTTCCCGATAATTATTCCAAACTCGTCCACTTGGTGGTGGTTTCTTAGATACCTACAATCTGATTTCCAGACAGATTTCGGCGATGCATTCAGTAATTCGCACATTCGCACGCGGAAGTAATTCGCACTTAAATCTATTTGTAATGTCATAATCAGTCTCTGTAAAGTGGTTTGAACAAACTAGTGATGTTTAAGTAGGAGTAAAGTTGTCTCTGTTAATGTTATGAAGCCACTGTTTATATCTGTCTGCTGATGACTGACTGGGAAATCGATGAAAAGAGAGTTTAATTCCATCCGCGCCTACACATTTTAGAGTATTGTTACATTTATATACACATCATTCTTTAACCATTATTACGGTTTTTCACACGCAAGTAAAAAATTTAAACTAAAACTTACATTATTCACTTCTATTTATACACTGCAATAGTCACTAGTGTAAACGCTTTTATAATCACTATTTCATAATGATATACATAATTACTATGAAATAAAAGCACTATACATTCAAAATTATTTACTTGCTAGTCTTGCTACTATCCAGTCTTTCTCGCATAAAATAAAAACACACTGAAATATACCACCTATTCATGAAACCACACAAATCAACGCGCTGCATCCTGCTGTCTTGACGCCGAGCGATCCCTCGCACTGACGTCAGTGCCCCATCCGTGACCGGAAACAAAGAAGGGGTGAAATTCTGCTCATGGGCCGAAAACAACATTTTTTTTGACGCCTCAGCTCTTCCGACATCAACTACCATCCATTAAAACACATACCTTAGGAAGTCATACTGGGGCTTTAAGAGGACTGTCCTTAGAAATACATAGGAAATACGTAGGCGGCCAAGGTAGCTAATTTAGATAAAATCTTTGAGCCACAATAATGAATTTATCACTTTGAAATTTTCACATCACATAAATTAAAGGTGGTTAAATATGCCTTGCTTTCTGTTTTTTTTTAATAAAATTTTAAACATTTTGAACATGGTGTACAATTAGGCCATTTTTGGGTAGTTTTAAGCATAGAGTACCTAATTTAGATTTCACAAATTAAGCAAAATAAAAAGATAGGCATAATTATAAAACCTTCATTAACAATCCCTCCAAATTTCAAATTGATTGAAACAAAAGTGTGCCCTACAGATTACTTCCTTTTTGGGTCCAAGCGCTGATTCAAGAGATACTTATTTCTGTCCTGCAGGGCGATTGTATAACTTTCTTAGACGAGATAATGGATCGTTATCTATACCAATTGATGAAAGTAAACTATTAATATCATTGTTAATCATTTGAATTGTGCAAAAGCTACGAGGATATGAAATATAATTACATTATTTATCTCAGGAAGTCGACTTTACGCACTTTGAATTGTTTTACCTTCTGATAGGCTAAATTACTTTCATCAATTGGTATCGATAACGATCCATTATCTCGGCTAAGAAGTTATACAATCGCACTGCTGAGCTACGGTGCAGAAATTGTTTGAAATGTTTATACTGTGGTGTAGAATTGTTTATGAATTTGTCGTGAGACGGCGACGGAGGAGAGTGAAGTGACTGAGCCATGTCTCTCCCCACTCTTGCACCGGCAGCTGACACTTCATTGACAAGTCGCTCACAAGCAGTGTTGTGACCCACCATGGTTGTGACATAATTTTATCTATATAATTTATCTAGATAATATTTTGTTATCTTTTATCTTGTCTAGAAACATTTTTCAGTGATTATCTATTATTGTTATCTAGATAAATAAATTGTCTATCTTTTATATAAGATTTTAATTATCTAGATAACGAAATTCGGGAAAAGCATTGATTTTATCCGTGTTCTGACAAGACTTGACGAGAATGACTTCCGTATATTTTTTTATTCTATCTGTATTTATATTCTTCGATCAGTTAAAAATGCGTGAATATAATTATAATTCCCATTGAAAAATCAGTCCTTCCCAACATTTTTTTTTATCTTTATCTGAACTAGATTATCTAGATAATTTTTCGAGTTATCTTTATCTTTATCTAGATAATTTTTCGAGTTATCTTTATCTTTATCTAGATAACGTAAATACGTTATCTGTCACAACACTGCTCACAAGCACTTGCTCAAGTGCTTTATGGTTGGCCGCAAATGCACGTGGATTTTTTATATTTACCGTTTTGTTCATATCTAATATGATTCTATATTTACAATTTCATTAGGTACTAATTTTATTAAATTACCAATACTGATATTCTAGTGCAGAGGTCAACTTTTTTTGGTGAAGGAGCCAATTTCCCAAAAATTAATAAATTATATACTAATGGGAGCCGCAGTAGAGGCAATCAAATATAATACACCGAAAATAATAAATTGAATGACTAGTTTATTTTGATATTTTGACGAGGCCCCCCAGTTGTTGCCCCGCAGGATAGATTTTTAAAAATAATTTCGACAAAATATAAAATATATACAAAATATCAAAATACAAAATATCTAAAACGTCCGAATGAGTCTTTCGTCATATTGTGTGTCGGACCAGGTCAGATCGTCTCCTTTCAAACTGATTATTGAGGGAGTGATATTGTTATCCAAATAATTGCTGGGCTCCCAACAGGTCACATTTTACACTAAAAGTCATTTTTAGCCAGGTCATTAAAAGTCATTTTTTCATGGTTCATAGCCATTATTTGGTCATTTAAACTTTTTTTTTAAAGAGGAATTCAGTCCACCCACTTACTTTTCATGGAAGTAAAAAAAATTGGCTTAAAATTGTGTACAAAATAATCGCGTAGAAAGGCACCAAATTTGTTCCTGAAATACAAAATTTAACCGGGGCTATTCGCTCAGGTTAAGGGGTCTTCTCCCCAAACCCCCCATTGTGTTCGTAAGCAAATATTGTTCCCATAACAATCGCAGAGCGTCCGCCCACTTATTGTTTTACAAATTAACCACTCTTAGATTTGATTTTAGTTGAACGGTAATATATCTAAGTGATTTTTGGTGCATTGCTTAGGTAAAATAACTAATTTTTAATGACGAGGGCTATAGTACAGTCAGTTAGATCAATTTTAGGTCACAATTAGGGGTTTGATGATAAACTTGTAAAAATTTTACCATATACTCAGAAAAACTAGCTTATCAACATAGGTTTCGGTGCATATCAAATTTTTTCATATTTGGGGGGGTAGGAGGGGTCAAAATTTTACTTTCAATATTAGAATAAAAATGGCGGAGTTGGTGATAGCAACTCAAAACTTTCACAAAATCCTCATTAAACTCATCTTATAATAATGTGCCTTTGTGCATGAAAATATTCTCATTATTTTGGGGGGGGGGGGGGGGGGGGGGGGTAGACGATATTTTTAATTGTTGGCATAAACACTAGGGGTTTGATGATAAACTTGTAAAAACTTCATCATATACTCAGCAAAACTAGCTTATCAACATAGGCTACGGTGCATATCAAATTTTTTTATATTTGGGGGGTTAGGGGGGGTCAAATTTTTATTTTCAATATAGTAATAAAAATGGCAGAGCTGGTGATAGAAACTCAAAACTTTCACAAAATCTTCATTAAACTCATCTTATAATAATGTGCCTTTGTGCATGAAAATATTCTCATTATTTTGGGGGGGGGGGGGGGGGGTAGACGATATTTTTAATTGTTGGCATAAACACTAGGGGTTTGATGATAAACTTGTAAAAACTTCATCATATACTCAGCAAAACTAGCTTATCAAAATAGGCTACGGTGCATATCAAATTTTTTCATATTTGGGGGGTTGGGGGGGGGGTGGGGGGGTCAAATATTTATTTTCAATATAGTAATAAAAATGGCAGAGCTGGTGATAGAAACTCAAAACTTTCACAAAATCCTCATTAAACTCATTTTATAATAATAGGCTATTGTGCATGACATTATTTCCAATATTTTTAGGGGGTTGGGGGGTAGACGATATTTTTAATTGTTGGCATACAAATTAGGGGTTTCATGATAAACCCATAAAAATTTTACCCCATACTCAGCACAACAAGCTCATTAGCATAGGCTACGGTGCATATCAAATTTTTTCATATTTTGGGGGGTAGGGGTGGTTTAATTTTGATATTCAATATTAGAATAAAAATGTCGGAGTTAATGATAGAAATCTATAAAGTTTACAAAATACTCTATATACTCATCTTATAATAATGGGTCATTTGAATGACATTTTTTTCAATGATTTAGGGGGGAGGGGGGTAGACGATATTTTTAATTGTTGGTATAAACATTAGGGGTTTGAAGATAAACCTCTAAAAATTTCACCATATACTCAGAAAAACTAGCTCATTAACATAGGCTACGGTGCATATCAATTTTTTTCATATTTGGGGGGGTAGGGAGGGTAAATTTTTTATTTTTAATATTAGAATAAAAATGGCGGAGTTAGTGATAGAAACTCAAAACTATCACTTTTTAATTTTTAATTAAATTTGAAAATTGTCATATTTTGGTGAAGCAAAAATCTAACGTATAGTATAAATTGTTGGATAATCGTTCTGAATATACGTAAACGATGTTTTTTTTACATAAAATGTGGTATTGTTTGTCTAATTGTATTAGTTTCTTCATATTTTACGTACTCACGGTACGTATATTCAGAACAAGTATCTATTATTTGATACACTATAAGTTTGATTTTTCCTTCAACAAAATATCACAACTTTGAAACTGTATTAAAAATAATTGGCTTACCCACGGTTAAAGACATTTGGTAAATTTTTTATATGTTATCAACTATTTAATTTTAGATCGATTGGTGTCAAAAAGTATATTATTTACTTTTATTAACGATGACTTAATGGTAATTGTCATTGGACGCTTAAAAATGGGAAATTTTACCACGTTTTGGCCTCTCATGACCTTTGTATGACCTTTGTAATGGTCATATTTGTTTTAATTTGTTGTACTAACCATAAGCTTTCATTTGATATGCTACTCGACTAGGTTGATAAATTTTGATAATTTGATAATGACAACAATGTCTTTTTGACAAATTTGGCATTTTGGCCCACTCACGGTAATTCAAATTTAGAGAACTTTTGATATGTTTTAAAGGGCATTGTTCTGTATCGTTTCACATCAAAAAACCTTTTGTTATTAATCGTGGTGATTCAGGAAATTGGTTTACTGTTAGACTTTGTACTCAAAAATAAAAATCGCCCTTTAAACTATTTGACAGATTTATTGGCCCACTCATGTTTTAAGAATTTCGTAGAACGTTTGATATGTTATTAACAGACTCATTTTGGATCGATTAATATATAAAAGTTTGTTATTATCTTTATGAGGGATGAAGATATCACATTTGTCCTGGAACACTTTAGAAATGAGATTTGACCACTTTTTGACCCCTTTTGACCTCTGTATCAGTTTTATAATGGTAATAATGATTTGTATTAATTGTACTTAACATAAGCTTTCATTTGATATGCTACTCGACTAGGTTGATATAATTTGGTTATTTGATAATGACAACAATGACTTTTAAACAAATTTGGCATTTTGGCCCACCCGCCCTAATCAAATTTCGGAGAACTTTTGATATGTTATAGAGGGCATTTTTATGAATCGAATTACATCAAAAAATCTTCTGTTGCAATTACTGATGGGTCAAAGTGATTAGACTCTGGAAGCTGGCTGTCAGTTGTGTCACTACCTCATTTTTTTGCCTTTGTGCAGTGTTTTGTAGGGCAAATATTATTTGTCGAGTTTCAAACGATTTTACTCGAACGATACATTACTATTATAGAGAAAAAGTTACAGCTGTTCAAATTTGGTTGTCAAAAAATTGATTATACGGAGTTCAAATACCGCCCGTCCAGAAAACTTCCAATGGCCGGGACGCTGTTCCTTCAAAACTGCGTACCGATATCTGGCTGAAAATTTCAAATTTTATTCAAAATAGATTATGATCGCTTCCGTAAAAATTTCAATCAATATCAATATATATAACGAAAGTTATTAAAACTTGAAGTTGAGCTTGAAAACAGAATAGTGGGGGAAAAATCACTTTTATGACGTGTGTAATAAAAGTTTAGAAATAATCTACATTATTCAGATTTTACGTTCAACTTCAAGATTTCATAATTTTCGTTCAGTTCATTCAAATTGATTGATATTTTTACACAATCGATCTTTATATATTTTCAATATAATTTGAAATTTTCAGCTAGATATCGTACGTAGTTTTGAAGAAACAGCGTCCCGGACATTGGAAGTTTCTGGACTAGTGCTATTTGAGCTCCGTATAATCATTTCTTTGACAACCAAATTTGAACAGCTGTAACTTTTTTCCTATAATAGTGATGTTTTTGAAACTTGCACATATTAAATTTTGGTATGTTTTCTAATATGTGTACAAATTTCAGATCTATAATAGTTTCGATATAGTGACCTCTCAATCAGGGGGATTTTTTTTTGCGCCACCCGGTATAAAAATTATTTACACACTAAGATGCTACGGAAAAATTTCCATATATTTATTTAAAAAATAAGTACGATGTAATTATATCTATAATAATTATATGATATTTTAATATTCCACAAATTAGTTATTGTTTTCCTGAATTGCACTTGTCATATTCCTTTCCATTAGATGAATGTCCTTTTATGGAGTACAACTTCTAAGAAACACGCCGACATAGTAAAATCATAACATCAACATTACCCTCCCTCACTCGGTGACCGAGCTCTCAGCTGCCGAGCTAGGATGTTTGTAAATTGTTTTCATTTCTCGAGTGGAACGAATAAACAAATGTAACTAACAACTATGCCCCTGCGGATGCATCACGCAGCATCGACGGAGTTCGCCAAACCAGGGCCGATGGTCTTAAGTTCATATATTTGGCGGCAAAGTGTATTGCTATTTTCATGTTGGCACAACCTGTACTGAAATTGTGTTTTGTATGTTGGCACTCCTGTAATTAAGTCCAGCTCACCTCGGTGATTATATATTGTGTCTGAAAACCAACAGCTTGTATTGTTAATGATACTTTCAGTGTAATTTTCTAGTGAAATCAGAATTAAATGTGTTGTTATTAAGAAACACATACCATGTGAGTATTTGAACAAGAATCTAGATGTATATTGCTTCCTACGTGTAGCTATGTGGAAGATAAGCTATCGGCTGGACTTGCCGTGTTGTTGGAGATTACGTTTGGTTTGTAGCGAGCTGCATGTTAGTTTTGATACACATAGTTATCAAGTAAACAGTTCGATGATATTCTGTCAGTATTCTGTAGCTAGGAAATCATTGATTGCTGGATATTAGACAATGTTTTCTCGGTCCACGTAAAAGTAGAAGAGTGAGCAGCTACAGTTCATTTACCTTACAGACAAGACCAGGCAAAACAAAATGTGTCAAAACAATTCTCAACTAGAGAGCCTGTATACTCTCAACCACAGAATTGTAGAGCTCCGGTGAAAATAAACTAATCGAGGTACTAATTTAGGTATCTATGCAGAAATGTAGGTAGGTACGCCAAAAGTGTACCTTCAGCTAACCAAATCGAAAGTGGAGTATTTTTTAACGAAATAATGCTGTCAATTCAAGAATTTCAAACCAATTACAAATATAAACTAATAAAGAATTCATACCGGCATAATAATCACTCCGTGTATAAATAGCTGCCAAGTCACCTTGAAATTGTGACTTACAAAAAAACTAGCACCAATAATTGATGTTTTCAATTATTGATTATTCAAAAATTGTTGTTCAAAATAAAATAAATGATTCCTACTTATCGATGCAACGCTTTTTTGTGTGGGTATGCAATCTAACACTAAAAATTTAGAAGTACCTAATCTACAAATTCTGCACTGAAAAGTAGTGATTATCAAAAATTGCCGTCAGACAGGGTCACTTTGAACAATTTTTGGACATTTTTATCATTTTCTCTCTAAAATGAAGCCCAACAAAGCTGATTATTTTACCTAGTCCTGTCCACGTGCTAATGAAGAGAGCCAACTACAAATAAATTGTCTATTTTGCCTCCAAGACCTGAAAAAAAAAAATGTGTTCAAAGTCACCCCGCGAGTGGGGTCACTTTGAACACCAAACATTTTTTCACTATAAATCCTCATGCATCCATGATATGTTCAAAGTAACCCCATAGGTGTGATCAGCATGAAGAGGACCATAGGAAAATCTACTTTTGGAGATTTTGTTCAGCATATTAAATGCAATTTAAGGACTTTTTCAATATTCAAAATTTTTTGCTTCATATTAAGACCAAATTTTTAGACTGTTCTAGTAATAATGGAAGTTATTAGTACACATAGAAAAATTCTACACATTATATTTAGTAAGCAAGGCATTTTGGTTTATTTGAGAACACATCTTGTAACATGGTATTTTTATGAGTGTGCGTGGAAGGCGCTCGCAGCCATAAATTTACGCATGTTTCATTTCAATGATTAACAGTAGAAATTCACGTTAATGATTAAAAGTTCATAGTAGAGGAACAATGCGTTCAAAAGAGATATTAAACAACATTGTGAACCTCCTATTCAATCGTTGAGGCAATTTTGTTACGATGTCTCGAATGTGTAATATTGAGGTGTCCTCCTTTTGCGGCCAATAGAAAATATTCTTCGATTCCCTCCATAAGAATTTGAATACATGTTCATATTCATAAGGTTCCATTTCATCAGATATTTGACTGACATAATGTTTGGTTGTCTTTTTGGACCATAATCCAACATGTTCAAAGTCACCTCAAAAACCCTTAAAAAAATTGTATTTTCCAAATATTTTTTTTTCTCAAAATATGATTGTAGTAGACACTTGGAAACTTCACATTTTCTTGTCAATGGATCACAGACTTCAAAAAAAATACTGTAGCCGAGAGGAATCCACCTAGAGATGTGTTCAATGGAAAGTTTCAGACCCACAAAATTTGTGAATTTTTTAGTAGTTGTATTATTAATATTTTGACACCCTTTTTGATACAATATCTTGGAAAGAACAATGTAATCATACAAGGTGATCCATAAATAAACAAGAACAATATATAAAGTCCAAAGAAAGTGTTGGACATGTACATATAAAAAAATTATAAACAAAATTGACAAATTGTTCAAAGACACCCCAGGGTTCAAAGTCACCCCAGTTGACGGTATAAAGTAAAGTCAAAACATTTTAAAAAATACTTGGCGCATTGTGAATATAAATAGTATATAAGTTTTGGCCAGAAATAAGATACCTAATAAAAAGATACCTAGGTAACGATAAAGCCCTCAAAAACGATGCGCCAATTATTTTTCGAAAAGTTTTGACTGAAATATTCTATACTCCAGCCTCTTTAGAATTTGACCCCAAACTAATTATTTCTAAAAATGTATTGTGACGTTATTATGAAGGACCTCCTACATAACTCATAAACTACAGATAACCAAATTTTTGGCCGCCGTTTTCTTTTTATCAAGAGTTTTGTCAAAATCGATATTTATTTTTTTACTTTACTTTCAATATTTCTTTATTTCTTTTCAATGTTTTGTGTCATCCCAAAAATAATCAGCTTGATCGCATTCATTGTTGTACCATGATTATACAATACATTTATATTTTTAAAAACAACCTCCAAATTATTCAAACTGCTCTAGACGAGTCGTTATTTGAGTTAGGCCCGGTAACCAAAGTTAAATGTGCTGGATTAACTAACTTTTGGATTAAATTCAACTGTTTTAATCATTTTGAGGTATCTGATTGGCTGAGCCGCCAAGTTAGTCCAATATTTAGTTAATCCGACTCAGATTAACTTTGGTAATACTGGCCCTTAACGACTTCATTTTTTTGCACTGAATTTAGACGGCTGGGCAGTGAGTTTGACCTTGAAGAGTTTTTTAATCGATGTTTATCAATATCTTTACCAATGTAATTGTTAACAAAATAGGACTTTGTACGCATATTCAGAACAGTTCAATGAAAATAATTCCATAGCTTGTAATGGTCTATTAGATTTACTTTGTCCTACAGACGTTTAGTGCCCGAAAATTAGTAAAAATATGGCACTAAACATCTGTTGGGCAAAATATAACTAATAACTTATTTCAAACTATGAAATTATTTTCATTGAATAGTTCTGAATACTCGTATAAAGCCCTATTTTCTTAACAATTACATTGGTAAAAGATATTGATAAAAATCGATTAATAAACTCTTCAAGGCCACGCTCACTACTCAGCCCTCTTAAGTATTCTGCACATGATACAAATTGACGTATAAAAAGTTTACCGCAGGAAAATAAATTAACGTTTTTTTTACATTCAGTATGAGTACAGGTAGGTAACATAAAAAAATTATATGCCGTTTGAGCCGTTATTTTGTTGTTACAGACAATTTAGTTGAAATGCCATATTAATTGTGATCTAAATAACGTTTATACTTTTGGTTAATTTATTAGGACCAACTTTGGATTAAGTTAATTATCGGTGGTTTGTGGAATTTAGTGAATCCTATTGGCAGTTGAATTTGCGCCAACTGGATTCATTGGTTAACCATCGATAGTTAACTTAATCCAGAGTTGGTCCTACCCGGACTAAGTAATTAATTATTGTTGAATATATACACAATCTAAGGTCGGGTAGGACCAACTTTGGATAAGCTAACTATCGATAGTTAGTGAGCAGTTAACCAATGAATCCAGTTGGCGCGAATTCCACAGCCAATGGGATTCAAGTTAACTTCCACTAACTATCGATAATTAACTTAATCCAATTTTGGTCCTACCCGGCCTAAGAAGTCTAGATCTAGTTGCGCGCGCCGGCTTATATGGAGTGCAAACCTCTGAAAATGTAATCACCCAGAATCTTCGAAAACCAAGAAAAAAATTGCCACTTGGATACAGATGTGTGCTTGTTCTGACGGCTTCTAGTGCTCAGTCGGTAAAACAGCAACGATTCTGGCTGAACATGTATTACTTGAATCACTGTGAAGTGGAAACGAAACACTACCTAACCTAACATGTTTTGTTGGCATTTGAAGGGATTGACACTTTTTGTATGTAATTGTTTCGTAATTCCAATAACTGACGTGCACAATTTTTATCCGAGCAGTAGGTATGTTATTGTAAGTAAATAATGAATACAATGATAAAACGATGATGAATCTCATAAATTAGCAGCTAACCTTTGGTTGAAAGGTAATCTCTTCACTTTCCTATTAACTAAATCACACTTTGGTATAATACACTTTTGTGACATTTTAAATATTGTTATTTATTTATATTTATAATTGTATTTATGTTATTGTAATTAAATGAAGTTTAATTAGCCATCCATCCATCCCAACTATCGGAATTACAGAATGTTTACCTACCTCAATTGTTTGAATTGCAAACTGCGCCTTCTAAATCGAAAATCATACCGTTCTTGCTTTACTCAACTATTAACAGCTACCGGCCGAGCCACCGACGTAAGAAAATGATTCCAAATTCCCCCGCTAGGAAGACAACTTGGGCAGTAGGCAGACTTATTTTTGCATGTTTTGGTGCTTGGGCAGTTTGCACTCCATACTTTTTTGCAAATTGAAAATATCCTTAAATACAACAATCAAAACAGCTCTAAAATGGCAACCATTTGAGCTTTTTGCACTTAATTTTCAGAAATTTTGCATCACGTTGTGCATTATGACACAATCAAGATGCTTAACGATTGTGAAAAAAAATATTAGCTTTAAAGAAGTTCGGTTAAAATATGATAATTATATGATAAAAAAATCTATTTAACTAGGAAAACCCTCTGTTTAACGCGTTGATGAGCGAGCACGGATACGCGCAACACCTCGAACCGAAAGTGTGTCCATCGAAAATTTCCTTAAAAGCCAAATATTCTTGAATTTCGTCACAGACTTTTATGAAAATCTCTAGGAATGCTTAAATATTGGCCCCAATAACCATGTTTTAAGTTAAAGTTTTAAGTTGATCGATCAAACGGTTCCTTGTTAATTTTCAAAAAAAAAAGTTCTTGTTCAAAAAATATACCTGGGACCACTCATATGATATAAGCGCGTGTACACAATATTAGATCGATCTGTTGAACGGTCATTATCAGTTTCATATGCGTTTGAAAATGTCTGCTCTAATTAAAGTTCGTTCACGTTAAGAATAATGATCCGTAATGGCGGCCGTGTACTACTGTACCTAGTATAGCGAACAATTGTATACCTACATATGTAAATATCAATAATCAAAAAACATGTATAAGACGACTGTGGATAAAATAAAAATCAATTTTATTGAATTATTCTAATATTTTCTACTATTAAAAATTGTGTATTTCACATAATGTATTCAATTTTAATAATACAAAGAAGGAAGTATAGCAGTTGACAGGGCAGTGTTCATGTGAACGACCAATGAACGACGTGATCGACTAAAACGTCAGAAATATTCTTAACGTGAACGAACTTCACCTTGGAGCTTGGAAATGAAAAGACGAAGTTGCCGTGATCAATCATTTCCAGAATTTGACAGCCAGAACATGCAAAATGTCCTTAAAATGTCTATATCTTTTGGGTTTAAGTACTTATTAGTCTGTAAATTGTCAAAAATTCAGATAATAGCAGTCCCAATGACATTGCAAAGTTTTAAGTTGATCGGTCGAACGATTCTAGTTTAAATTTAAAAAAATCACAGGAAAGAAGGTTTCAAATTTTAACCAATGGAAGGATTTAGCTGAAACTTTGTAATTTTGGGGACAATGTTGGTCGTAAAGACTTGTAAAAATTTCAAACTGATCGGACCAACCAATCGAAAGTTTTTTTTAAATTTTATCCAATCAGTGGATTTAAAAATAATTAGGGTCTGCAACGCCTAGAAATGTTTCGTAACGTGTGAAAAATTTCAGCTCGATCGAAGAAAAACTCTGACCTGGATATCATCAGTAACAGAAACAAACAAAAAGAAACAAAAAAAACAGTGGTCCGTGTCAAAATAGCCACAAAGAGTCGCTCGCTACAGTTTGTTCAAATCTTCTGTAGCTACAATGATTATGGTGGTGAAGATGGCAACGAAAATGATGTACTACGCTAGTACCAACACAACAAAATGATAATCAGCTAGAACTAGGTGGCACATTCAAGTTAGCGGATTTTATTTGGAGAGTTTAGGTTGGCAAAGTGTGAATTCAGATGGAAGGTCTGGATGGTGCTGCTTATTTACACCCTAACGGCGTTGTAAGCGTAAATTGAACAGTCTATACGCTCGCGCAATCAAAATGGCTGCCCAAAAATGTTTACCTAAACTTTCGTTCATAAGTTGCTCAGATGGACCATAATAGTGCCATTTAGTGCCATTATAATGCCATTTATTAAAAGCGTCGTAGTTATTTTGGTTTAAATTTGGCAGTCACATTTCCAAAACATACGAAGGTAAAACTATAACATTTTTAAACAACCTTCTTTAGTTTAGAGTATTTTTCTTCACAATAGTTATTTTTAAGTAAATTTTTTAAAATTGTGTGCAAATTGCTCAATTGTTTTTTTTAGAGCTGTTTTGATAAAGAGAATTATCTGCCGAACAACAAACGTAAAGGCGAATATTGTTTGGATTGCTTGTGTTTATTTTCACCAATATTCGTTAACTTAATAAATTAACCGAAAATGTAAACGTTATTAATAAAAATTAATGTGATTTCACAAAATTGTGTGTTAAAACAAAATGGCGGCTTAAGTTTATTATTTTTTTATTGGTTTACCATATTAATTGTATAAAAATTAAACTTTTATTGTTCTTAGTTTCAATTAGTTTGTGTTTAAATCTAAAACTGTTGAGGGGAAAGTTAGTTATAAAAAGGCGGTTGCGGTTAACTTTTTATGTCATGGTGTATCATGTGCGGACAAGTTCAGTATAAAATGTAACGACTCGTCTAGAACAGTTTAAATAAAAATTAGGTCATTTTAAAAAATTAAAATAATGATGTATAAATATATTTGTGATCAAGCTGATAATTTTGTTTGTATAGCACAAAGCATAGAAAACTACGGGAAAAAAATATTGAAAGTAAAGTATTCCTTGAAATTTCTAGGTTAGAAAATAAATTTAGATTTTGACAACTAACTCTTGAAATATCAAAACCGCCTAAAAAATTGGTAAACTTTCGTTTATGAGTTTTGTAGGTAGTCCTAAATAAACATCAAAAAACATTTTTAGAAAATATAAGTTTGGGGCCGGACCCATTTTTTTAATAAGTTTATAGCTATTTTTTATCACTACTTTTCAGGGTTGAATGTTTTTATTTATTAATGTATATTTATTTATATGTGAAGACTGGGCTGTTATTTGGACACGCAGTGTTTTTTTTATGCGGATAGCACAATTTTTTTTATTTTGTTCTTTCAACTAGTGCCTAACATATAGAGAGGCCAATTGTTATACAATTACCAGTGACTATAATTCCTTTAAATAATACGCCTTCGTGATTTGGATGATATGAAATTTGCCGCAACTCGGATATCCAGCCTATTGTGGATGTATAATCTCGGCACTTACTTTGTTGCAGAGAGGAAATATCATGGCACTTCAACTCAGCAAGATCATGATCAAAACTGAGCCAGAAGATGATGAAGATTGTAATATTGAATTGAAATACCATGATAGCTTAGCTACATCCGTCCTGCCAACAGAAGACGGCTTGTTAGTACCACAGCAAAACATCAAGAAAGACTCGTTGGATATTCCCATTAAATCTGAAGTTGACACCGAATTGCCTCACGAGGATAACGATGCTATTCAACCAAGTCAAGACACAGAGCCACTTGTTGATCACACCATAGAGAAGATCTATTCGTGCCTCATCTGCAGTTTCAATACTTACTTCGAATGCTCCCATGCCGAACACAAGTTCAGTCATTCCTTGCAGATGAACCAAGTGAGGCAGTGTTCCGTGTTTCTGAACAGATGTGATTCAACCTGCAGTTCAAGCAACACTCTGCCGTCTTCTAGCGAGGATAACGATCCCGGCCATGTTGTTGATATGGATCAACCAGGAACCAGCCAGCTTCCCAGAGACTTGCCCTACTCTTGTGAACTCTGCAGTTACCAGTGCAACTCCAAACGGAACCTTGTGGATCACAAGCTGAGTCATGCCTTGAAGAAGTACCAAGTGAACAAGTGCTCTGTGTTTCTCATCCGATGTGATTCAACCTGCAGTTCAAGCAACACTCTGCCGTCTTCTAGCGAGGATCACACTGAACCAAGTCAAGACACAGAGCCACTAAACAACAGCCTCGTTCCTCCCATAGACTTGCTCTACTCTTGTGAACTCTGCAGTTACCAGGGTAAATCCAAACGCAACCTTGCTGAACATAAGAGACGTAATCATTGCAAGAAGAAGCATCAATGTGGCCAATGTGATTATAGTACACAGGAGAAGTATAATCTTGTAAGACACCAGCGTATTTATTCAGGAGAGCGGCCATACGCATGCGACGTCTGCCCTTTCAAGACTGCCACAAAAAGTAACCTGATACGGCACAAACTTCGCCATTTTAAGAAGATGAAGAGGTTCAAATGCAGCCAGTGTGACTACAGATTGCATGAGAGGAGCGGCCTTGTAGTTCACATTCGCACTCATTCGGGGGAGCGGCCATTTGCATGTGACATATGTACGTTCACATGTGCCCATAGTAGTAATCTGATTACACATAAATATCGACATTCTGCACTTGAGAAGAAGTTCCAATGTGGTCAGTGTGACTTCAGATTTACCAGTAAGAGCGACCTTGTACGACACATGCGCATTCATACTGGGGAGCGGCCATTTGCATGTGACATATGTACGTTTACCTGTTCCCGGAGAAGTTATCTGGAAATACACAAACGTCGACATTCTTCAGAGGAGAAGAAGTTCAAATGCGCGATGTGTGACTACAGATCTCACACCAAGAGCTGCCTTGTACGTCACCTGCGCAATTATTGTGGTAGGCGGTAATACGCATGTAACATTGTCTCCATCATTCAAGAGAACCCGTCAATGCACAGGCTTCAAATATTAAAAGTGTATACATAATGGTAAGGATAACATTATTTTTATAATGTGTGAAGAGTATATAGTAATCGAATTTGTAAGATAAAAAATGTTGCTATGCTATAAAAATTATATCTATATTTTAGCGTCATTAGTGGCATTGTTTTTACATGGTGTTTATTCAATAATGTATAATCTACCTATTTGTTAGGAAGTTACTCTCTGATCTAAAATAGCTTCGGGATTAAAATGTATAATTAATAATTAATGTGTAATGTATGTATAATGTATAATGTATAATATAATGTTTAATGTATAATTTATAATTAATGTGTAATTAAAAATATATAAATATTTTTCTTAGTTAGGTAAAGTAGTTCCATAAACTATATATTTGAATTTAGAGCTAAATGTGTTTCGATGCTTTGATTTTGCTTTGATTTCAATTAGTTATTAGTGATTGGGTACAATTACACATATGTATTTGATTTTTTTTCCATCCCGATTTTTTATTGTAATAATTGTTTAAAAAAAAATCGAAACAATAAATATGCTTCTAATCGGATATAAAACACATTGTCAAATATATTATTTTTATTATTATGACCAAATTATGTTAATTGTTTTTTAATATTAAAACAAATATTGAAACATCTGTAGACGTCATCAGTTAATCAAATTTTCAAGAAATTGCGTCAATCCATATGTGGTCATTCAGAGAAATCAATGAAAACTGTCTCCTGTGCCATTACTTTAACAATGTCCTTAAGACGGCTGGTTAGTGAGTTTGACCTTGAAGAGTTTTTAATCGATATTTATCAATATTTTTTACTAGTGTGATTGTTAACAAAATAAGATTTGTACGAGTATTCAGAACAGTTCAATGTAAATAATTCCATAGCTTGTAATGGTTTATTAGATTTTCTTTTTCCTACAAACGTTTAGTGCCCGAAAATTAGTAAAATTATGGCACTAAACATCTGTTAGACAAAATAAAACTAATAACTTATTCCAAACTATGAAGTTATTTTCATTGAACTGTTCTGAATACTCGTACAAAGCCATATTTTGTTAAAAATAACATTGTAAAAATGATATTGATAAAAATCGATTTAAAAACTCTTCAAGGTCACGCTCACTACTCAGCCCTCTTAATAAGTTCTGAGACTGGCGCCTTCTTGCTAATTTGTGTTGGAGCAATTTCCAATTCATTTAGGTTTTCACAGCTCGTAACTTTGAATTCCTTTGTGTATCACAATATGTAAATATTTAATATCGATTACTTATATCGAATCAAGGAAAATTGACGTTTAGATTGATTGAGCTTTTAAGAAGCATGTGTTAGATAACAGCAAAGTGTTTTTAGGAATTTGTCTCCACGCAAACAGAATGAAAGGAAATGCTATTTGTGGCCCTTTAAAGCTTAAATCCGATGATTTTACGATAAACATCGTTGTAACACATTGAGGTTACAATAGAGGTACAGTCGGGGGTGCCGAGTGTTTTAAAATGCGCTGTTAGGCAGCTTTTCTTAATGTGACGTAGGGCCTAGATGTAACAAAATTACGTCATTTCCGCCTTTGATTTCCGGTACAAACAATTACAGCACAGAGTGTTTACATTATTAAAAATGACCCAAAAATTAACAAAAAACAAAAAACCTCAAAAAATTTACATAGTATAAAGATGTAGCCTAAATTCGTCTCTTGTTTTCATGTGAAAACTATTTACTGGGCAGAGATTAGAACGCGGCAAGATGACGAAAATTTGAATAATGGAAACTATGTTGGGACGTCAATGATGACATTTCGTTTTACAATTGATATTATCATATTATGCACTTAGGACACTGTAAATTACATTTTTAAATGTATTTGAGTTTACAACTGACTATTAAAGGATATCAATACATAAATTGGTCATTTTAACTCATTAAAACTCATTTTAGTTACTACAAAAATGTTACCCAACCGCTGGCGCCATCCCACGGACATTTTAATTACTAAAAAAAATGTTACCCATCTAGGCCCTACGAAGCTGCCAGTTTTTCTGCTAGGCCGAGAAAGACTTCATTGCGCGCTCACCTTGCAATGACGTCTTTCTCGGCCTAGCAGAGCAAGTGACGGTGGCTCCATCTGGTGAGTGTTCAAACACTCGGCGCCCCGACTGTAACAGTGAGAGCTGATTAATTTGTCCAGAAGCGAGATTTTCTAAAATTCTGTTAGTGTGAAGAAAAATGTGAAGTAAACTTTATGAATAACTGTGCGTTTCCCAGTTACCTATTACAGGGCTCTTATAGTTTCATAGAGTGTTTTGATTTGACCTTATATATCTTTAGTTGTTTTAAATCAGTAGTTTAAAGCTTTCATTTATAAGTGAAAGTTCTTTGTTTGAGTTCTTTCTTATTCGGCAATCAAAATGATGGAATCTTATTACCCAAAAGAAATGTTTTCATTATTATTTAACATTTAATAATAAGTAGTAGTTAATATAATTGAATGTATTCATTCTTAACAAGTTGATTTGACAGGATGGAATTATTAAATGATTTCAATGTGGTAAAGTAGATAGTTGCTTGTTTCACTATTATTTTAGAGCAACTATATATTTGAAATTACGTGTTTCATATTATTCACGTAACTACTTTTCGCTTTATTTGCTGGCTTTTATTCAAATGTTTTAGTCACTTATTCCTCTCATGCAAAGTTTGGTCCCCATGTTCCAGCTTACTTAATTTTGTTGTTTGTTAAAATTAGGCAACCCAATCATTTGTGGGAACATATTCATGTAGCAAACATTTAACAATTTATATAATAAAATGCTTCTGTTTTGGAACACAACGTGGTTTTAGTATTTTATTTCTACAAACCAATCAAGTGCTTCGTGGTAATTTATTTTTTCTATGGTAAGTACTTTACTTCACAAAGCTACTTCCAGAGTTATGATTAAACATCAGGTGCATAACTTTTAGAATAGACATTTAAGGAAAGACAAAGGAAAATTGCTACATTTTTTTTTGTTTTCTTAATTTTCTATATTTATTATTTTTTATAATATAGAATTCAACTCTTTAAAATAGTATATTCCCTTAGTAAGATGCTGTATTTTTTTCTGGGATAACGCAATGCCTTATGAGAGTTCAATATTTCATATGCTATTATATGTATTTCATAAACATAATATTATATTGATGATGCAAATTTATCTCATAAATTAAAACACTTCTTTCGTTTGGACATTTATCACAAGTTCTTCTTAATTATTAAATACAATATTTCGGTTATTTTCAATAACCTTCATCAGGTAGCAAAGTAAAAATTAAAAAAAAAATAATAATTTTAAAAAAAATTTAAAAATTTAAAAAAAATTTAAAGTAGACAATTTTTACTTTGCTACCTGATGAAGGTTATTGAAAATAATCGAAATATTGTATTTAATAATTAAGAAGAACTTGTGATAAATGTCCAAACGAAAAGAAGTGTTTTTATTATCATCCAAGTTCAAGAGCTAAAATAATTTATTATCTCATAAAGTTCTTCTTCATTTTTTGTGTGTGTACATGATTAGATTAGAAAGGTATAGACACATAATTTTTATTGAATTCTTGCTATTTTTTGTACAACTAATTTTTTTTTAATTAAAAAAATAAAAAATAATTTTTTGTAAATTTTTTGTATTGATATGAAATTTTATTTTTAAAATCCTTCTAACACGTTTGATAATGTAGTTAAGTGTCCTAAAATATTTTTTGGAGGTTGTTATCACCAAAAATTTGGAAATATAACCAAAAACTCGAGAAGTGTGTTTTTCTAACAAAAACAATTTTTAAAGCCAAAATATTGAAATTTGTGGAAAAAATCAGAAAATTTAATTTTAGTCTTTACATAAATCTTGAAAATTTGAGAACCAGTGACATTTTATTGTAGAAGTTAGAAATGTCACCATTGTCCTCCCTTAAGGCGTCCTGGTAGCTTCATTGGTAAAGCACCTGGCCGGTAACCCGAATGACATGGGTTCGAATCCCATACGGGGTGTGAGGTTTTTATTATCCAGGCTCCTTCTTAAAAATGGAAGGCCTTATTTGTATGAGAGACATTGTATTATACATTATTGTATTTTATTGTTTTGGATTAAGGGCATATTGGAGACATTTATAAACGAAATAATTGTACGATTAGTGCACCTAGGAATATATTTCATCAAATATGATTTATGCAGACTTACATAATGTTCATCTGATTGAATATTACATTATTCTAAATGTATTTTGCGCCATACATACAAAAACAGTTTTATTAATCAGCCTCTTTCGTTTGATTTTTTTTCCCCCTGTTTAAACAATCAATATGTATCTTTTAACAAATTGCAGATGTACCGCTTTCATTACAAATGCATCCGGTGAAACAACCGTCGTGGTCCAGGATTTTTTCTTTCGGTTTGCACCACTTAGGCATTTCTGAAGTCAATAGTCAATAGTCGTTGTTAAAATATGGAAGTTTAAACCTAGAAGAAGAAGAAAGAGAGGTCGTCCAAGAAGGATGTGGCTTGATGACATTGGAGAAGCCATGGAGAAAAGGAATCTTCTCGAACAAGATTGCCATAACCGGGAGGTGTGGCGTGCGGGATGCGGAAAACGGCCCGAGCTGTAGTGAATCCGCTCAATATATAATAGTCGTTTCAGTCGAAAATTTATATTGCTAATTTTAAAACTTATATTTGTCATATTTGTTTACGACAATTTAGCTAAGCGGTGTTTGAAAATACTTTTAAGCACTTTGTCTACATTTTAAATTAGAAAATATTTGTAGCCGCCAAAAACTCCAAATATTTCAAGTTTTCTAATTGAGAATATTTTTTTGTTTTTTTTTATTTTTTATAAACATCAATAATAATATTTTTTTAAAGTGATTTTCGTTCAGCCTAAAAATTGATATGATATCTGAAAAGTATTTATGATGTCCATTTACGATTATAATAAAACGGAGAAACCAGTTTTCATTTTATATAAATATGTTGTACCATTATTAATTGTGCCTGTTTTCTATTTTACATTAGATTGAAAATTATTTTATTTTCAATATTATTTTATGTTTGCCTTTACTGAGAGGTTCAAAGTAAACCAAATTTATATATCTTACTTATATTCGGTGAATGATTTGATGAAGGTGGTGATAGTAAGAGCGAACGCAACGAAAATTCGTCACAAAAAGCGGCGTGGCGCCATTCACCAAAAACTTAGCAACAAAATATTATACAGGGTGGCGCAAAAAAAATTACCCTGATTGAGAAGTCACTTTATCGAAACTATTATAGATAGGATTCTGAAATTTGTACACATATTAGAAAACATAACAAAATTTAATATGTGCAAGTTTCAAAAACATTACTATTGTAGCCGTAGGTAAAAAGTTACAGCTGTTAAAACTTAGTTGTCAAAAAATTGATTATACGGAGCTCAAATAGCTCGCGTCCAGTAAACTTCCAAAGGCCGGGACGCTGTTTCTACAAAAATACGTACGATATCAAGCTGAAAATTTCAAATTATTTTGAACATATGTTAAGATCGATTGTGTTAAAATTTCAATCAATTTAAATGAATGGAACGAAAGTTATATAATCTTGAAGTTGAGCTTGAAAACAGAATAGGGGAAAAAATTCACTTTTATAACGTGTGTAATGAAAGTTTAGAAATAATCTATACATATTCTGATTTTACGCTCAACTTCAAGATGCCATAATTTTCTTTCCATTCATTCAAATTGATTGACATTTTTACACAATCGATCTCAACATATTATCAATAAAATTTGAAATTTTCAGCTTGATATCGTACGTAGGTAGTTTTAAAGAAACAGCGTCCCGGCCATTGGAAGTTTTCTGGACGCGCGCTCTTTGAGCTCCGTATAATCAATTTTTTGACAACCAAATTTGAACAGCTGTCACGTTTTTCCTACAATAGTAAGTTTTTGAAACTTGCACATATAAAATTTGGTATGTTTTCTAATATAATAGTTCCGATATAGTGACCTCTCAAACAGGGTGATTTTTTTGCGCCACCCGGTATATACACAAAATGGCCAGTACATCATCGAAAACTTTAATATTCTGGGTAACAATCAAACTCACAGTGCAGAGTTGTGTTCATAATCTCGTCACTTGATTTTCTCTAACGTACCTGTAGAGTTGCTAGTGTCACCAGTTGCTTCAGTGACCAGAACGCATGCCACCAAGGATGGGATTACATAAAATGACAACTTACTTGTCGCAGCGACAATTTTCTCATTTCAATGTTATTCACGGCCTTCCCGCTGCGACAAGTAAGTTATCATTTTATGTGATCGCACCCCAAAAGACACAAAGCATATGCCAACTTCATTCTCTCGCGATATTACAGCTGGGTTCTGCAATGAAACTGTATATAATGAAAGTATTCTGTATAATCGTAATATTAATCGTAATCGTTATCGCCCTATATTTCAAACTTATGACGGCCGAGTATTGAGCGTGACCTTGAAGATTATTTTAATCGATTTCATCAATATAATTTACATGTGTAGATTGTTTGTGAAACAAAGCTTCGTACGGTCTACATGGCTGTTCAATTAACGTTATTTCATAGCTTTGAATGGTACATTAGTTTTATTTTGTCCTACAGATGTTTAGTGCCTGCTTTCTAAAAATAAGATACTAAGATACTCGTACAAATTGCCTTAGTTCATAAACAATTATTGGTAAAAGATATTGCTACAATTCGATTTAAAACTCATGTTCTAACTACTCAGCCGTCTTATGTCTATAGAATCTCTGTGCTCTTTGTTGGTTCTTTTCACATTTGCTTCAGTTTTCAAAAGATTAATTACTATCCTGTTCGTGTTTGCATTAATTTCTATCATTATGTCATTATTTTTATATACCTTGTTTAATGTCTTAATTCTCATCAGTTTTAATATATTGTATGTTTTTGAATGATTGCAGTTTAAATGCAATTCGACTTGACTGAAGTTTTAATTAAAAAGAAATGCATTATTAATCTGGACGCACAAGTTTCATTACACTATTAAGTTCGGAGAGTACAAATCCTTACTCAAACCAAATGTTGCTTTGGTAAATGTTTGTACTAATTATGTAATTATTTACATTATAATAATACCTATTAAAATTCGAAAATGAATTGATTGGTCTTTTTGTAGAGTTGAAATTCATAAATTACAGTAAAATATCCAATTGTTCTGAGAAAGTCGTGAAATTTTTGATCAAGTACTCTCAGTGACCAACCACTTTCATTTTCTTAAAAAAATCGCAAAAGTGTAAAGGTTGTTTTGAATAAACGATTGTCATTTTAATTCTAAAGCGTCAGTGAATCTGAGTGGAAAGGCAAATGAAGGGAAGGTCCCCTACTAATAGGCCACGACCGCCTCCTTCCCATCGTCCATCATTACCTATTCTTCATCATCATCTCATCATCATAATCATTTCGTCACCATTAGCCTAGCTGCAGAACAGTGCGACGTTAAACACTACTAAACAAATGGTCTTCAATAAATCTGAACAAACTCATATTTTGCATGTCGTTAAGACAAACATTGTATCTTATTTTAAAAAATTTCATCCCAGTCAGTCAAGCACATACATCACTTACCTATTGACAGTTTTAATAACTGTCAGAATTGGAAGTATCGAAATGAATGTTTTTCCACTTCAATTGAATCTGATTTGCTCTAGGTACCAGAGTGTGAAGCTATTTTTACGTTTAAAAGAAAAGCAGATACATTTATGTTTCATGGTTTTATATTGCAATTAAATAATAATGTTTATGTTTTCTGTGCGTTGTGTACGCATTTCTGGTTAGAGAATTCGCACGTTCTGTGCTCGCTCATCAACGTATTACACTGAGCGTTTTCCTAGTAGATGCAATACATTTCTCAGATGAATAAGGAAAATATGGTTAAATATTGTGTACTATTAATATAATTCTTTTATCAGTAATAACTCGAAATATCATATTTGGATTGCCGCTGTCAGATTTGTTTATTCCCTATGCCGTTATATAGGTTACTATGGCAACATTTTCTTATGCAGATTCTTACTCTTGTCTTACGTCCACATTGTTTGGAACAAAATGGTAATTTTTACATCTTCCATGGAAACCAGATCACAAAATTCTATACCATCAAAAATAGTCCCAACCTGTACTTGGTCGTTTTCCTGACCAAGGAAAACCCTGTCAATACAAATAAAATGGTACAAGAGGGAAGAGTACGAAAGGTAATGAACTATTCTAATATTTTACTAAATATGATTTAAGATAACACTTTTAGGACTAAAGGGCAATAGCACGTAGAAATAAACATTCGGATTAGGTACTAGGAAAACGCTCAGTTTAGCTTACCAATGGTATACCGCGTTGGTGAGCGATCACCGATACGTGCAACATCTTCCACCGAACACTATTCACTCAATAAAAGATAGCTACTACATCATTACCATGATTTTCATTGCAACTTGCAATCTATAACACTCAAAAACCATTTGGTAGAAATATTCTTGAATTTAGATTTCGTCTGGTGAATAAAACATCTGCCATTTCTCAAATATACTCTCAAATCAAATAACGACTCCCAACAAATAATTCGTAACTCTTGTAATTTCACACCTATTTCACTCATATTGCGTGATAGTGTACAGTGGTCGAAAGAAGACCCTGTTATTCTGCCTCTCTCCGACTCATAACATAAACATATTTTTAGTGGAGTAAAGATGTCTAAAATTAGTGCATTTGTGATACCTTTCGTGAAAATTGGTACCCTTACTAATTCGAGTATGAGGAATCCAAAAATCAATGGCACCAACCTGAGAAATTAATACTTTCTGCGTAATTAGCATAATTAGCATAATTAATAAACATAGATAATAAATATATATAATTTTATAATATGGTCTTTATTAGTATCCATCGAAAGCTCGTCATGATTACAATCCATATAAATTATAAAATGTTAAATTTTTTCATTCACATAATAATTAATCGCTTAATTAATTATTTTATAAAAATCGCCATTCAACAAATGCTTAAAATGACCCTCTCAGATTTTGATAAAACTTGGTAGCATTAGTCACAAGCCCAAAGTAAAACATACGTATTTTTTGTTTTGTCCATTTATTGAGTACTTTTGGATTTTCAGGCCCTCAAATAATCAAAATTTTTGTTTCCATTCCTTCACTTGAACTGTTCTGACTTTAACGCCGTTCGAGTAAGAAGATTCGTCTTTTTTTAATTTGGTTACTCTAATCATTGGGTACTTATTATAGTATGGTCATTTAAGGGGAAAAAGTCAAAATTTTGGCTTCCAAAATGCCTATTCACAAAAACGTATTTCTTCTAATTTTCAATGCATTATGATGAAATATGGGTTAAATGTACAAAGAAAGGAATTTTGTTATCAAATCAATGGCCAATGGGTACTTAATGTAAAAACACTTTTCTGTGTTAAGGAAGGGGGGGGGGGGGGATAAAGATAAATTCAGACTCATTTCTTAACGGGGGAGAGGACGAATTTCCCAATATTCAGGGTTATTTGTAGGGTGACCAAATATCAATTATCTGTATCCTAGAAATTACGATCGAGAGAAACAAAATGTTGACCCCCCCCCCCCCCCCCCCCCCGCAGCTCCATGTGGGTCCACGGCGCACGGTTTGCACGGAGCGCATATATGGAGATAAATATTAATTTATGAAAGAAAGGAGTAGGTGGATGCTATAAATGTACAACACACATATTACAACACAAAATACGTTTTTGTGAATGGGCATTTTGGAACCAAAATTTTGACTTTTTCCCCCTTAAATGACCGTACTATAATAAGTACCCAATAATTAGAGTAACCAAATTAAAAAAAGACGAATCTTCTTACTCGAACGGCGTTCAAGTGAAGGAATGGAAACAAAAATTTTGATTATTTGAGGGCCTGAAAATCCAAAAGTACTCAATAAATGGACAAACCAAAAAATACGTATGTTTTATTTGGGCTTGTGACTAATGCTACCAAGTTTTATCAAAATCTGAGAAGGTCATTTTAAGCTTTTTGTTGAATGGCGATTTTTATAAAATAATTAATTATGCGGTTAATTATTATGTGAATGAAAAAATTAAACTTTTTATGATTTATATGGATTGTAGACATGACGAGCTTTCGATGGATACTCATAAAGACCATATTATAAAATTATATATACCTTTTTATCTATGTTTATTAATTATGCTAATTATGCTAATTACGCAGAAAGTATTAATTTCTCAGGTTGGTGCCATTGATTTTTGGATTCCTCATACTCGAATTAGTAAGGGTACCAATTTTCACGAAAGGTATCACAAACGCACTAATTTGCCATTATATAGGACATCTTGACTCCACTATTTTATATGGAGCAGAGAGAGACAACCAGCACAGCTACTTTATTCCACGCTTGTTCATTAATATGCTGAATCATCCCAAAAAAAAACGTACATTAGATGTGACTTGCTCAGAGAACTTGAATATACATTATTCATAACCTGGCCCGGGTCCCAGTTATGAATAATTTATAATCATTAGTTTAAATTGGACAAATACAATTACTAAAATTTTATTTATTTGTATACATTTCGTCGCATGTCATACATTTGCGATGGAGGAAAAAATACGAATAAAAAGTGCTCATTTCCAAAAAAAAAAAACAGGCTTTTACTCTATGTTAGTTAGTGCGTGTTGTGTTATCGTGTGATTGACGATGTTCCAGAGGGTCGTAGCGAAGGGGAACGCAAGACAAGCAGCTCCCAGTGGTCCCAAGTACAGGGAAGTGATTGATGACGAGGACCTCGAGTGCGACCCTTTTCGCGTCTTCGTCTGTTTCCTCAGGAATGTGAGTGTGACAAGGAAACCGATTCCGAACCGGAGCAGATGTGAACCCTCTTTCATTCACTAGTTTTATCTTGATTTGCAAAATTAAGTTGTTGCTTAATGGTTGTTAAATGGGAATTACAATTATAATTGATGTTGATCAACTCAAATATTCAAGATTCAAATTGTCCCAGTTTTCATTTTGTTTTTGTGTGTAACTTTCATGGTTTGAAGTTAGGTTAGCTAATTATGATTTTTCATTGCCATCGCCCAAAACATCATTAGCATTTAATTGTTCTGTTAATATTTTATCTTTATACAAGGATTCCTAAAAACGCACGGTCCGTCAAAGCATTTTTTTGAAATTTTATCTTCCCGCTAGCAATATTTCATAAAATCAGATAGTAGCGATCTATTACAGCCCAATAGACAAAATATTGCCTCAAACTGCAGTACTTCATGACCTCTGGTCTCAAAAAGTTAACCATTGACCACTTTAGATCGTACCAGAGGTCGTACTCCAGTGCTTGTCATTGTTCGGTCCATTCAGCTGTAATGGGTCGCTTCTTTCTGATTTTACGAAATTCTGCTAGCGTGAAGACAAAATTTCAAAAAAATGCTGTGACGGACCGTGCGATTTTCGTTCGCTGACCAAGGCCTCTTTAAACTCTGTTTCAAATATTTGCTTCATTGCTAATGTTTTTTTTCTCAAATTGTCCAATTTCAGTTGGGAATATAGAACAGATTCTAAACCAAGATTGCCAAGATTTCACAAATCAACTTAGAGTGTGATGTGAACTTGACGGAAGTATGTTGCAAGTGACAGAAGATGGGTTGTGCTTGTTATTCTCTCAGTACATTGCCACGCGTCATCTTCCCGGCTTCCTTGGCGAGGAACTCTTCCTGGAGGTCGCTCGTCAAATGTGGGACGAACTCCTGGACGACGAGAAGAAGCTCTATGTGGCGGCGGCGAAGAACATAGACCTGGATGAGAAGCGGAAGAGGAGGCAGGGGGAGGTGAGCACGTTGGGGCTGTGAACAGAGGGTGGGGATGGGATGGAAGAAGATAGACCTGGATGAGAAGCGAAAGAGGAGGCAGGGGGAGGTGAGCACGTTGGGGCTGTGTACAGAGGGTAGGGATGGGATGGAAGAAGATAGACCTAGATGAGAAGGGGAAGAGGAGGCAGGGGGAGGTGAGCACGTTGGGGCTGTGTACAGAGGGTGAGGATGGGATGGAGGAAGATAGACCTAGATGAGAAGGGGAAGAGGAGGCAGGGGGAGGTGAGCACGTTGGGGCTGTGTACAGAGGGTGAGGATGGGATGGAGGAAGATAGACCTGGATGAGAAGAGGAGGAGGCAGGAGGAGGTGAGCACGTTGGGGCTGTGTACAGAGGGTGGGGATGGGATGGAGGAAGAGAAGATGAGAAGGGGAAGAGGAGGCAGGAGGAGGTGAGCACGTTGGGGCTGTGTACAGAGGGTGGGGATGGGATGGAGGAAGATAGACCTAGATGAGAAGGGGAAGAGGAGGCAGGAGGAGGTGAGCACGTTGGGGCTGTGTACAGAGGGTGAGGATGGGATGGAGGAAGATAGACCTAGATGAGAAGGGGAAGAGGAGGCAGGGGGAGGTGAGCACGTTGGGGCTGTGTACAGAGGGTGAGGATGGGATGGAGGAAGATAGACCTGGATGAGAAGAGGAGGAGGCAGGAGGAGGTGAGCACGTTGGGGCTGTGTACAGAGGGTGGGGATGGGATGGAGGAAGATAGACCTAGATGAGAAGGGGAAGAGGAGGCAGGAGGAGGTGAGCACGTTGGGGCTGTGTACAGAGGGTGGGGATGGGATGGAGGAAGATAGACCTAGATGAGAAGGGGAAGAGGAGGCAGGAGGAGGTGAGCACGTTGGGGCTGTGTACAGAGGGTGGGGATGGGATGGAGGAAGATAGACCTAGATGAGAAGGGGGAGAGGAGGCAGGAGGAGGTGAGCACGTTGGGGCTGTGTACAGAGGGTGGGGATGGGATGGAGGAAGATAGACCTAGATGAGAAGGGGAAGAGGAGGCAGGAGGAGGTGAGCACGTTGGGGCTGTGTACAGAGGGTGGGGATGGGATGGAGGAAGATAGACCTAGATGAGAAGGGGAAGAGGAGGCAGGAGGAGGTGAGCACGTTGGGGCTGTGTACAGAGGGTGGGGATGGGATGGAGGAAGATAGACCTAGATGAGAAGGGGGAGAGGAGGCAGGAGGAGGTGAGCACGTTGGGGCTGTGTACAGAGGGTGGGGATGGGATGGAGGAAGATAGACCTAGATGAGAAGGGGAAGAGGAGGCAGGAGGAGGTGAGCACGTTGGGGCTGTGTACAGAGGGTGGGGATGGGATGGAGGAAGATAGACCTAGATGAGAAGGGGAAGAGGAGGCAGGAGGAGGTGAGCACGTTGGGGCTGTGTACAGAGGGTGGGGATGGGATGGAGGAAGATAGACCTAGATGAGAAGGGGAAGAGGAGGCAGGAGGAGGTGAGCACGTTGGGGCTGTGTACAGAGGGTGGGGATGGGATGGAGGAAGATAGACCTAGATGAGAAGGGGAAGAGGAGGCAGGAGGAGGTGAGCACGTTGGGGCTGTGTACAGAGGGTGGGGATAGGATGAAACAATGTAAAAACACTTGAAATTGAGGATAGTTCTATCATGTAGTGGCTGGACTACAATAAAAAAACATATATCAACTTTTTCCTGGAGACGAGACTCATATGGGCACCGAGTGTTGACTCACTTTTGTTTCTGAAAATGAGAAACAGCGCCATTGGTGGCATAAATTAGCAATTCTTGATATGATCCTCTCCTCATACCCTTAGTTACAGTAGTTAGTAAACATTACTCATTGTATGCATTCTTACAATAATACGCCAAATGATATTTCGCTCTGCAAAATGTATGAAGTGTAAACAATTCCACTGAATCTGATAAAATTATTAGTTTGCTTCTCTCTTTTACCAATTCTGAGCTGTTTTGAGTTAACTGTGAATTTTTTATCGGTTGCTATGGCCACGGCCAATGAGAGATTATAAAATTGCTGATTCTTCGCCGCACATTTTTACCGATTTATCTCGCTAGTGGCGCTGGGGGTACGAACACTCGGTGCCTATTGCATTTATAACAACTGATTTGCATCTCAACTTCAAAGAGATATCAATTTGAAATTACCACATGTGATTTTCCATACCACTGCCTTTCCACACAGAATGTATTTTCTGGGCAGCACGTTTCACCATTTTGATTAATATTTTTAGAAGGTCGAGCAGAGCGTCCGAAACAGGAAGACTACGAGCAGCGAGAAGAAGAGGAAAGAGAGTGAGAAGAAGAAGCAGATGGAGAAGAGGGAGAGAGAGCGTCAAGAGGAGAGCCGTGAAAGAAGAGGGAGGAGATATTGATGATGGCGACGGAGAGAGAAGAAGGAATGATGGACTGATGAACCGACTCGACGACCATTATCCTGAGAGTCAATTATCTTTTTCCGTATAATTTAGATCGAATCAAAGTTTTCATAAGGAATCAATAAAATCATGAGTACACAACACTGAATGGAAGAAAAGTGAATTTCATTTTAATTTGTTCATCAATCTGATTTTCTTAAAACTATTTTCTTGATTCCAATTAATAGATCTCATTGTCAGCACCATCCTTTTGGCACTATTTAGAATATTTACTATTTATTTAGATGTGCTTTTTGTCGTTATTCAATCGTTTCAATGGGTATTTGCAGGCTATTATTATTAGGCTATGAACCCAAATAATATTTAATATTAATAAAGGTTCCGGTTCCGGTTCCGGTTCCGGTTCCTAAGACAATAACGGTTCGTTTCGGTTTCTGTTTCAGTTCCTGATTAAAATAATAATGTAAAAAACAATACTGCAAATCGTCAATAGCGTTGTTATTATTACAATCTATTATGCATGTTTATCCAGTTGTTAATAATAAAGATGAAATAATAAATAAATATTAGAGAACAAATATCCCGAATCTTTGAAACGGTTCACAAACATTATTATTGTTGTGTTGATTTTATTTAAATCGTGGTAAAAATATCGAGTTTTCTAATCAAGTAAAGTTGGTAATCCAAACAATTGGAATACGAAAATTAATCTATCCACTATTACAAATGTAATTGTTATAATATATTGGGATTTTAAGCCTCTAAATACCATGGAAACCACTTGAACATCAACAAGAACAGAAATGCCTTCCAAATCATCCAGTAAAAAAGATAACCCACGACTTAGCAAGAATGGAAATGAGAATGACGGCAAAGACCAGAAGGTATGTGCTAACCGCTTTTACAACGTATCTGATTTTAAACATCTAATGCATAAAGAATCTTTCTGCGTCAAATCAAATCAACTCGAAAAGTCAACACGGACTGTAGTGGCTATTCATGAGGTCGCCGAGGGCGAATAATTGTCGGGCATGCACTTCGTAAATGGGGAATAAAATTAATATGGTAAATTCTAGTTTTAACACATTTAGAGTGATGGTTGATGGAACTACTGGAGTATTCTTCATAATAGCTCTGCGACAAATTTTAGTCTTGAAAACCCAGTAAAAAGTGTTTGATTATTTAATTCGAAAGGGGGATTAGAATTACTGTTACAATATCCTTCATTTTACTCATTTTATAGCTGTCAGAACACAACATCTGTTCCTTTCATCTATTCTCTATATTACATTTCTTATTTAAATAATAGTATTTTTTGAAAAACTAAACTTTCTCCCCTCCCCCAAATAAAATATTTAACTATTTTAGCGAGCGTAGCGAGCGTCACCACGGTACTCTTATGGCACTTCCTCTGTGTGTTTTTTTTTTTTTTTGTGGTCACAGCCCAGGTCTAACCGCTCAAGCAATCGATCTGAAATTTTGTACACATACTAACGTACTCTATGCGGTCCCTGGGATCGTTTTTGAACGAGCTCCCGTGATTGGTTCAAATTGAAAAAAAAATATCTTTCGATTGGTTGCTTTGATCAATTTGAAATTTAGCAATAACATTGCAACCAACATTGTACCCAATCATAAAAAGTTTCAGCCAAATCCTCCTATTGGTTCAAATTTAAAACCATTTTTCATGTGATTTTTGACATTTAAACTAGAACAGATTGACCGATCAACTTGAAACTTCGCGTGGTCATTGGTACTAACATTTTAGATATTTTTGCCACTTTTCAGTCTAATCTGACGTTATTTTCAAAAGTTTTGTCATTTTAAGGTGCTGCAAGCGCGAGCGATTTTGCTGCCTTTTGTAGACACTTTTTGCGATACGATTGGAGACGAAATGGGTATAGATCAAATTATTTGAAATTTTAATCGTGATTAGATAAAAGACAAACTTAGGGTTATCCCTTGGTACATTTTTAATTTTTTGTTTCGTTAATTAGTAAATATTAGTAGATTTTTGGTAAAAAATTAGCTATTTTCTTGCCTCCATGGGCGCCGTATAAGATTAAATTTCAAAAATGTGCCAAGCGATAACCCTAAGTTTGTCTTTCATCTAATCATGATTAAAATTTGAGATCAATTGGTTAACGGGTTTGGTCTCCAATCGTATCGCAAATTTCATAGTTTTGCGCGGTTTTGTTGAATAACCGGCGCCTAATTAACGTTGCAATAAGCAAAAATGAAAAAGTGCTACTAATATACAATCAGACTGATTATGTGAACATCCTGTAAAAGTTACACTCACTTATGAAACAATTTTTCTCTCTCAATTTTCTAAAACGGCCGAGCGCTAGTATCACCTTAAGGTCATTTTATTCCATAATCTTGAAAAATGTATACTAAATTGTCATCCCTGCCTTCTTTAAGCTTCTGTTCCAAGGCAAGGCCTGTAGAGCAGCCAAGCTATCCACAATGTACAGTAAAATGAAAGCATTTTTGAGCTAGCGCATAAAATCGGTTGCAGTACGAAGGCCAAATCCTCTAATTGGTTTAAGTTTAAATAATGTCTTCTGATTGGTCGACAATAAAAATGTTCACATTAAGTTCAAATTTTGCATGGTGATCAAGACCAACTTAATATTAAATTTTACATATTGTAAGCCCAATCAGTCAAGTATTAATTGTAAATTTACGAGTTTAGTATGGGATGTCACAAGAGATTTCTGGAGAAGGTATGTAGGTAAGACTTCATGACACAATGGATCTGTTATTCATCCAGAGTATTAGGTATGGAGATTGAAAAATTGCAGAGAAAATCGTCTTGTGCCGTGTCGTGCATCGTTACTATGGGACTATGGGTTACAACGTTACTATGGCATCGTTGTTCTGTGCTCGCTCATCAACGCGTTACACTGAGCGTTTTCCTAGTTATATACTAAGAACTATTTGAAACTCATAAATTATTAACAAAATTGAAATATACTAATATGAAATTAAGTTTAAATGTAGTAAAAATTGCTAAAAAAAACATATAACTATGATACGGAATACATCGAAGATGTAAATTTGTGATTAATTCTCAGGAAAACTTTGTAACAGGGTCATTCTCGAAAGGTTTTAACTTAATTTTTCGGATTAAATAGTTATGACCGGTCGCAAACCAATTCTGGAAGCACTTGCGACCAAACAAGATGGCCGATTTTTGGATTAACTTTATTACCATTTCCGGGTGGTCATATCTAAGATAAGACCGAAAAAAATGGCGTCATTTTGAAGTGAAGCGAAACACGGACAGTCATTTTACCTCTTTTATCAACTTGTGTGGCGAGAAAGTGTTTTTAACTCAACGAAATAAGAATAATATTGTTCCCCGCGAATGTTCAAATATACCGCGCAAACATGGGTCGAACTAGAAAATCGATAGCTACGACCTAACCTAACCTTCCGTCCGTATGTGTTGTTTTCGTGTTGTTATTGTTTCGTTTTAACCTAATAGATTACTGAATACCAATGCCACCTTTCCAGAACATTGCCTTCTGTGTTGTGTGTGACCCAGACGATGAAGAGATTAAAGGACTTCCGCGTATGACAGCTAGTAGGTACCTACCTACATAGGTATTTGAGTGAAAGTTTCGCCGGTGCACAGTACTGGCCAAGCCGGGCCAAGACTTGTACATTTTAACCTCCAAACTCGCAAGTTTTAATGCACTAGCACAAGAAATCAGCTCTTATTGGCATGTATTTCGCGACTGGTGGTTTTCAGTGGCTAGTGAGTGACGATTGAAATGTTATCGTAGCCTGCAATGTGTCGAATCATCACCGTCATACATTAGCCGTAGGCTACCTTCATCACCGTGACATGAACCGAAAGTTCAAAAACACCATCAATGTGAAGTTAACTTGCAACTCGACGTTGAAAGTCATCGATGTACCTAGCAGCAAACTATCCCGGATGTAATCAAGATTTACTGAAAGCAGCCTGCGGAAGTTTTCAGCATCGGTCTTCGTTCGAATCTTCGTTCGGTCTTTGACGAATGGCTCATCGGTGGCGGTAAGTAACATGTGTTTCACATGGGTTGTTTGTACTTAGACCCGGCTGTACATTGACTTTCAGCTATTGTGACCAAACTGTGCTAACTACCTACCTAGCTAATTTACAAGATGCAAAGTTCATGAAACTGACTTCTAAAATATCTAGTCCTCTTAGATCTAGGCTTTGTTAAGTAGGTATTTAAAAACTCTTATTGAAAGAAACTGTTTTAATCTAATGCAATAATTTTGTTGAACTGTACATTTTACACATACTTTCATACAAACACATTTGTCCTATTGGTCTAGTTTTGCATCACTAATCATGTGATATGTATCTGTCAATACAGCTGACAGCGGCTTTGAAATCGTGGCTGATGACACCATTCGAGCATCTCCACAGCGAGGCAGAAGACCGCTTCAACAAGTCCTTCCGCAACAATGTCGCGCGCTGCATCTAGTCGAGGTTCAGATCTGTGGACCACACCGGGGCTGCTGGTCATCTTCTCTCCTAATGGCTGGTCTTTACGGCTGTGTGCATCCTTCACAGCATGTGCCTCGACTTCAACACAGTCTGGGCCAATCATCGCAAGGACCAAGACAGTGTTTCAAGAGATCCTGTTTGTAGGGGTGTTGCTCTGGTAGCCGAACAAACTGTTTCTCATAGTCAACTCATTTGTGAATGAAACAAGACTCTGAGCAAATATTTTTTTAAATTTACCTAGCTGTTAAAGTACCTACCTACCTAATAAAAAAAAAACTCAGGTAGTATACATTTCAAAAATTCTTATAGGTAGGTAGGTACCTACCAATACCTACCTACCTATACAAATTCAATTTAATTTCAACAATAAATTAATATTAGTTCTTTCTAGATTAACACTGTTGGTTGGAACCCACATCCCACTCTTCTTTTGGACCATTCATGATTATTGATTACCTACGTAAACTATGATTTCTTATGTGTCATATAACATATTATGTTCCTTCTTACTCTCGGTTTTTCTCTTGTGAAAGAGATGTGATTTCTGTCCTCACACACCAAGATAGGTACCTAGCTTTTTGACTGGATAGAAACCTTGTTTGTTTGCATTGAGTCTCTCTTCTCTTAAAAGTGTAAACTATGATGTCTTTTAAATCCATGTAAATGTTAGTGTCCAGCATGAGTTCTCTATTTCGGTTAGTGTTCATGGAGAGTTGGAGTTAATGTGTCAAGAAAATGATTCTACAACATCGTGTAAAAGCGATGTTGTGTGCACCGATGTCAACTTTGGTCTCTCAAATCTGAATGCAATATTCAGCAGTGTTTCACTATCTTCATTGTCTGAGTTGCTCAAAACACTATCAAATACCTTGGAAAATTGCCATGTAACCTAGGAACTTATTATTTATATTAAGTGTCTCAATGAAGTACATACCTAACAAATAAAACATTTTATTTCTTTGCTTGACGTGTATTATTTGCCTACTGCTTAGGATTATTTTCAATGCTATGCTTTTGGTTTAACAGAAGGCAGGATTGGTTCTAGGATTGTCATTGTGCTGGTGTCATGCTAATCAAGTCTTAAACAACTGTTAAAATGTAACCAAGCATTTGAAACTAGATACATATTAAAGTTTCTCTTTTTATGTTAGCTATCACCATTTTGTTGTTCTGTCAATTGTATTCTAATGTACTCTTGCAAAATCACTTTTATTAAAGAACAAATAACATTATTTACAGTAATTTCGAATTTTAACGCCAATATTCGAATAAATCCAAAGAATTCGTGAAGAAAAATTCATACTTTTTGAAGTTCATTGGAATATTTCACGGCTTACTACTGTCAAAGTTTCGAAAACATCAATTGTTTCATTCTGTGTTACAATATTAGACCTTGAAGATAATCCCGAGATATTACCTTGTTGAAGAATGAGGATACGACCGTTTTATTTTCGGTCGCAAGTTGTGATTAAAGTTGCGACCAGGATCAAAGTTACGACCAAAAGATAAAACTTGTACCAGAATGACCCTGTAAGTATGTACATTGTAGTGTTTGAACCGCCTCACGCATCCATTTTCAACAGTATTGTATTGTATTGTATTGTATTGTATTGTATTGTATTGTATTGTATTGCATTGCATTGCATTGTATTGTATTGTATTGTATTGTATTGTGTTGTATTGTATTGTATTGTATTGTATTGTAGACGCGTGTAAAGCAGAGTGCCACCACCTTGCTAGTCGACCCTGCCGAGTGCTACTGCGAGAACGAGTGTGATGTTGAAGTATTGTATTGTATTGTATTGTATTGTATTGCATTGTATTGTGTTGTATTGTATTGTATTGTATTGTAGACGCGTGTAAAGCAGAATGCCACCACCTTGCTGGTCGACCCTGCCGAGTGCTACTGCGAGAACGAATGTGATGTTGAAGTATTGTATTGTATTGTTTTGTATTGTGTTGTATTGTATTGTATTGTATTGTAGACGCGTGTAAAGCAGAGTGCCACCACCTTGCTGGTCGACCCTGCCGAGTGCTACTGCGAGAACGAGTGTGATGTTGAAGTATTGTATTGTATTGTATTGTATTGTATTGTATTGTATTGTATTGTAGACGCGTGTAAAGCAGAGTGCCACCACCTTGCTAGTCGACCCTGCCGAGTGCTACTGCGAGAACGAGTGTGATGTTGAAGTATTGTATTGTGTTGTATTGTATTGTATTGTATTGTATTGTAGACGCGTGTAAAGCAGAGTGCCACCACCTTGCTGGTCGACCCTGCCGAGTGCTACTGCGAGAACGAGTGTGATGTTGGAGTATTGTATTGTATTGTATTGTATTGTATTGTATTGTATTGTATTGTAGACGCGTGTAAAGCAGAGTGCCACCACCTTGCTAGTCGACCCTGCCGAGTGCTACTGCGAGAACGAGTGTGATGTTGAAGTATTGTATTGTATTGTATTGTATTGTATTGTATTGTTTTGTGTTGTATTGTATTGTATTGTATTGTAGACGCGTGTAAAGCAGAATGCCACCACCTTGCTGGTCGACCCTGCCGAGTGCTACTGCGAGAACGAATGTGATGTTGAAGTATTGTATTGTATTGTATTGTATTGTGTTGTATTGTATTGTATTGTATTGTAGACGCGTGTAAAGCAGAGTGCCACCACCTTGCTGGTCGACCCTGCCGAGTGCTACTGCGAGAACGAGTGTGATGTTGAAGTGTTGTATTGTATTGTATTGTATTGAATTGTATTGTATTGTAGACGCGTGTAAAGCAGAGTGCCACCACCTTGCTAGTCGACCCTGCCGAGTGCTACTGCGAGAACGAGTGTGATGTTGAAGTATTGTATTGTATTGTATTGTATTGTATTGTATTGTTTTGTGTTGTATTGTATTGTATTGTATTGTAGACGCGTGTAAAGCAGAATGCCACCACCTTGCTGGTCGACCCTGCCGAGTGCTACTGCGAGAACGAATGTGATGTTGAAGTATTGTATTGTATTGTATTGTATTGTGTTGTATTGTATTGTATTGTATTGTAGACGCGTGTAAAGCAGAGTGCCACCACCTTGCTGGTCGACCCTGCCGAGTGCTACTGCGAGAACGAGTGTGATGTTGAAGTATTGTATTGTGTTGTATTGTATTGTATTGTATTGTATTGTATTGTAGACGCGTGTAAAGCAGAGTGCCACCACCTTGCTAGTCGACCCTGCCGAGTGCTACTGCGAGAACGAGTGTGATGTTGAAGTATTGTATTGTGTTGTATTGTATTGTATTGTATTGTATTGTAGACGCGTGTAAAGCAGAGTGCCACCACCTTGCTAGTCGACCCTGCCGAGTGCTACTGCGAGAACAAGTGTGATGTTGAAGTATTGTATTGTGTTGTATTGTATTGTATTGTATTGTATTGTAGACGCGTGTAAAGCAGAGTGCCACCACCTTGCTGGTCGACCCTGCCGAGTGCTACTGCGAGAACGAGTGTGATGTTGAAGTATTGTATTGTATTGTATTGTATTGTATTGTATTGTATTGTATTGTAGACGCGTGTAAAGCAGATTGCCACCACCTTGCTAGTCGACCCTGCCGAGTGCTACTGCGAGAACGAGTGTGATGTTGAAGTATTGTATTGTATTGTATTGTATTGTATTGTAGACGCGTGTAAAGCAGAGTGCCACCACCTTGCTAGTCGACCCTGCCGAGTGCTACTGCGAGAACGAGTGTGATGTTGAAGTATTGTATTGTGTTGTATTGTATTGTATTGCATTGTATTGTAGACGCGTGTAAAGCAGAGTGCCACCACCTTGCTAGTCGACCCTGCCGAGTGCTACTGCGTGAACGAGTGCGATGTTGAAGTATTGTATTGTATTGTATTGTATTGTATTGTATTGTAGACGCGTGTAAAGCAGAGTGCCACCACCTTGCTAGTCGACCCTGCCGAGTGCTACTGCGAGAACGAGTGTGATGTTGAAGTATTGTATTGTGTTGTATTGTATTGTATTGCATTGTATTGTAGACGCGTGTAAAGCAGAGTGCCACCACCTTGCTAGTCGACCCTGCCGAGTGCTACTGCGAGAACGAGTGTGATGTTGAAGTATTGTATTGTATTGTATTGTATTGTATTGTATTGTAGACGCGTGTAAAGCAGAGTGCCACCACCTTGCTAGTCGACCCTGCCGAGTGCTATTGCGAGAACGAATGTAATGTTGAAGTATTGTATTGTATTGTATTGTATTGTAGACGCGTGTAAAGCAGAGTGCCACCACCTTGCTAGTCGACCCTGCCTAGTGCTACTGCGTGAACGAGTGCGATGTTGAAGTATTGTATTGTGTTGTATTGTATTGTATTGTATTGTATTGTAGACGCGTGTAAAGCAGAGTGCCACCACCTTGCTAGTCGACCCTGCCGAGTGCTACTGCGAGAACGAGTGTGATGTTGAAGTATTGTATTGTATTGTATTGTATTGTATTGTAGACGCGTGTAAAGCAGAGTGCCACCACCTTGCTAGTCGACCCTGCCGAGTGCTACTGCGAGAACGAGTGTGATGTTGTAGTATTGTATTGTATTGTATTGTATTGTTTTGTATTGTATTGTATTGTAGACGCGTGTAAAACAGAGTGCCACCACCTTGCTAGTCGACCCTGCCGAGTGCTACTGCGAGAACGAGTGTGATGTTGAAGTATTGTATTGTATTGTATTGTATTGTATTGTATTGTATTGTAGACGCGTGTAAAGCAGAGTGCCACCACCTTGCTAGTCGACCCTGCCGAGTGCTACTGCGAGAACGAGTGTGATGTTGAAGTATTGTATTGTGTTGTATTGTATTGTATTGTATTGTATTGGTTTGTATTGTATTGTAGACGCGTGTAAAGCAGAGTGCCACCACCTTGCTAGTCGACCCTGCCGAGTGCTACTGCGAGAACGAGTGTGATGTTGAAGTATTGTATTGTATTGTATTGTATTGTATTGTATTGTAGACGCGTGTAAAGCAGAGTGCCACCACCTTGCTAGTCGACCCTGCCGAGTGCTATTGCGAGAACGAATGTAATGTTGAAGTATTGTATTGTATTGTATTGTATTGTAGACGCGTGTAAAGCAGAGTGCCACCACCTTGCTAGTCGACCCTGCCTAGTGCTACTGCGTGAACGAGTGTGATGTTGAAGTATTGTATTGTGTTGTATTGTATTGTATTGCATTGTATTGTAGACGCGTGTAAAGCAGAGTGCCACCACCTTGCTAGTCGACCCTGCCGAGTGCTACTGCGTGAACGAGTGCGATGTTGAAGTATTGTATTGTATTGTATTGTATTGTATTGTATTGTAGACGCGTGTAAAGCAGAGTGCCACCACCTTGCTAGTCGACCCTGCCGAGTGCTACTGCGAGAACGAGTGTGATGTTGAAGTATTGTATTGTGTTGTATTGTATTGTATTGCATTGTATTGTAGACGCGTGTAAAGCAGAGTGCCACCACCTTGCTAGTCGACCCTGCCGAGTGCTACTGCGAGAACGAGTGTGATGTTGAAGTATTGTATTGTATTGTATTGTATTGTATTGTATTGTAGACGCGTGTAAAGCAGAGTGCCACCACCTTGCTAGTCGACCCTGCCGAGTGCTATTGCGAGAACGAATGTAATGTTGAAGTATTGTATTGTATTGTATTGTATTGTAGACGCGTGTAAAGCAGAGTGCCACCACCTTGCTAGTCGACCCTGCCTAGTGCTACTGCGTGAACGAGTGCGATGTTGAAGTATTGTATTGTGTTGTATTGTATTGTATTGTATTGTATTGTAGACGCGTGTAAAGCAGAGTGCCACCACCTTGCTAGTCGACCCTGCCGAGTGCTACTGCGAGAACGAGTGTGATGTTGAAGTATTGTATTGTATTGTATTGTATTGTATTGTATTGTATTGTAGACGCGTGTAAAGCAGAGTGCCACCACCTTGCTAGTCGACCCTGCCGAGTGCTACTGCGAGAACGAGTGTGATGTTGTAGTATTGTATTGTATTGTATTGTATTGTTTTGTATTGTATTGTATTGTAGACGCGTGTAAAGCAGAGTGCCACCACCTTGCTAGTCGACCCTGCCGAGTGCTACTGCGAGAACGAGTGTGATGTTGAAGTATTGTATTGTATTGTATTGTATTGTATTGTATTGTATTGTAGACGCGTGTAAAGCAGAGTGCCACCACCTTGCTAGTCGACCCTGCCGAGTGCTACTGCGAGAACGAGTGTGATGTTGAAGTATTGTATTGTGTTGTATTGTATTGTATTGTATTGTATTGGTTTGTATTGTATTGTAGACGCGTGTAAAGCAGAGTGCCACCACCTTGCTAGTCGACCCTGCCGAGTGCTACTGCGAGAACGAGTGTGATGTTGAAGTATTGTATTGTATTGTGTTGTATTGTATTGTATTGTATTGTAGACGCGTGTAAAGCAGAGTGCCACCACCTTGCTAATCGACCCTGCCGAGTGCTACTGCGTGAACGAGTGCGATGTTGAAGTATTGTATTGTATTGTATTGTATTGTATTGTATTGTATTGTAGACGCGTGTAAAGCAGAGTGCCACCACCTTGCTAGTCGACCCTGCCGAGTGCTACTGCGTGAACGAGTGCGATGTTGAAGTATTGTATTGTATTGTGTTGTATTGTATTGTATTGTATTGTATTGTAGACGCGTGTAAAGCAGAGTGCCACCACCTTGCTGGTCGACCCTGCCGAGTGCTACTGCGAGAACGAATGTGATGTTGAAGTATTGTATTGTATTGTATTGTATTGTATTGTATTGTAGACGCGTGTAAAGCAGAGTGCCACCACCTTGCTAGTCGACCCTGCCGAGTGCTACTGCGAGAACGAGTGTGATGTTGAATTATTGTATTGTATTGTATTGTATTGTATTGTATTGTATTGTAGACGCGTGTAAAGCAGAGTGCCACCACCTTGCTAGTCGACCCTGCCGAGTGCTACTGCGAGAACGAGTGTGATGTTGAAGTATTGTATTGTATTGTGTTGTATTGTATTGTATTGTAGACGCGTGTAAAGCAGAGTGCCACCACCTTGCTAGTCGACCCTGCCGAGTGCTACTGCGAGAACGAGTGTGATGTTGAAGTATTGTGTTGTATTGTATTGTATTGAAGACGCGTGTAAAGCAGAGTGCCACCACCTTGCTAGTCGACCCTGCCGAGTGCTACTGCGAGAACGAGTGTGATGTTGAAGTATTGTATTGAATTGTATTGTATTGTATTGTATTGTGTTGTAGACGCGTGTAAAGCAGAGTGCCACCACCTCGCTGGTCGACCCTGCCGAGTGCTACTACGAGAACGAGTGTGATGTTGAAGTATTGTATTGAATTGTATTGTATTGTATTGTATTGTGTTGTAGACGCGTGTAAAGCAGAGTGCCACCACCTCGCTGGTCGACCCTGCCGAGTGCTACTACGAGAACGAGTGTGATGTTGAAGTATTGTATTGTGTTGTATTGTATTGTATTGTATTTTATTGTAGACGCGTGTAAAGCAGAGTGCCACCACCTTGCTGGTCGACCCTGCCGAGTGCTACTGCGAGAACGAGTGTGATGTTGAAGTATTGTATTGTATTGTATTGTATTGTATTGTATTGTATTGTATTGTAGACGCGTGTAAAGCAGAGTGCCACCACCTTGCTAGTCGACCCTGCCGAGTGCTACTGCGAGAACGAGTGTGATGTTGAAGTATTGTATTGAATTGTATTGTATTGTATTGTATTGTATTGTAGACGCGTGTAAAGCAGAGTGCCACCACCTTGCTAGTCGACCCTGCCGAGTGCTACTGCGAGAACGAGTGTGATGTTGAAGTATTGTATTGTATTGTATTGTATTGTATTGTATTGCATTGTATTGTAGACGCGTGTAAAGCAGAGTGCCACCACCTTGCTGGTCGACCCTGCCGAGTGCTACTGCGAGAACGAGTGTGATGTTGAAGTATTGTATTGTGTTGTATTGTATTGTATTGCATTGTATTGTAGACGCGTGTAAAGCAGAGTGCCACCACCTTGCTAGTCGACCCTGCCGAGTGCTACTGCGAGAACGAATGTGATGTTGAAGGATTGTATTGTATTGTATTGTATTGTATTGTATTGTAGACGCGTGTAAAGCAGAGTGCCACCACCTTGCTAGTCGACCCTGCCGAGTGCTACTGCGAGAACGAGTGTGATGTTGAAGTATTGTATTGTATTGTATTGTATTGTATTGTATTGTATTGTATTGTAGACGCGTGTAAAGCAGAGTGCCACCACCTTGCTAGTCGACCCTGCCGAGTGCTACTGCGAGAATGAGTGTGATGTTGAAGTATTGTATTGTATTAAATTGTATTGTATTGTATTGTATTATAAACGCGTGTAAAGCAGAGTGCCACCACCTTGCTAGTCGACCCTGCCGAGTGCTACTGCGAGAACGAGTGTGATGTTGAAGTATTGTATTGTGTTGTATTGTATTGTATTGTATTGTATTGTAGACGCGTGTAAAGCAGAGTGCCACCACCTTGCTAGTCGACCCTGCCGAGTGCTACTGCGAGAACGAGTGTGATGTTGAAGTATTGTATTGTATTGTATTGTATTGTATTGTATTGTATTGTAGACGCGTGTAAAGCAGAGTGCCACCACCTTGCTAGTCGACCCTGCTGAGTGCTACTGCGAGAACGAGTGTGATGTTGTAGTATTGTATTGTATTGTATTGTATTGTATTGTATTGTATTGTATTGTATTGTATTGTATTGTAGACGCGTGTAAAGCAGAGTGCCACCACCTTGCTAGCCGACCCTGCCGAGTGCTACTGCGAGAACGAGTGTGATGTTGAAGTATTGTGTTGTATTGTATTGTATTGTATTGTATTGTATTGTATTGTAGACGCGTGTAAAGCAGAGTGCCACCACCTTGCTAGTCGACCCTGCTGAGTGCTACTGCGAGAACGAGTGCGATGTTGAAGTATTGTATTGTATTGTGTTGTATTGTATTGTATTGTATTGTAGACGCGTGTAAAGCAGAGTGCCACCACCTTGCTGGTCGACCCTGCCGAGTGCTACTGCGAGAACGAGTGTGATGTTGAAGAATTGTATTGTGTTGTATTGTATTGTATTGTATTGTATTGTAGACGCGTGTAAAGCAGAGTGCCACCACCTTGCTGGTCGACCCTGCCGAGTGCTACTGCGAGAACGAGTGTGATGTTGAAGTATTGTATTGTATTGTATTGTGTTGTATTGTATTGTATTGTAGACGCGTGTAAAGCAGAGTGCCACCACCTTGCTGGTCGACCCTGCCGAGTGCTACTGCGAGAACGAGTGTGATGTTGAAGTATTGTATTGTATTGTGTTGTATTGTATTGTATTGTATTGTATTGTAGACGCGTGTAAAGCAGAGTGCCACCACCTTGCTAGTCGACCCTGCCGAGTGCTACTGCGAGAACGAGTGTGATGTTGAAGTATTGTATTGTATTGTATTGTATTGTATTGTATTGTATTGTATTGTATTGTATTGTGGACGCGTGTAAAGCAGAGTGCCACCACCTTGCTAGTCGACCCTGCCGAGTGCTACTGCGAGAACGAGTGTGATGTTGAAGTATTGTATTGTATTGTATTGTATTGTATTGTATTGTATTGTATTGTATTGTAGACGCGTGTAAAGCAGAGTGCCACCACCTTGCTGGTCGACCCTGCCGAGTGCTACTGCGAGAACGAGTGTGATGTTGAAGTATTGTATTGTATTGTATTGTATTGTATTGTATTGTGTTGTATTGTATTGTATTGTAGACGCGTGTAAAGCAGAGTGCCACCACCTTGCTGGTCGACCCTGCCGAGTGCTACTGCGAGAACGAGTGTGATGTTGAAGTATTGTATTGTATTGTGTTGTATTGTATTGTATTGTATTGTATTGTAGACGCGTGTAAAGCAGAGTGCCACCACCTTGCTAGTCGATCCTGCCGAGTGCTACTGCGAGAACGAGTGTGATGTTGAAGTATTGTATTGTATTGTATTGTATTGTATTGTATTGTATTGTAGACGCGTGTAAAGCAGAGTGCCACCACCTTGCTAGTCGACCCTGCCGAGTGCTTCTGCGAGAACGAGTGTGATGTTGAAGTATTGTATTGTATTGTATTGTATTGTATTGTATTGTATTGCATTGTATTGTAGACGCGTGTAAAGCAGAGTGCCACCACCTTGCTGGTCGACCCTGCCGAGTGCTACTGCGAGAACGAGTGTGATGTTGAAGTATTGTATTGTATTGTATTGTATTGTATTGTATTGTATTGTATTGTATTGTATTGTAGACGCGTGTAAAGCAGAGTGCCACCACCTTGCTAGTCGACCCTGCCGAGTGCTTCTGCGAGAACGAGTGTGATGTTGAAGTATTGTATTGTATTGTATTGTATTGTATTGTATTGCATTGTATTGTAGACGCGTGTAAAGCAGAGTGCCACCACCTTGCTAGTCGACCCTGCCGAGTGCTACTGCGAGAACGAGTGTGATGTTGAAGTATGCAGTGATCCATACGAGGTGTTCGTCAACTGGCTGAGAACAGTGAGTCAAGGATTAACGGCTGTTTAATCCAAAGTATCGTCCACAATATCGTCATAGATTGTGTACCATTCAATTGATGAAAAACTATTTTTTTTTCGAACTTAGCAAATCGACCTCTCAATATAATCACCAAACTTGTTGAAAATCCGAAATGTCTCTATTTTTCAGATTTTTCACGAAGTAGAGCACAAATTATTGATAAATTGTATTGATAAATTGGTGTTAAAAACTAAAAACTAATACTAAAAAAATAATCTATGAATATAATTTTTCACTTATTTTATAATTTCATAATGGTTCTAAAGTTAAAGCGATATTTAGAAAATATTATCACCAACAATTATTTCTTCTTCAAATAAATTTTCCCAATTGTGTCCACATTTTTGCTAAATAGGGCTGGCACTATACACTTTTTAGCCTTGGCACTTGGAGGGTTAAGAGAATCAGATAGTAGCTACCCTTTCATACTTAACAGACTAAATAATGCCACGCACTATAACCTTTGGTACGACCTCAAAATGTTAAATAAGCTATTTATAGCAAAATAATCGTCTATAATTTGAGGTCATATCAGGTGTCAAAAATACTCCAGTGTGTGGCAATTTAGTCGAAAGGGTAGCTACTATTTAATTTTTTAAATATCTGTCAGTTTGAAGGTAAATGTTAAAAAGTATTTCAATAACCGTGTGTTTCCCTGAACCTCTTAATGTCCCCGCAGTACATCGCAACCCAGCATCTGCCAGCGCTGCTCGGGGAGCTTCGGTTCCTGGAGATCGCCCGGGAGATGTGGAACGAGCTCCTGGATGATGAGAGGAAGCTGTACGTGGAGGCGGCGCGGACCACGGATACAGAGGAGGAGAGGTTGAGGAGGGCGCAGGTGAGGATGCCGTTGTGGCTGTGTACAGAGGGTGGGGGCCACGGATACAGAGGAGGAGAGGTTGAGGAGGGCGCAGGTGAGGATGCCGTTGTGGCTGTGTACAGAGGGTGAGGGCCACGGATACAGAGGAGGAGAGGTTGAGGAGGGCGCAGGTGAGGATGCCGTTGTCGCTGTGTACAGAGGGCGCGGACCACGGATACAGAGGAGGAGAGGTTGAGGAGGGCGCAGGTGAGGATGCCGTTGTGGCTGTGTACAGAGGGTGAGGGCCACGGATACAGAGGAGGAGAGGTTGAGGAGGGCGCAGGTGAGGATGCCGTTGTGGCTGGATACAGAGGGTGGTGACAGAAAGTGAGGATGGCGTTGTGGTTGTGTACAGAGGGTAGTGACAGGAGGGGAGGATGGCGTTGTGGTTGTGTACAGAGGGTAGTTACAGGAGGTGAGGATGGCGTAGTGGTTGTGTACAGAGGGTAGTGACAGGAGGGGGGGATGTTGCAGTGGGGTTGTACAGAGGGTATTGACAGGAGGAGAGATTCAAGTGAAGATGGCGTTGTGGGGTTGTACAGAGAGTAGTGAAAGAAGGAGAGATTGAAGTGAGGATGGCGTTGTGGGGTTGTACAGAGGGTAGTGAAAGAAGGAGAGATTGAAGTGAGGATGGCGTTGTGGGTGTGTACAAAAGGGTAGTGAAAGAAGGAGAGATTGAAGTGAGGATGGCGTTGTGGGTGTGTACAAAAGGGTAGTGAAAGAAGGAGAGATTGAAGTGAGGATGGCGTTGTGGGGTTGTACAGAGGGTAGTGAAAGAAGGAGAGATTGAAGTGAGGATGGCGTTGTGGATGTGTACAGAGGGTAGTGAAAGAAGAAGAGGATGAGAGGAGAGGATACAAAATTCCAGAAAACACTTAACGTCTCGTCATCAGGTACGGATGTTGTGATAATAAAGAAGTCAAACATTTGATTTTACTTCAAAGACAAGAATCTTACTGTGCCTGTGATGTTCTTATTGACTTGAAATGTATTCTCAGGCGGAGAAGCAGTCGAGAGAGAAGAGCAAGAAGAAGGAGGGGAGTGGGAGGAAGGAGGGGAAAGAGGGGAGTCGGAAGAGGAAGTCGGCGAGTGAAGATCGAGAAGAGAGGAAAAGACGAAGAAGAGGATAACACATCAATGAACCGAATAAGCTTTGCTGATACATATTTGAACTGTAACGAGTACTTAAGTAATATCAAACAAACATTCCTGATTCTCAAGGTGTGATGTTATTTTAAACACTATAGGAAAGCGACAGTTAACGCATTGATTAGAACGCCTGCTAATAGCCAGTTGTTCAATGCCTTGCTAACTATTAAACAGTGCATTAGAACTATATTAACATGGCAATAACAAACTACTTTCCTTGAATATTCATTTAAAACTGAACAACTGGTTTAGCAGGGCATTAAAAAACAGGCCTTAAAGTTCAGTTTTTCATTACCTACTCCGTTAAAACTCTCACACGGTCATCTTAGGAATGCCGTTGGTGGCAATACAGTCCTAATCAACAGTTGTAAAGTTAGCAGGACATTGAGAAATCGGCCCTAAGTGTATGGAAATAAAAGACCGACCGTTTCTTATTGCCCCGGTCAATTATTAGTTACAGATTATCGATAAAAATCTAACATCTAGGTATTATTGGGTAGTATAAAATTTTCCAGTGAAACCAAGAAACAGATCTTGCTATAAACAAATAAGAAGACGAACAGGATAGTATTGCAAAAAAAATCACTTTGATCATTCTCATATTGGAGGTGTGGCCTACCTTTTAGCATAAACTTCATTAATATTTGCTCATTTTTTAAGTGTCTTAACAGCGTTTTAGGTTCTCAAAAGGACACATTAAAATCTGGTAATTCTAAATAAAGAAACTTTTTAGATATAAAGTGGTCTTTTGGCAACATGAAATCGATAAATGTGAATCAATATTATTATATTTAAACTGATGAACCAACAATCTGAACTTATTGGTGGGACGGAGAAACAAGAAGAAAATGACAAGTGTTTTCAGAGAACTATGGCAACGCTTTTTAGTAAATCAATAAAGAAATAACAATGCTTTAATACACAAGAATGTTCGACAATTCATGAAATAGTATTCTTAAATGAAAGAAGACATCTCTTAGGTTTCAAAAATTCTCACAATGTTCGTGAAAAATTTTAGAAAATATATTATTCTTGTTTAAAAATTGTTTAACTTTCCTCCACAATGCCTCTTTGCAAGCAAGTTCAAACCCTCTCGTCACTCGCTATGTCAGCAACAAGTGATTTAATCCTGTCAACATGCGAGAACATCGTTACGCTTCATCCATCTTACATCAACCTGCATTACGACGTGGCCGGTTGCAAAGAAGCTGTACAGAGAGTCCAGGACCTTCTTCGGGAGAACCTGCCAGTGTCAAACTGGGAAGATTTGTTCCACGCAGCTTTCGAAAGACATAAACTGTCCGATGAGAGAATTCTCTACGGAGTATTTATTTATAACAATGTTCCCTTGAAGAAGTTGACTAGAAGTCGCAGAATGAATAACGACGTAGTTTCCGAGGCTTCGTGGAAAAACGACATTATAACGTCACCGACATCCAGCCACATTCGATTCTGGCTAGAACAGATACCGTGTTTGTCCAAACTCGTCGACGTAGATATCTACAATGTATGTTGTGATGAAATTGCGCTCGCCTTCAGTCGATGTTGCCCGGAGTTACAGATAATCGAGTTCTGGAGTGGAAATCGAGAGACGTACGCGTATTTACTTCGATCGTGCCCCAAACTGCGAGTACTGAATCAAACTTTTAATCAGTCCTTCATACCAGAGGACCTGAAGACTCTTGGCCCAAATCAAAAGCTGGAACTGAGATATTTCTCCGCACGGTTTCTTCGTGCACCGCAAGAGCTGGAAATGGTCATCGAACGTTGTCCAAATCTGCAATTTCTTAATTTGCATTCTGCTCATCTTAACATGTTCCTCTCGATACTGTCTACTAGTACTTTGCGACTATCTAAACTGATAGTATTGTTTACAAGTGATACAAGTGATACAAGTGGTTTCAAGAAGTACCTGTTATATAAAGGTATTCACATAAAAGATCTCAGTATCAGCACGGAGCAGGTTGGCTGAGTGGTAACGCTCTGAACTTGTATTCCGGACGCCCGGGTTCGATTCCCGCGGCCGTCCTTCCTGACTGAGGTTTTTCCGTGGTATTCCCTCAGCCGACAGGCAAATGCTGGGAAGGTACCCTACTAATAGGCCACGGCCGCAACCTTCCCACCTTCCATCCTTACCTAGTCATCAACATCATCTCCCAATCATCATCATAATCATCCATCCGTCGCCATTAGCCTCGCTGCAGAACAGTGCGACGTTAAGCCCCAGACAAAAAAAAAGCATTGGAGAAGATATAACGGACCCAATGGAAATGTTGAAAGTAATCAGCGAAAATTGTTAACATTTGACAAGACTTCGACTTACATTTGACCGGGAATTTAATGAACAAACAGTCGTTTCAGGATTAACTAATCGATTATCATTTAAAAACCTTGAAAAGCTTGAACTCGATAATATGACGTTGACGAACAGTAAACGTCAGGCTCCATTGATTCTGTTGCGGCACTGTCTGGAGCACAGCCTTCTTGACAGTCACTTCGTTCTCTGGGTAGCTGCCTGTTGACCGCCGATTCAAGCCATTCAAGCTATGACGTCATCGGTTTCTTGCACGGCCGGGAGCGCTACGGGGTGGCAATAAAATGTACTACAAGGTGTATCTTTGGTTAGTACAAATTCCGTGCAAGAAACCGATGACGTCATAGCTTGAATCGGCGGTCAACAGGCAGCTACCAGAGAACGAAGTGACTGTCAAGAAGGCTGTGGTCTGGAGAATGCAGAGAACCTGACGGAGTTGTCACTCGAGATGTCTGCTCATTTCATACCGCTAGGAGAACTGCCAGAAGTTGAAGAGACATTGGTGCAGCTTTTCTCTGGATACAGTCATCGGATGAGGCAGTTGAAGAAGCTGGATATTAGCTGTTATTTGGCGAAATTCACGGCTGGGTTCGTAAGAGACATCCTCGAACCTGGCTTATCTTGACATCGGGTCCTTGAGTGCTGGAGCGCGGCTTTATTGTGATCAGTTGGAGAAGGATTTCAAGTTACAGAATATTGATATGACCTTGAAGTACAAGGAAAATTTGTTATAAAATACGTAAATTCCTTTTCTAATACAAAGTTATCAGCAAAATAATTGGCGTAACCCATATAAAACTCTTGTAATGAAGACATTCTTGAAGAATCTTGTAATTCTTGTGTTCAATTTATAATAAATTGATTTCAGTTGAATTGTTGGACCAATAGTTAGCCAACTGTTGTTTAATATTTCCTATGATCTAGTGGCCACGGTCAAGTCAAAATATTCTTCATCTAGGGGCCCTATTAAATAACATTAAAATGCTCGATACAGAATCTTATTCGGTTCTATGAGTTTCGATAATATGGTATATATAGAATCGGATTTTGGCAGAATCGGGAATTTTAAAGTTATAGAATAGGGCACAAGCTCTGTATATATGAGGACCATTCAAGGTCATAATCTATCTCAACTTAAGATTTTTAATCGTGTGATGAGCAGATTCAATCTAAGCATCACGCAATATATATCTGAAAAATTTAAGTGTCGTAACACCACCTTTTGAGCGCATAATTTGTTGATAAAATTATCTTAACTTAGGAAACGCTCTGTATAGTTAAATTTCCTTTGATTTTCGTGCAATAGATCAATGGTAGATTGTCAAGAACTCTTTAAAATATATGACAATCATCGAATATTTTTAAAATGTGATAAAACAGTGCTCTCAAAGACCTTGCAAAATTTAATCATCATGCACAACGGTTAGTTTTCACTTTTCAACCAATCTTAAGAACTCACTAAAAAATTATTCGAGTCTCTACTGGGTTGAGTGATGACTAATATGTGTGGTAAGTTTGAGACCGATTGGGTTTTCAGTGTGCACTGGGCATTGCCCACAAAAAAGACACCTCAATGTTAATAGGAATTGGAACAGCTGTTAGAAACATACGTCATAGTCAAATTTCAATGGTAACTTAAGGAATAAATACCCATATTCTATAGCTGCTAAAAAAGCTGTGAGTACACCCAAAGTAAAAGATATTATTCAAACAAAACATATTAAGAAGAAGATTTAATTAAATGTTTAAATGTAATATGTATCATATAAAATGAATTAAATATATATTTTAATAATTTATGCAATGTTCTAAGCGATTCCAGAGAAATTGTACAATAGAAATTACAATTATGCGGCTGTTCGACTCAGGGGAACTTTGAAGCAGACAAATGTTGCTTAAAACAGGGAGTACGAAGCGCAATGGCGTTCGTGTCGACTGTTTTCAATGTTGCGCGTGATGATTGACGATTGGCGTGACCAATAGGAACATTACAGTTCATTACGAGATAACAGATTGACGTGGATCAAGTTATAATGTGCGTTGATCCTCCTGTAATAGATAACAGAGTGTTTTGTACAATCCAGAAGATAATTATTATCAGATATTAATTATAATGATAGCTTTAGCAGACGACCAATCAAATTGAAATATCTGATTGTGATAACAGGAACACATTTGCAAGTGTGATTAGAATAAAGTTGTTCAAATATCAATTACCTACGTTTAGGTTGAAACCTGCGGGATTTGGCTCAGAGGGTAGAACACAAAGAATCAGCAATATTATAATTTGTTTATTACAGAGAAAATAAATGTTCATTGATGTGAAAAGAGCAATCAAAAATTATGAAACAATATTACGTTCGATACGTCGGCAGTAGTGATGATGTCGTCTGGTTTGTTTACTTCCGCGTAAACAAGTGGATGGCGTTGACTCTTGCGTAGTGTGTCCCGTGAACTCCAGTCCACCAGCAGAATGAAATGACTGGATATGTCACCTCCTTCAGCTGCGATGCGATGATGTTGTCTAATAACCCCTTGGTTACCAGGACGTCCAGCAGTCCGTGCACAAGGAGTGACCTCCTCGAGCAGTTGGATCAAGTTGGCTCAGGCTGATGACGTTCGTGGCTGCAGACTCGTCGGTTTCTCCCGGAGTTGCAATTCACTAACTTTTATACTTTAACATTTACTGACTTTAATGTTGAAACTGTTCAGTTGATCACTTGTAACTTGAAATTGTCTTAATGCGATATTATTTGCCTCAGCATTAGGCTTGAAGTTTGAATTTACTGGGTTGACGTTTATACAAAAATGTTATTTTAATGTTTACCTTCGATCACATCGGCACTGTCTCGCTGAAATTATACTATGTTGCGTGCACAAGGCTTCACGGTTCGCGAGGCAGGTCTCACTGCTCTGAGAAAACTCCGACTGATGAAGTTTGGCTGGTAGCTTGACGTTTTATACCCTCTCACCTCGGTTTACCGCCAAAGAATATGATTGGTTGGTTTCGTACACGTGGTAGCTATTTTTAGGCATTCTGTCATTTCTAAAGCCCGCGAAACGACTTTCTTTCTGCACGTAGGCCCATGCTTTTCTTGGAATCACTGAAAACTAGTCTGGCTGACTGGTTTTGTAGCGTTATCACAATGACTGGTTCACTTGTTATTACGTGGTGACATCACAATTTAGGTAAGGTCACATACTTTTTATATGGATTCACTCACTTTCTTGATATAATTGCACATTGTTAAACTTATTTGATTGCTCGTTATATTTTTGTCTATATTTTGATTGCTGTTGAATTTTAAGATTGTAAGTTTACATAATGATTCTAATTAATTACTTTGTGTTCAGTTAACCTTGACTCTAAGAATGCCATGCTACAAGCTTGTTCATTCTTTAAACCTATTTCAAGCAAACATTATTATTTTTTTTAAAGTTAATTTTCTAACCTAGATAGGCCAACTTGTTACAAGGTATTAATGAATATAGTCATCATTAAAAACATTAATTGAATATTATAAAAAACAATTTGTTATATTTTCATTTTTATTGTCACATTAAATAATTCATTGATTTTTCAGCTAATTGTAGACAAAATTCATAAAAAAATCAAATATGCAGTTAAATTTAATTTCATATTTTTAAAAGACCTCTCTACTAACCCAGCAATGATTTTACCTCACAGTCATTTTGACATTCAACTTTCCAAGGGTTTATCTCGAAATGTGATACTTTAATTCTTCGGTAACTGTTTCTCAAAAAATACTTCACAAAACTTCATGAAATATTCAGAACTTGTGTTCGTAAGTATATTATAATTATAATGTGAATCTCTTGAGTGTTTAACACAAAAATAGAAATGTATAATAAATTAAATTTACGAACAACAGGTTATGTATTAAATATATTTTTAAAAACGATTAAAATAATGAAGTAACTTGCGAGTGCACATATTACGTACTTACCTCTAAAACTTTTAGGCAAATTCGACAACACATTTGGGAGATTTAGGAACCGAAAAATAAGACATTTTAAATTACAGGCACAGGCTTTGTTTCCAACTTAAAACATTTTTTTCTCTTGTCATTTCATCTCCTAGTAAAATTGGAAACTAAAGCTTTGCTGCCTACTTTTCGAAAGAAAATATGTTACAATATTAGATAGATTTTAGATGTTTTAGAAATAGTAGAATACATTGCACAAAAGATCAAAACATTAGCCAAGAAAATAAAAAGGACAATTTGTTTGGCAATGAAACCCTATTTCAATGTCAAACTCAGTTATATTCTCTGATATTTCATAATTATAAATTTAGAAATATTCTGATGGCTGGTGGCAAATGATTATAATGATGATGAGAGATTATGAAGTACAGGTAAAGATGGACGGCGGGAAGGTGGCGGTCGTGTCCTAGTCGTGGGAACCTTCCCAACATTTTCTCTCAACCGATTGGAACCACACGAATCCGTTAAATTAATTGTTTTCATAGAATAAAAAAACACAGGTAGGTATGTAAACAAAATATTTTATTACGTTTTCACCAAAATCCAGTGATATAAAATAATATATTTGACTTAATGTTTGTACCGGTAAGTCATGGCTGAAGATAAAGCAAATAACTAACTATTTTTAGTGAAACAATTCAATGAAAACATAAAACGACATAACTTTAATTATCATCCAAATAGGATTAGGGGTTCAGATAAAATGTATTCGATACCCACACTACAAACCAAGATATCACATTTTTTAAATTATTTTCCATCCAGATGGAGCAAGAACTCAGAAACTTATACAATTTAGGAATTAAGCAGCCGGCGTCCTTTTTTTAATGTCATTACAGATCCGGACTAACGACTGAATTTACACATGAATCTATAGACTATTTAGCTGACATTTTAAAACCTGATTAGACTAAATGAAACCAAAAACAGTCAGTCGTTTCTTACTCAGTGATTAAACATCTTCAACTTTCATTACTCTTTCTACTCAAACACTGTGTTTACAATTTTGCATAATTAAATTCCGAAATGCTAAGAGGTTAAAGAAACGCATGATAATAAATGGCAAACACTAAATAGTTGTCTAAAGTACATGTAATGAAGCTAAGGGTTTTCGCAAGGTTCGATATTTGGCCCACTGTTCTACAAGCTACTTAAAAGAAGATTTTAGTATGGAAATAGGAATTGTTATGTAAACACTTAGCCCTGTAGTTTGGGTATCAAAACATTTTCCCCGCAAGTCCAAGGATCGTTATCCTGAAGCTCCTTGGTAGCTCCCCTTCTTGTTGCCCCCCGCTCCTGATCCTGATCCTGATCCTGATGCCGATCCAGATGCCGGGGTCTGTTGCACTTCTGACGGGTCGATAGTGTCTTCAGTGAAGGTGACGTCAGAGTTCCCTGCTGGAGCATGGGATCCCGAGGGACGACCGCCGCCGCCGTATGAGCCTCCGGGACGATTGCCTCCATTTCCTCCGGGACGACTGCCTCCACTTCCTCCGGGACGACTTCCGCCGGATCCGCCGCTGCCTCCACTTCCTCCGGGTCCGCCGGGACGTTTCACCTCACAAGAAGTTCCTGAGGGATGACAAGATGATCGAAAATGCATAAGTCCCAGAAGGTCAAGATCTCTAGAACCCCATATATTCTACCTATCTTGCCAGAAGGCAAGTTGAGCAGAATTTAAATGAAACAAGCTAGAGTTTGAATTTAGATAATCAGTTTGCTGGTTGCACGGTTAATGAGGGTAATTTTTAAACAGAAGTAAGTTGGATTTACTATTTGGGATGTGTTTGTAAGCTTCTTCTTTCATATACCCTTGTGCAAAATAAGAATGTTGCTATAGATACGCCCGTGTCTGGTACACTTTGATAAATAACACAGGTTCCTTGACAATTAATCCTCTTACGTATAGGCCAAGGCCAAATTCTTCACGCGTCCGGCTGGGATCATCTTACATTTGAAGGGTACAGGTAAAGAACGCTTTAAGTCACATTCGGATGAAACTGAGATAAAGGAAGTTTATTGTTGAAACTTGTATCTATCTTCCATACTAATCGATATTTCAATTGCGTTTTTCAAGACTTTGTGGCATTATTTTCTAAAAACCGAGGGTATATTTTGAAAGCTCATAAAAAATCACTGTAAGATTACACCTTCAACTCATTTTTCAAAACTTACTCATATAGTGTTCTTTCGATTTACCCTTCATTTCACCAGATTGCAGGGAAACCTGACAATATACAACAATATGCTCTGGACCCTTATTCTAAAACTAAAAATTTTCCGTATTCGTCCCGAATCGAATTCGTGAGAGACGAATCCGAGATATTGGTATTCTGCAAGACAATATTCAAAATGGCGACCCGGATTCGATTCGTGTCTGACAGGATCAGATTCGTCAGCTGTTTGCTCGCCGGATCGGGATAAAAGTTAGGTTATTTGGGCACTAAACTATACCAATAATTATTAATGTGTGTATATTTACTGTTATTTCTTCAAATAATCGTCCAATAACTGTTTGAAATATACATAATATTATTACATACTTTCGTAATAATGTCCTGCTTCATTTTGAATGTTATGTGATGTGTCAAACACGGAGAGTTGATAAAATGACAAATGACAATCAAACCAATGTGTGAAGTATGTTCCGTACACCGTGATCAAAATTCTCTATTCTCATTGGTTACCGATACGTCGGTAAAACAAGAGTCTGCTATAAATGCATTATTTCGTGAGAATAGCGCGTCCCGATCCGTTTGCTGTTGTAGAATACGAAATGGAATCATATTCGGTTCAGCCGAATTGGGAACACACGAATCTGATCCGGGACGAATCAGATTCGGCTCGGCCGAATACAAAAGTAAAGTTTTAGAATAAGGGTCCTGATCTAGTCGTATTTGAAATGTGTATTCATGCTCTAACCTTAAACAAGAGTGATATTATGGTCTTAATAAAACCAGGATCTGGTAACGAAGTTCGGCCTCGACGCAAGCACTCAGTGCTGCGGCTAGCAGTAAGTGATCACATTGAGCGGAATGCAATGAGTGTACAGTCACGGAAATACATTCGGTAAACGCTCCTTTCACCCTCCACCACAATCAAACAACTCTGCCAGTGTTACGGGTCGAGGGAGGTGGGGCATAAACTAACGTAAATCAATGGAAAGGGAGAATGAGCGTTTACCGAATATATTTCCGTGAGTGTACCTGCGACAAGACTGGCAACGGGACTCTTCATGACGCGGTAGTTGACGTCATGGGCGTCGACGCCGCCAGTCATGTGGCGCTGGAAGCGAGAGGAGACGACCCACAGCTCGGGGACGCCCTGCTTGTTCTTGGTGACCTTGACCCCGGCGATAAACTGGAAGGCGATAGGGTCGTGGTCCAACTGTGAACATTGCAATAGCTACATTATCCCACTGGCATAGTTTGCACGTGATGTCATCGCATTGTTGCCTGCTACAATCTTGATGGCACGCAGAATAGCTGTGACTCTCTGCTTTTTGACGATATTGTATAGTTAATGGGTAGGTCCTGGGAAATTGTATTGACTCCGGAGATATCTATCTTTAGTACGAAGAGGAATCCCTCACACCCCACCAATGGACTGCCACCTTGACGCGGTGGTGGGGCTTAAGGGGCCGCCTCACATCACGAGTGTGTGTCCTAACTGAGTGCAGTCCAGGGTCGACCTAGTCCCATGCCCTCCCCAAATTCGAGGGCCCCTCGGGCTGCCTCCCCACTCGAGATGGTGATCCCCCTGAAATCGGGTCCCATCGGCCCGAAGCCTCCCCCCGGTCTGTCCCCATTCTGAACAAGATTTCCCACCAGTTTCGTACCCCCCCGGATCGGGTCCGTTAGGTCGACCCCTCCCCATGTTCTCAACTAATCATCAACAAAGTTAAAAGTAAAAATAAATGTGCTCAATGTAACCTCGACGATGACGCACCGTTAAGCCAAATGAATCCCTCACATTACAAAAATGCATCGATTTACCTCAATAAATTTATAAATCTGACCCGATTCAGGCAAAAAAAACATACTTGTGAGAAAGTGCCGTGGTGACGCTCTCTACGCTTTTAATACACCCTTAGAGATCGACGCCATTAGGCTCAATGTGTCTGTACCTGGACGATGTTCTCCGGAATGTAGGGTTTTCTGGTGTTCCAGCAGTTGACTGAGAGTTTCGGCAGGACGCTGAAGAACAGGACTCCGTTATCGTCCATCGCCATTGACGCGGCTTGACCAGCCCGATGACCAGGCGAAGTCTACACAGACATATACATAGAGTTATGTAGTCATATACACAGACATAGAGTTAGATAGGAGAACCATTTAGCTTTTCCAATGGCAAGTTTCTGCTCGACATACATAGGAAAGACACGAAACGAAATGTGTCAAAGAAGCAGGAATAAAAAATCATGACATTTCCTTCAAGAAATTTGACAAATATTTACAAACACGTATAAATTGTCCGTAAATTGTAAATAACCTTTGAAATTAATGATAGATAAGTTTGTAAATTTACAAAATGTTGGTAGCGATGACCATTCAAAATTTGAAGTACATCGGCCAAACGGTTCCAGTTTGAAATTAAAAAAAAACATGATCCTGTTAAAAAATTACTTGCAGTAATTTTTATGAGCTATCTGAATATTTCCTCGGTTTTTAAAAAAATATTGCTACAAAGTCTTTAAAAAACAATTAAAATATCGATCTGTATGGAAGATATACCTACAAGTTTCAACAAAAAACTTCGTTTATCTCAGTTTCATCCGAATGTGACTTATAACGTTCTTTCCCTATACTCTTCAAATACACATAGAAAGTGTTGTAAGCGTGACGTGGTGACGTTCGCTCAACTAGTTTAAAAAAGCTGAGGAGCTGTGCATATAGAAGCAGTAAACGGGCGAAGAGAACACGGTTATGATCGAAATGTTTTGGTTTGAGACTCACTTTGAACTCCCTCGGGACCAGATTCTGACCGCTGGCGAAGTTGGATTTGTTCCTCATGATGTGCGTCGACACCCAAGACTCGACGTCGCTGGAGAGACTGTGGAAGTACAGGGTTCGATCCCTGTTGCCTTCCTTGGGAGACAGCGCCAAGGCCAGCACTCCTGTAATGGAATGCGTTAATGTTAGAGGTAGGAGAGACTGTGGAAGTACAGGGTTCGATCCCTGATGCCTTCCTTGGGAGACAGCGCCAAGGCCAGCACTCCTGTAATGGAATGCGTTAATGTTAGAGGTAGGAGAGACTGTGGAAGTAGAGGGTTCGATCCCTGTTGCCTTCCTTGGGAGACAACGCCAAGGCCAGCACTCCTGTAATGGAATGCGTTAATGTTAGAGGTAGGAGAGACTGTGGAAGTACAGGGTTCGATCCCTGTTGCCTTCCTTGGGAGACAACGCCAAGGCCAGCACTCCTGTAATGGAATGCGTTAATGTTAGAGGTAGGAGAGACTGTGGAAGTACAGGGTTCGATCCCTGTTGCCTTCCTTGGGAGACAACGCCAAGGCCAGCACTCCTGTAATGGAATGCGTTAATGTTAGAGGTAGGAGAGACTGTGGAAGTAGAGGGTTCGATCCCTGATGCCTTCCTTGGGAGACAGCGCCAAGGCCAGCACTCCTGTAATGGAATGCGTTAATGTTAGAGGTAGGAGAGACTGTGGAAGTAGAGGGTTTGATCCCTGATGCCTTCCTTGGGAGACAGCGCCAAGGCCAGCTCTCCTGTAATGGAATGCGTTAATGTTAGAGGTAGGAGAGACTGTGGAAGTACAGGATTCGATCCCTAGTGCCTTCCTTGGGAGACAGCGCCAAGCCCAGCACTCCTGTAATGGAATGCGTTAATGTTAGAGGTAGGAGAGACTGTGGAAGTAGAGGGTTCGATCCCTGTTGCCTTCCTTGGGAGACAGCGCCAAGGCCAGCACTCCTGTAATGGAATGCGTTAATGTTAGAGGTAGGAGAGACTGTGGAAGTAGAGGGTTTGATCCCTGATGCCTTCCTTGGGAGACAGCGCCAAGGCCAGCACTCCTGTAATGGAATGCGTTAATGTTAGAGGTAGGAGAGACTGTGGAAGTACAGGATTCGATCCCTAGTGCCTTCCTTGGGAGACAGCGATGCGTTAATATTAAAGGTCGAGTACAAATAAGGCCCGGTCTTTCAATACTCTGCTTAAGTCTCAATTAGCTCTTAACAGTTAGTTAGTGGTCATTCTAGGAATGTTATTGGTTGTTGCCATGGCAATCTAGTCCTAATTGACTGTATAAATGTTAGCAAGGCATTGAAAGACCGGCCCTTAGTGCCTGAGCCAAGGAGGGTTCTTAAAGTTTCACTCTTCATGAGAAATTGTTCAAATTCGAACACTTATGAATATATAGCTTTTTTTTACTGTAACATGTCCTGAAATAGTTGTCAACGTGTATTTTCTTCAACACGCTCGTTACAGTTCATCTTTCAGTTTACCTTTGGGACCATACAGAAAAAGACATGCTGATATTTTAAAAAGTATTCAGCTGCTTAGCAGCCATAGGTTTCTTTAAAAACTACTATATCCTATATCAGTTGCTTTATATTCATCGTTCGTTGATGTTTTACGAGCTATTAGGGTTTTACTGCTCTTTCACATTTTTCTTATGAAAATTTCTACCATGTTACTGAGTTATGAACCACGGTCTTTTACAATTTGGGAAGTTTCAAGACGGCCGTGTTTATGACAGATAAAATGAGGGCGAAGTATGTTTGTTCGCTCACCGTCCATGAGGTCGAACTCGCTGCCTGCGATCTTGTAGAGCCCGAATGGCGGATACGGGAACATCTCGTTGCTCTGGACTCTCCAGGACTCTCCAGCGTGCATGTCGTAGACCAGGATTCCGAACCCGGAGACGTCAGCGACATAGGCCACTGTCTTGGCGCACTTACTGCATCAGAGAGAAGGAGTTAGTGATCTTGTAGAGGATACGTTGCTCTGGACTCTCCAGGACTCTCCAGCGTGCATGTCGTAGACCAGGATTCCGAACCCGGAGACGTCAGCGACATAGGCCACTGTCTTGGCGCACTTACTGCAGACAGAGAGAAAGAGTTAGTGATCTTGTAGAGGATACGTTGCTCTGGACTCTCCAGGACTCTCCAGCGTGCATGTCGTAGACCAGGATTCCGAACCCGGAGACGTCAGCGACATAGGCCACTGTCTTGGCGCACTTACTGCAGACAGAGAGAAGTAGTTAGTGATCTTGTAGAGGATACGTTGCTCTGGACTCTCCAGGACTCTCCAGCGTGCATGTCGTAGACCAGGATTCCGAACCCGGAGACGTCAGCGACATAGGCCACTGTCTTGGCGCACTTACTGCAGACAGAGAGAAGGAGTTAGTGATCTTGTAGAGGATACGTTGCTCTGGACTCTCCAGGACTCTCCAGCGTGCATGTCGTAGACCAGGATTCCGAACCCGGAGACGTCAGCGACATAGGCCACTGTCTTGGCGCACTTACTGCAGACAGAGAGAAGTAGTTAGTGATCTTGTAGAGGATACGTTGCTCTGGACTCTCCAGGACTCTCCAGCGTGCATGTCGTAGACCAGGATTCCGAACCCGGAGACGTCAGCGACATAGGCCACTGTCTTGGCGCACTTACTGCAGACAGAGAGAAGGAGTTAGTGATCTTGTAGAGGATACGTTGCTCTGGACTCTCCAGGACTCTCCAGCGTGCATGTCGTAGACCAGGATTCCGAACCCGGACACGTCAGCAACATAGGCCACTGTCTTGGCGCACTTACTGCAGACAGAGAGAAGTAGTTAGTGATCTTGTAGAGGATACGTTGCTCTGGACTCTCCAGGACTCTCCAGCGTGCATGTCGTAGACCAGGATTCCGAACCCAGAGACGTCAGCGACATAGGCCACTGTCTTGGCGCACTTACTGCAGACAGAGAGAAGGAGTTAAAGAGAAGTACATAGCATTTGTTTCTTCAGCTATGTTGATCAGCTAATGGCAATGATGAATGGACGGATTGAAGGTGGGAAGGAAGTGATTGTGACCTATTGCCTATTGGTACTGAATATTTCCAGCATTTTGCCTCTGGGAAGAGGGTAACTATTTTGGTGGAATACAATTTTGCAAAGTACGGCGTGTTTAAATATTGTTTAAAATTTTGAGATTTTAATATTAAGTTTTCCAACGTAACAGAAACAAACGATACCAAATACTTATAACAGTTTTCATAACTATTCGGAGACTTCGTACAGCATCCTTTTTCAGGGGGGATTAAAGAAGGTATAATAGTAACATAGAAATGTAATGTCCACACCAAAGGTTCATATTCCACAAGAACATCAAATATTTCTTGATGCCACTTCTTCACACGTGGAGAAAAGTGTTTGAGTAGGAATACCGACCCACTAATTTTTCATTTATAAATCCAAATAAAAGACTTAATGGCTGGTGAAAAAAGGGAATACTTGTATTTTATTGTGTTTTTGATGGATACAAATAAATGCATGTTCCCCCCGACTCACTTGGCCGTGTCTCGGACTTCCACTGCAATGGTCGTCAACACCGTCTCCGCCTTGATGATGTTGGTGGGAAACTCGTATCTGTGCGCCAGTCTGTTCGTGTCCAGATCGAATATCACCAGCTGGGCGGGACAGATCCTGTTGACACCTGTTGCCACGTCCACGCTGCCGCCGATAGTGCCGGTGTCCACCACCCACAGGCGGCGACACTCGTCAATCTGTAGGAAGATGAGACGGATCACATGAGTCGAGATCGAATATCACCAGCTGGGCGGGACAGATCCTGTTGACACCTGTTGCCACGTCCACGCTGCCGCCGATAGTGCCGGTGTCCACCACCCACAGGCGGCGACACTCGTCAATCTGTAGGAAGATGAGACGGATCACATGAGTGCAGATCGAATATCACCAGCTGGGCGGGACAGATCCTGTTGACACCTGTTGCCACGTCCACGCTGCCGCCGATAGTGCCGGTGTCCACCACCCACAGGCGGCGACACTCGTCAATCTGTAGGAAGATAAGACGGATCACATGAGTGCAGATCGAATATCACCAGCTGGGCGGGACAGATCCTGTTGACACCTGTTGCGACGTCTACGCTGCCGCCGATAGTGCCGGTGTCCACCACCCACAGGCGGCGACACTCGTCAATCTGTAGGAAGATGAGACGGATCACATGAGTGCAGATCGAATATCACCAGCTGGGCGGGACAGATCCTGTTGACACCTGTTGCCACGTCCACGCTGCCGCCGATAGTGCCTGTGTCCACCACCCACAGGCGGCGACACTCGTCAATCTAGATGAAGATACAAGATAAGCACACATGATGAAGTCGGAAATGTTTCCCTTTAATAGATTACAGAGCCGGTGTTTCAATGCTCCGACACAACCAATTGCTCAGTATAGACAATCATTGCACACAATCAACAATCATTGATTGTTGCCATAATCCCCATCAACTGTTTAAAATTAGCTGAGTCTTGAATAACTGGCCCTTATCTGTTTACATTTGTAGAGCTCAAGAATGCTTAGAAATGTTTAAGTTATAATCTATGCCCACAATTAACATCATGTAATGGGTAGTTTTGCAATTATACGTAAATATAATTTTTGCCGTCGTAAAATTAATTTTTATATAAGACGTATTATAGTATTTGGGCCTCTAAAACGGGAGTGTTTTTCTCTTTAACACTTTGAAGCACAGTGGTATTAAAAATATACCACATTAAAAAATCTCTTTCCCAATCATTAAAGCATGCTGGTATGAATTTAATACCACTTTTAATTTTTTGAATTTTGTCCATATAATTAATTGTTTTCCCACATTAGAAAATTACTAAATCGGGAATGCCACCACCCAGAAAGGGTATAATTACTCCACTGGTCTCTTCTTGAATTATCCACACTGTACAAACGAATCTTGGACCATAAAACATTGTGGTAAACGTAGTTGATAATCCATGTCTACTGCACTCACGTATGTCCTGAAGACTGATGTGATGCCCTCACAGTCACCTTGTCTGTGATACCTCCAGTCAGGGTAGGGAGACAGCATGTTCTGGCCACGCTTGTCTACTTGTCCAGCCTAATGTCTACTGCACTCACGTATGTCCTGAAGACTGATGTGATGCCCTCACAGTCACCTTGTCTGTCGTACCTCCAGTCAGGGTAGGGAGACAGCATGTTCTGGCCACGCTTGTCTTCTTGTCCAACCTAATGTCTACTGCACTCACGTATGTCCTGAAGACTGATGTGATGCCCTCACAGTCACCTTGTCTGTGGTACCTCCAGTCAGGGTAGGGAGACAGCATGTTCTGGCCACGCTTGTCTACTTGTCCAACCTAATGTCTACTGCACTCACGTATGTCCTGAAGACTGATGTGATGCCCTCACAGTCACCTTGTCTGTGATACCTCTAGTCAGGGTAGGGAGACAGCATGTTCTGGCCACGCTTGTCTACTTGTCCAACCTAATGTCTACTGCACTCACGTATGTCCTGAAGACTGATGTGATGCCCTCACAGTCACCTTGTCTGTGGTACCTCCAGTCAGGGTAGGGAGACAGCATGTTCTGGCCACGCTTGTCTACTTGTCCAACCTAATGTCTACTGCACTCACGTATGTCCTGAAGACTGATGTGATGCCCTCACAGTCACCTTGTCTGTGGTACCTCCAGTCAGGGTAGGGAGACAGCATGTTCTGGCCACGCTTGTCTACTTGTCCAACCTAATGTCTACTGCACTCACGTATGTCCTGAAGACTGATGTGATGCCCTCACAGTCACCTTGTCTGTGGTACCTCCAGTCAGGGTAGGGAGACAGCATGTTCTGGCCACGCTTGTCTACTTGTCCAACCTAATGTCTACTGCACTCACGTATGTCCTGAAGACTGATGTGATGCCCTCACAGTCACCTTGTCTGTGGTACCTCCAGTCAGGGTAGGGAGACAGCATGTTCTGGCCACGCTTGTCTACTTGTCCAACCTAATATCTACTGCACTCACGTATGTCCTGAAGACTGATGTGATGCCCTCACAGTCACCTTGTCTGTGGTACCTCCAGTCAGGGTAGGGAGACAGCATGTTCTGGCCACGCTTGTCTACTTGTCCAACCTAATGTCTACTGCACTCACGTATGTCCTGAAGACTGATGTGATGCCCTCACAGTCACCTTGTCTGTGGTACCTCCAGTCAGGGTAGGGAGACAGCATGTTCTGGCCACGCTTGTCTTCTTGTCCAACCTAATGTCTACTGCACTCACGTATGTCCTGAAGACTGATGTGATGCCCTCACAGTCACCTTGTCTGTGGTACCTCCAGTCAGGGTAGGGAGACAGCATGTTCTGGCCACGCTTGTCTACTTGTCCAACCTAATGTCTACTGCACTCACGTATGTCCTGAAGACTGATGTGATGCCCTCACAGTCACCTTGTCTGTGGTACCTCCAGTCAGGGTAGGGAGACAGCATGTTCTGGCCACGCTTGTCTACTTGTCCAACCTAATGTCTACTGCACTCACGTATGTCCTGAAGACTGATGTGATGCCCTCACAGTCACCTTGTCTGTGGTACCTCCAGTCCGGGTAGGGAGACAGCATGTTCTGGCCACGCTTGTCTACTTGTCCAACCTAATGTCTACTGCACTCACGTATGTCCTGAAGACTGATGTGATGCCCTCACAGTCACCTTGTCTGTGGTACCTCCAGTCAGGGTAGGGAGACAGCATGTTCTGGCCACGCTTGTCTACTTGTCCAACCTAATGTCTACTGCACTCACGTATGTCCTGAAGACTGATGTGATGCCCTCACAGTCACCTTGTCTGTGGTACCTCCAGTCAGGGTAGGGAGACAGCATGTTCTGGCCACGCTTGTCTACTTGTCCAACCTAATGTCTACTGCACTCACGTATGTCCTGAAGACTGATGTGATGCCCTCACAGTCACCTTGTCTGTGGTACCTCCAGTCAGGGTAGGGAGACAGCATGTTCTGGCCACGCTTGTCTACTCGTCCAACCTAATATCTACTGCACTCACGTATGTCCTGAAGACTGATGTGATGCCCTCACAGTCACCTTGTCTGTGGTACCTCCAGTCAGGGTAGGGAGACAGCATGTTCTGGCCACGCTTGTCTACTTGTCCAACCTAATGTCTACTGCACTCACGTATGTCCTGAAGACTGATGTGATGCCCTCACAGTCACCTTGTCTGTGGTACCTCCAGTCAGGGTAGGGAGACAGCATGTTCTGGCCACGCTTGTCTACTTGTCCAACCTAATGTCTACTGCACTCACGTATGTCCTGAAGACTGATGTGATGCCCTCACAGTCACCTTGTCTGTGGTACCTCCAGTCAGGGTAGGGAGACAGCATGTTCTGGCCACGCTTGTCTACTCGTCCAACCTAATGTCTACTGCACTCACGTATGTCCTGAAGACTGATGTGATGCCCTCACAGTCACCTTGTCTGTGGTACCTCCAGTCAGGGTAGGGAGACAGCATGTTCTGGCCACGCTTGTCTACTCGTCCAACCTAATGTCTACTGCACTCACGTATGTCCTGAAGACTGATGTGATGCCCTCACAGTCACCTTGTCTGTGGTACCTCCAGTCAGGGTAGGGAGACAGCATGTTCTGGCCACGCTTGTCTACTCGTCCAACCTAATGTCTACTGCACTCACGTATGTCCTGAAGACTGATGTGATGCCCTCACAGTCACCTTGTCTGTGGTACCTCCAGTCAGGGTAGGGAGACAGCATGTTCTGGCCACGCTTGTCTACTCGTCCAACCTAATGTCTACTGCACTCACGTATGTCCTGAAGACTGATGTGATGCCCTCACAGTCACCTTGTCTGTGGTACCTCCAGTCAGGGTAGGGAGACAGCATGTTCTGGCCACGCTTATTCTTCTGGTTCGAGACGACAGCCAGAGTCGCAGCGTTGCCAGGTCTAAAGGAGAACACAGACTTAGAACAGCGGCACAAATAAAGGGAAATGTACGATTGTAACAAGTACTGTTACCTTTCCAGTGATAGATAGACCCAACGGTAGACCATCCGTTGAAATCCCTAACCCCGCAAATTCAAATAACTCGTATGACGATTTTCTACGTTCTACCGCATTTTAGCTTTAAATGGCCCAAATAGAAAATAAACAGTAATTATGAAACAATGAAACTACCTTTAAGGTCGTATGACTTTTGACTTGTCTTGCAAAAGGAACAATAATTAGGCGAAAAATGAGTAATCTTTTCTTCTACAGAAATAAACCGTAAATGCATGAAGATATGAAAAAACTAAATATATATAATATGACTGAAATACGAAGAGCTGTTTAGGTAAACAGAGCCACAGTGCCTTCTCGTTTTTCACGAGAAATTCTTTATATAGAAGGCTGTAGTGAGAGTTCATACTTTTATCACCAGGTATACGTTATACTTATTTCCATGATAATGTGTAGACGTTCCAAGACCATATAAGAGTACAGCTGGTATTTAAATAGGTATGTTTAAATACAGCGTGTAGACGAGGCATTAGAGAAATCAGTGTGGCCAGCTATAGATCTACTCACTTGAATCTGGGCATGCTGATAAACACCCTCTCAGTCTTGGGATCCACCTCCAGGGAAATCGGCACAGAGCCACCAGGGATGAATCTTCCGTCACTGATCATGACCTGTCTGGTCTGCTCGTCGTGGAACGTGTAGTCAATCTCGTTCCAGGTGTAGACGTCTCGCATGTGCTTGGCTGCGTGCGCACCGCAGAGCAGCAGCATGAAGAGAGATGGAGCCAACATGGCGGCCTGGAAGAAGACAGAGATAGTGTTCAGGTACTACGATGTTGAAGATGATGTCGAGGTTTTCTGGCAAAGAGAAAAAATTAATTGCTAATAATTGACCAATGTAGATCTCCTCCCCCTACGACGTCATCAACTGAGACCATAATTAAAAATGGCTGACAAGTTTGTAAACTTACACTTAGAATAATTTACAAATTTACAATCTACAATCTACAAATTGCCATTAATAATAGTAATGCTACTATCTTCTTGAATATTGTTCAGTCTTAATTACCTTATTTAAAGAGTCTTGTTTTAAGAGTCGACACGACTCGCAGAAAATTTCGATTCCGATGTGAAAAAAAATCCTAGAAATTCATGAAAATGCATTAGCTCTGGGTTGTACGTGACATTGATGACATTTAATCGTGTATTGCATGTTGCATTTGCTGCTGTGAAGTAAGTTATTTTATTTTAAATATTGAAAACCCCCAAAAACCATAAAAAGGCGACCCCTACTTTTTCTTCACGGCGTGACCGATTGTTTTAAAAATTTAACAGCATAGAGATAAAGAGTAGATCTGTGTCTCTAGTGATCGAAACAAATAATAAAAAAAGTTTTTTCTCGCTTTGAGGAAGTGCTAACATGGGCAAAATATGAGTCTTTTTGGCACCCTGAAAATACTATAAACAAAAAATAACACTTTGGGACCACTAGAGACACAGATCTACTCTTTATCTATAACTTGTGAAAATTTGAAGACAATCGGTAAAGCCGTTTAGAAAAAAGTAGGGTCCGCCTTTTTGTTCTTCATAAAACATGGATTTCATCAAGTATCGTAGACTCTTAAGTGGACTAAACTCTCCACTGACAGTCGGCATTGACATGTAAAACGCTTATGGTAACATACCAACATGTCAAAATATAATTTGTTTCGTTGTACCACTGTAATAATTGTCCAGCAGATCATCAAACATGATTTAAGAGTACATTATCAAACATAGAATGATGTTAAGGGATTATATTGTGTGAGCCATTACTCTGAACTTTCTGAATTTCATTTGTCATAATGACAAATTGTTATTTTTCAAGAACTCGAGCTTTACCATGGAAAAAAATAGATTTTCATCTTCGAAACGCCCACTGTCATTTGTCAATTCCAGTTTCAAGATTTTGAAGGTGAAATATATAGTTTGATAGAAGTAGATCAAGTTTTCAAATGTCCTTCACGATAGCTTGGCGACGGAAAGTTCTTGAATCGAATGAAAACAATAAAAATCAAAAAATCTATAAAAATGTAATTTGGTCAGTTTGACACTTTGAGAACTTCGTGCAAACACATAGGAAATTAAAATCAATGCATTTTGAAAAAGGAACTTGAAGTTATTTAAACAAATGTTACAAGTCGGCTAAAATTATTTAAATCGCGTTAAAATGCACTAAATTCAATTGCAAAGTCACATATTTACTCGGTCTGCTTGGGCCAGACCCACTGATCTCCATGTACTTCCACTTAGTTGCGTGGATTGCGCATTGAATCCCTTTAGCATTAGTCCCAGTGAAGTCGAAAATACATTAAATAGAATGTTCCTTTGCAAGGTCATCAATTTATAATAGCCTTTTACACGATCTAAATAATTTCTAAAATCACTTTGAATCAACTAAATCATTACGTTAGACATTAGTTTATTAGTTAAAGAACACGTTTTAGTTACATTAGTTATAATTTGTTATAAATCCGCAAAGTTATTACAGCGACGACATAGAAAATGTTGACTTCACTCGCATAGCATCGATAAGCAATCCACGTGTCAGTGGCCAGACCCGCGTATTCTTTTAACGCCAAATCGGACATGAGGTTATATTATTTGACTTTCTACTATTACATACTACAAAAATCCACAGCAAGCAATAGTTTTAATTGATAAAGTGTCAGAAAGTTTTGAAAAATTAACACAAAATGATGCATAGGTATTCAAGATATAAATTTCTAAATCTGACGTTACGCCACTGTGCTCAGGACATTTTTATTACATTCTGGACAAAAACAAGAATCTACATTTCAGCTCTTTGAAAAATTCAAATGTCACTAACAAGAGTCGAACCCTATAACTTGAAGATCGAATTATTACGTGCCACATTATGTGTCAAGATATACCGGAAAATAACATGCAAATAGCGTCAATAATCAATGGTGTTGATAACCCTTGACCTCTCAACAGTTATCAGGTCATGATGTAACGGTCAAACAGTCAAATAACGATGATAAAGCGGAATCAATTGAGAATGGTGATTATATTTGAATATTTTGCCAGGAGTTTATATAAACACGCGGATGTGTTTTATTGGTTTACGAATTTAAAATATATTTTATATTATTTGTGACGAATTCGCTGTTTTGTTAGTTGTTCTCGATTTATAGACAAAATAATAGGTATACTGAAATATGTTTTTGATGTTTTTGATTTCTTAAATCTTGAATACCTTTGAACAAGTATTTAATCAGGGTTCCAGATTAAACAGATTAATGTTGAGAAAAGAAAATGTGAAAAAATGTTTCCGTGAAATAAATTGATACTTTTGAATAATTGAATAATTTTTATGATTGTTTTATATTTTTGTAAAAAGAGTAGAATTTTTTATTAATTTTAGGAAATTGTTGGTTGTAGACATCCGTATTATTATGGCTGATTGGACGAATGTTATTATTTTATTTCCATGTATTTGATTGGATTAAATTCGCTTTCTCTTTCGTAGGTATTCTTAGTTCACAGATTCATTTCTTATCAGCATTACTATACGATTTAAAATAAAATATTATGATTTCATCTCGCAATTTTTCTCAGATTGAAGCACTACATAATTGATGCTTGCATAAACGGTGGAAATTTAAATAAAACTAACTCCAACTATTTTTAATTAATTCGCAGATTGAACGTTGAACAGCACACTCGACTGCAAAATTTCCAGATATATCCGCGGATCAGTTATTAATAGTAGTTTAGTAGTTTTAGTTGATAGTATAAAAAATCAAATACACTTGGAAAACGCTCTGGTACCGCGTTGGTAAGCGAGCGAATTAATAAGCGTTTGAAAGTTGCTGCTCCACAGATCTTGGCATCGACTGTGAAGACAAACTGATCAAATTCATTAAAATATTCACTATTAAGCTTATTCAAATGTTTCTTATTTGTCTGAAAATTATTAAAATATTCCATAAATGCTGGTTCCAATGACCGAGCAAAATTTAAGATTACAGGTCAAATAATTCCATTTTCAACCAATTAGGTACAGAGTCAAATTCAAATCAACACAAGTGACCGCTCATATGACATTAGTGTGTGTGCAAGATTTCTGATCGTTTGGTTGACCGGTTTGCCCACAAAAACACGACAAGAATGTCGGACAGACAGACAGACAGACAGACAAGACAGACAGACAGACAGACAGACAGACAGACAGACAGACAGACAGACAGACAGACAGACAGACAGACAGACAGACAGACAGACAGACAGACAGACAGACAGACAGACAGACAGACAGACAGACAGACAGACAGACAGACAGACAGACAGACAGACAGACAGACAGACAGACAGACAGACAGACAGACAGACAGACAGACAGACAGACAGACAGACAGACAGACAGACAGACAGACAGACAGACAGACAGACAGACAGACAGACAGACAGACAGACAGACAGACAGACAGACAGACAGACAGACAGACAGACAGACAGACAGACAGACAGACAGACAGACAGACAGACAGACAGACAGACAGACAGACAGACAGACAGACAGACAGACAGACAGACAGACAGACAGACAGACAGACAGACAGACAGACAGACAGACAGACAGACAGACAGACAGACAGACAGACAGACAGACAGACAGACAGACAGACAGACAGACAGACAGACAGACAGACAGACAGACAGACAGACAGACAGACAGACAGACAGACAGACAGACAGACAGACAGACAGACAGACAGACAGACAGACAGACAGACAGACAGACAGACAGACAGACAGACAGACAGACAGACAGACAGACAGACAGACAGACAGACAGACAGACAGACAGACAGACAGACAGACAGACAGACATGAACACAAAACATATGAAAGGTACAGGGAAAGAACGCTATAAGTCACATTCGGATGAAACTGAGATAAACGAAGACTTGTATCTATCTTCCATACAAATCGATATTTCAAGCGTTTTTCAAGACTTTGTTGCAATATTTTCAAAAATCGAGGGTATATTCTGAAAGCTCATAAAACGCACTGCAAGATTCCTTAAACTTTTTTTTTCAAAAATGGACTTAAAGCGTTCTTTCCCTGTACCATTCACATACAGAGCCAAGTCCCGTTATTCGTTCGTAACGCTCACTTAATTAGTTGTTATCCCAAATTGTATAATTCATCGGTAATGGAATTGCTGGTGTAATCCTTGCCCTTGGTTAACTCGTCATCACATCAACATGGATTCCACTGACATGACCTTGAGATTGACACGATGCATATCATGAGATGTTCCAGGAATCTCCCCCAATCATCTCATCATCTTAATAGTCGTCTGTACCTCGAGGACACGAGCAAGCTGGCTCAGGCAACAATTCGATTCAAGCGGCCGGTCGAAATGTCTCTCAGTCAATGATGGGAAGGTACCCTACTAATAGGCCACGACCGCCTCCATCCCACCATCCCACCATCCATCCTCACCTACACTTCACCATCATCATCATCATCATCAATATCATTCATCCGTCCCATTAGCCTCGCTGCAGAACAGTGCGACGTTAAACACAGCTATAAAGTTAAATTTGAACATGGAAGAAGTTTTTCGAAAGTAAGGTACACAAATATTTTTTGAACACTTTATCTGCAACAATTTTTTTTTTAGTTAATTACAATTAATTTATATTAGGTACCTAATAATAATAAATAATTTATTTATTATTAAGTTTACGATTAAAAAACAAAATTTTATTGAACAAAAATAATATTAACAATTAACTCAATATGAATAAAAAATATAAAAAACAATTATAAAAATTAAATAAATATAATAATAATAATAAATATGAATTAATTGTTAATATTATTTTATACACAAAAACTAAAAAACAAAAAAATCATAATTAAACAATAAAACAATTAAAGTTGTATTTAATACACAAAAACACAAACAAAAAAAACAAAAATAATATTAACCATTATTTCATAATATTAATATGATTTAATTTTTAATATAATTTTTGTACAACGGTTTAAATATAGAAAATGTTTCTGTAAGCCGTCGAGTTTAATATTTTCTTCAATGATTTGAGTGACTCAATATGCATTCAGACCTTTAGTCTGTATTTTGTTGCCAGTTAGGTAATCACTATCAATGACATATAATTAATATTTGTTATTTCGGATGAGACCGTTTCCATCCACAAATAAAACATAATTAAAAAACAATTACAAGAAATACAAGAGAAACAAAACCAATGTCGTGTTAAGGTCAATGTTAATTGCATTGTGTGAGGCCTAATTGCTTGATAATTATGAAGATTTGTGTTCAAAAACCTGTTCCGTTTAAATAAATTTTGGTTTAAGGAGCTGCAAGAGCGAGCGATTTTGCTGCATTTAGTAGACACTTTTTTGGATACGATTGGAGACAAAATGGGTTGACGATATGATTTGAAATTTTAATCGTGATTAGATGAAAGACAAACTTCCTTTGTACATTTTAATTGTTTGTTTCCTTAATTAGTAATAATTAGTGGATTTTTGGTGAAAATATATATTTCTTGTCTCGCTGGGTGCCTTATAAAATTATATTTTAAAAATGTGCCAAGTGATAACCCTAAGTTTGTCTTTCATCTAATCATGATTAAAATTTGAGATAAATTGGTTAACGGGTTTGGTAACCAATCGTATCGGAAATTTAATCGTTTAGTGCGGTTTTGTTGAATAACCGGCGCCAAGCAAAAATTAAAAAGTGCTACTAATATTCAATCAGACTGATCATGTTAACATCATATCGAAGTAACACCCACTTATGAACCAATTTTTCTCTCTCAATTTCTAAAACGGCCGAGCGCTTGTATCACCTTAACGTCGCATTGTTCTGCAGTGAGGCTAATGGCGACGGATGAATGATTATGATGATGATTGGGAGATTATGGTGAAGAGTAGGTGAGGATGGATAGTGGGAAGGAGGCGGTCGTGGCATTTGACTATAGGGAACCTTCCCAGCAAAGGGAGGGCCAAAATTGAACCTGAATTGAAGTGTATGAACCAAGTTGCTCCAAATGTGTGAAGAATTATAAGAAAAAAATGCCTACATTGGTCGAAAAAATATCTTTACATACGTACAGTTTTGTAGATTATATTCTAACCAATAACAGCTGTACAAATAGCTTAAATATAAATGCAAATTTTGGCACATCCATTTCGTTTTCTTGTCAAATTTGTTAATAAATTAGCACTGAAGGGTTATGTATGGTAAATATTCATACGTCAATATAGCCGAAGCAATTAACACTCCCAAGCTAGTAAAAGAATATTGCCATCCTTCTTTCTGTCAAACATATGCTAATTATTATTGAATCCCATAGACTTTCTTCCAATGAATACAAAAGTAACGAAAAGTTACTATGAATGAATATCACACTTGCTTGCTTTTTAGCTTCTTTGAATATTTACGTAGAAAAACTCAGTTTGAATAATAACACGAATATTTTTTTTGTATTGTAAATTCATGATGTTATAAATTAACATATTTATTTATACATATCTTTTTATATAATTAAGCAATTAAAAATATGAATCATCTGAAACTATGTTCGTTAGAATGAAATATCAATCGGGAATAGATAAAGAATAACGACTTGAAAAAAATTCGAATCCGGGCAAGTGAAAGAATAAAAATATACAATTTAAATGTATACTCAACAATTTATTCTTATAGCGTCAAAAGAATCATTACATAAGAAATAATCACAAAATAATTAAATTTTATCTGATAAAATTGCTTAAAAATAACGTGTCATGTGTGTTAAACATTTTTATATGTTTATGTCGCACTGTTCTGCAGCGAGGCTAATGGCGACGGATGAATGATTATGATGATGATTAGGAGATGATGATGATGAAGAATATTGGTAAGGATGGAAGGTGGGAAGGAGGCGGTCGTGGCCTATTAGTAGGGAACCTTCCCGAAATTTGCCTGTCGACTGAGGTAAACTTATGCACTGAAATGTTAGTATGGAATTGACACTTCTTCTTTTATAATGAAATATTATTTTTTATGCAATCTTAATTTTTCTAGGAAGTAAATTAGAACAGGGATTATTCTTGTTGTTTTTATTCTACAGACTTTGTTTACATAGTCTAAAAAACCAATAATAATTGGTTAAAATATATTTTCTTCGAAAATATGAACTCTTGAACTCTATGACCTCTAGTAACCAAAGAAATTAGCGAAACTCATTAAAAAGTTTAACATTTAATATAATTGGGCGAATTTAATCCTAATATTGGAGTACATGGATCGGACATTTGCAATGTAAAACAGTCGCAGGTTTTGCCAGAGATCGCAAATTTATGCTCAATCGGTATGTTTCGTTTGCAGCCCAAACCCGTTTTCAAATTTATATAAAAATTCACAAACATGTTTATGAAGGACGTAATTTAGGTTCTAACTTCCAACATTTTTAAAATGTATTTTATACTGCTCTTAAAAAGAAAAGGAAAGAATTAATTACAATATAAAAAAATCGGAGCTACACCACTAGTTTTCTAAAATGTAATTATATTTCTTTACACCGCTTCGTCGGCAGTTGACAAAAATCGTGTCTTCAAAAACAAAGAAATCGATGGCCATTGCAAAATTAAAATATATTTTAAAATTATGTAAACTAAACTTTAAATAAGTTCTTCAAATACTTATATTTAGAAATAAAACGTTATTTCGTTCCAATCCAAATTTCGACTTATTTATTAATTCAAATATTACATTATAAATTATATATAAAAAATCCAAACTGTACCTATATCGATACAAACACATTTCTGCAGCAATTTGCATTACCCTTTCTTTGTCCTTCACTGCTCATCTCATTCTTCTAATATCAGTTATAAAATCACTTACTTGAAATGCGGCCTTCTCCCTGGGATTCAAGTTCACAACTGACTCTGATCCAATGGATGGATACTTTGAACCCGGTCACGTGATCACATAGCCTTGAGTGATAAACAGGTCTTCGTTATGGAAATCCAAGCGATCTGCTTCTTGTGTGGCCAGGGATAAACCCTAGCGGGTGACGTGCGAACTGCGCGAGAAATCTTAAGGAAATTGTGGAGGGTTTGTTGAGAATTGTTTAACTGCGAATTAAATTAATTAAACATTTGATAATGGATATTGAATACATAATATTTTTTTCTTGGTGTTTAAATTCTTGTGATATTTTAAAATATTGTCATTGCTGAATCTCTTGAACAATTAATTTATACATTTTTTTGAAAAAGTGATCTAACAAAATGTATTAAAAAATGTTTTCTAGACTGAAATAAAGGAAATCGTAGATACTAAATTTATGTAATTTTTTTATTTTTCAACTGTAATTTAAAATATTAAATTGAATTGAAACTCTGACCTAATATTGAATACATTATTATTTTGGGTCGTAATTCTTGTGATACTGATAGGTATATTAAAATTTTGACATTACTTTTACATTTTGTGAAAAACTTATCTAGCAAAACCTATTTTTGGACTAAAATGAAGGAAATCGTATAGGATTTGTTGCTAAAATATTAATGATGTAATGGGGAATAGGTGAATGTTGAGGTTATATTTTGTTTATATACAGAATAGCCTCAAAGAGCAATATGAAATTTTATTATATTTTTTTAATCTATATATTTCCCATAATTCATTTATTAGTTTTCGACATTTCACTCCTCTGCAAAAACACGCTGTACGTCACGCGCCGTGTTCCCTGTGTTACGGGATGCAAGAACCGGCTCTGGCTAACATTATCTATACGGCCAGACTCGGCGTGTGACGTCATGTTGTGTTTCATGGGCAGACAATCTACCAAACTTTGTAAATTCGTTTCTGGAAAACTATTCATCACACAATAAAAATAATACCACATCTATCTTCAACAACATCTCAACTTTCATAAAATATTCGTTATTCTAAAATATTAACATCGCTTCACTTCCCTATTGTGGAATTAAATTAATTACAATTTTAATTATATGATATTGAATATATAATTTTTTTCTTGAGGTCTAAATTCTTGTGATATTTTAAGATACTGGCAATATTTACAATTAACTTCTAAATTTTAAGAAAAAAATTAGATCTGACAAAATGTAAATTAACAAATATTTTCTAGACTGAAATAAAAGAAATCGTATAGAGGGTGTTACTAAATTTCTATACTTTTTTAATTTTAAAACTGTAATAAAATGAATTAAAATATTAAATTGAATTGAAAATTAACAGGATATTGAATGCATAGCTTTTTGGCGGTACAAATTCTTACGATATTTTAAAATAATATTGGCATACGTTTAAACAATTTCTATTCCATTCTGTGAAAAAACTTATCTCGCAAAATTTATTTATAACTTTTTTCTCTACTGAAATGAAGGAAGTCGTAGGGTTTGTTGATAAAATATTATGTAATTTATGAACTTGAATTAAATTAGTTTATAATTGAAATTTAATTGACTTATTTAAAATACTTATGATAATCACAAAAAAACCTTCGGAATTAGTCGACTCTCATCTGCTTTATCTTCAAAAATCACATTTCGAATCAGATAAATATTAATTACTGTGACTTTTAGCTTATGTGGAATTTTAATATTTTTTGTCTGGGGCTTAACGTCGCACTGTTCTGCAGCGAGGTTTATGGCGACGGATGAATGATTATGATGATGATTGGGAGATGATGGTGAAGAGTAGGTAAGGATGGAAGGTGGGAAGGAGACGGTCATGGCCTATTAGTAGGGTACCTTCCCAGAATTTGCCTGTCGACTGAGGGAAAACCACGAAAAAACCCCAGTCAATGGGGAATCGAACCCGAAACCTTCGGAGTTCAGCCAATAAAAAAATTAAGTCATTCAATTTAAAAAAAACATTTAACACAACTCACAATTTTTGTGTACGTACACCTGTATTTTTATTCTTTATTTACATTCGATTTTAAAATTTTTGTTATTTTGTGCCGATTTTTGGAAATTTTATATTATTATATTTCTTGATTTTCTTGCTTATTTATATTTTTAACTGAATTTTTGTAATTTTTGTTTACATTTCAATTTGTATTATATTTTTCTATTTAAATTGATATTTACGTGTTTTTTTTGGATGTATAAATTTTTGTGGTATTTTGTGGTTTTTATTTTTTTTTATTTTTCTTATAATTTCTGTTTTTTCTGTTTTTCACGTTTTTGTTTTTTTTGTTTTTATGAGATTTTTAGATTATTTCTTGTGTCTTCCAACGTGTAGTTCACTGATTTTGTATTTGTCCACCGCTCGCTTCCATCCTCCCAATCATCCTAGTCAATCATCATCATCATCATCATTCATCCGGCGCATTTGCCTGGCTGCAGAACAGTGCGACGTTAAAACTATTACATCAATACGAACGTGTTCTGATTTCCTACTGAAATTACATAAAAATTATCACATATTTGCAGGCTTCCGTCGTTATTCTTCTATTAGCACTTTGACAAGTGGCATCGATTCAGAAATACGATCTCACTTTCTTTTTAGTTGCAGCAAATGTTTTACTCGAATAAGTTCTATCGAGACAGCAGGAAAATACCAGGATTTATCCTTATATTCTTGAAGGTAAGAAATAAGATTTTTTAGGAAACTTTATTCATTCCAAGCACCGTGATTCCAAGTAACAGGTATTTGAAGATCAAAATATTTCCTGCATCAATGCTGATGAAATAAGGTGCTGAGTTTTGAGGAAATAGAAGATTTTATCTCAAATTCCTTTAAATTGTCATTTACATGGAAATAATTTGAACTAAATAATATTTTTAGTGCAAATCTGAAATGTATTTGGATGCTTTTATTGTTATCTACCTCTTATTCAAATATATTTTGATGTCCAAATTATTAACAATGTATGAGTATATTATTATTTTTTCTGTTGTCTAGGTATTTAAAATCGTCAATTTTAAATTATACTGTACTCTAAAAAGTCAACATTAAAATGCATTAAAAAAAACACTAAATTGTTCATTTACATACATTTCAATGTGAGTATATTCAACTTTATAAATCAATTGTTAATAAAACTTCTTTGGACTTTTTCACAAAATCTTGTATTTATTTATAATTGCATTATTTCGTCTATAAATATTGCATTTATAAATAAATACAAGAGTTTGTGAAAAGTTCAACGAAGTATTATTAATTAATCTCCAAACTTAGAACTGGAACTTTGATAAACGTTTTGACTTGCTCTACAGAGAGTAAAACCGGTCTGGTCAAAAAATGTATATCTTATGTTTCAGGAATTTTATCATCATCCAGAAAATTAAGACACATTTATTACGAAAACATTAAAACATTTTGAGCAACAAAATGTTTCTGAAGTCAATATTCTTCTGTGTCTTTGTTTTTTATTCAAGTAAGTGCTTATATATTATTTAATTAAAAGGCGTAATTTACAAAAATAATCGTAGTACAAAATCTCGTTTTCATTGGTTCATTCTTTAGTACGCGTCTTTAACAAAAGATACCTTAGTTATAGAAATAGCGATAGAAATAGCGAGAGTGTAGTAAAAGTAGGGCAAGTGGTATCAGATTCATTTCCACTGTCAAAAGGGGTCAAACAGGGATGCAGTCTATCTCCGCTTTTGTTTAAGCTGTATATTTCTGAAGTACTTGACTTATGGTGCAGGAAATGTGGGCAGATGGGCAGATGGGGATAGAGATGGGTGGTGGTAGAACTTTGTCTACTCTGTTGTTTGCGGATGACCAAGTCTTAGTTGCACGGGATGAAGACGGCATACATTATATGGCCCGCAAACTTCAGGAAGAATATATGAAATGGGGTCTGGAAATTAACACCGAGAAAACAAAATACCTTGTCACGAATGGTGCTGGTCAGAATCTTGATCTTGGGGCAGATATTATAGAAAGCTGTGAAGGATATGTCTACTTAGGAGTGACTATTAGTAAGGAAGGAAATAGTAATCTGGACATAAAAAGTAGGATTGGGAAAGGAAGGTCTGCTATACAAAAACTGAATTCCATTTGGTGGAGTGATGAGATCACGAGAAATACAAAGAAAACTATTTACAGAACTATTGTGGAGCCTATAGCTACTTACGGAGCGGAGAGTTGGGACTTGAGCAACCGTAATAAGGGCAGATTGCAAGCTCTGGAGATGGATTTCCTAAGGCGCAGTTGTAGAGTGTCTCGTCTTGAACACGTTCCCAATGTAGAAATTAGGAGAAGAATGGACGTACAGGACTCAATAGTGGACAGAGTGGAGGAGAGGCAGTTATCTTGGTACGGCCATATGCGAAGAATGGGTGAAGAGAGGTGGCCAAGGAGAGTTTTTGAATGGACCCCGGCAGAAAGGAGAAGAAGGGGAAGGCCAGCGACGTCATGGTTGAAGGGGATTGAAGAGGCCATGCATGGCAGACAAATGCAGGACGTCGACTGGCAGGACCGAGATGCTTGGCGGCAAGGAAGCGGGAGACGACGACAGTCGTAAAAAAAACTCGCTATTATTATTATTATTACCTTAGTTAAATATATTTATAGGGGGGAAGAGCCATAGTCAAGTGTGAATTAGTCTGTTTTTGTTTAGAAATTGTTAAATTTATTTGCTGCAAAATGAAGAGAGTGAAACAAGATACTCTCGTATTAATATGTTTAATGAAATACCTGATTTGTAATAGGATACAAATGTATTTCAATTTATTTTACCTGTTTTTTTTTCACACAAAAACCAAACCTGACCTTGTTTAGGATATTATTCTAAAATATTTTGGAGAAATTTATTGGGAAAAAAGTTATATTATATTCCCTAAAGTTACATACTAATTTTAATTCAATGACTTTCTATTTTCCTCATACAACAATAAGAAAGTTTTCTGTGTTATCTCGAAATCACTCTTTTGGACAATCTTGTTTTTGTAAATGACACCTCAATTATTTTTCTTACCTACTGGATGTAACAGTCCCAAGGTTCGACTCCGGCCGTCATCTTTGTTGACTGAAGGATTCTGTGGTTTTTCTCATTCGGGAGGCAAATGTTGGGAAGGTTCCTTACAAATAGGCCAAGACCGCCTCGTTCCCACCAACCATCCTTACCTCTTCGTCATCATCATTATAATTCGTCCGTCGCCATTAGGTTATAGCTGTGTAACAGATACTAAGTAAAACAATAACTCAAAATCCTTGGATTGGATCTAGGTTGCTATTTTCGTTATGTCAACTATTTCATGTTTTTAAAATTCTAAAAAATGTACACAAAATATAAATTTCATTAAATATAAATGTCTATATTACCTATTTTGGTTGATAGCTTCTTTTTAACATAATCTGTATTGTTATTTTAAAACAGTTATAAAAAGTTATATTGTCCAATGCTCATATAATATTATAACTTCAATTTTCAGATGTCAACGGGTTAATAATTCCAAGTGATAATTTTGATGTACTGCAAACTCTACAAGCATTATTACCCCAGGTTCTTGCTGGTAAGCTAAACAATTGAAAACCTGTGTAGCTGGTCGTCTGGGTGTAGACCGGCGGAAGTCCATTTTCTCGATTTTACGTTACACTTTTGGAATAACGTAATCCAAGCTCTTGACTGATGTCAACAAATACAGTAAATGATTCTCTCACACAATGACTCATGTCACCAATACAAATCTGATTGGATGAAGACAGAATTACTGGCTTAAAGAGCTCACCACAAGAATCATTGAAATGGACATATTGCCTTCTACCTCTGGGATATACAGATCGATCCACACTTCAACCAGCTTACAAAGTGTGACACTTGGAACTTCAGATGTTCCAGATTCAGTTCCATCTGCCGTAGTTCCTGGCTGAGAATTTTATTTCAGTCAGGTTTACTGACAAAGTTGAAATTTTGCATAAATTTAAACACAACACGTTTCGATATTTTTTTTATTGATTCCTTTGATTGATTCAAATGTGAACGATTGTCTAATTGTTTTAAATTTTTCCAACGTCTTGAGACAAACAATATTGTTACCTATACTACTTGACGAAATTTGTAACAATTCACTGTAATATAAATATTATTGATATAATCTTGATAAAAATAATTTGAGGGGAACAGTTTTTAGTTTCAGTTTCGTGTTCTTGGTATTTAATTCACGTAAATTTAAAAATAAATCCAGTAAATATTTTTAACTAGGAAAACGCTCAGTGTAACGCGTTGGTGAGCGAGCACGGGGACGTGCAAATTCTCGAACCGGAAATGCGTACACAAGCACAGAAAACATATACATCTATATTGAATTGAAATATGATCACTCAATCAACACAACATATTATGCTTTTCATTGAAACTTGAAAATAACGTCTAAGCATCCTGGTAAATATAGCAAATCAGATGCAATTCGACTGGCACTGGAAAACATTCATTTTGATACTTCATTACTGACAGATATGAAAAATGTAAATAAGTTCATACGTTCTTAACTGATTGGGATGAAATTTTGTAAAATAAGAGACAATGTTGGTCTTAATAATCATGCAAAATATGAGTTTGATCTGAATTATCGAAGACCGTTTTCATTTTTCAGCCTATCAGGAGATATTTATTTAAATTTTAACCAATGAATGGATTTCAAAAAAATTATGGTCTTCAAACAAAGAAGGCTGGCTTTACATGTGTGCAAAATTTCAGCTCGATCAAAGAAAAACTCTGACCTGTATAGCCAAAATATGAGTTTGATCAGAATTATCGAAGACCGTTTTCATTTTTCAGCCTATCGGGAGATATTTATTTAAATTTTAACCAATGAATGGATTTAAAAAAAATTTGGGGCCTGCAAACAGAGAAGGTTGGTTTTACATGTGTGCAAAATTTCAGATCGATAGGTGAAACGGTGCGACCTGTGTATCGTCTATTAACAGACAAAAAAAAAAAAAAAAAAACAGAAGTCCGTGCTAAAAGAGCCAAAAGGAGACGCTCGCTTCGCTCGCTCAAAAATCTAAAAGCCTCGAGTAATTTAATTCTATTTTAACCAATACATCTGGTTTCCAGGTATCGACACCAGAATCGGTATCGGCTACAAATTCGGCCGTTTCGCTGATTTCCAAATCATCGCCGAGCTCGGTCCACAAAATCGTACCCGACTTCTCGGCACCACTCCTCCCACCCCACCCACAGCTACACCTTCAATCCCATTCAACATCGGTCCCAGCATCGGTCCCAGCATCGGCAGCACAGCAAATACAACCAACGGCACTTCGGCATCCATGGGAAACATCGATAGAAATGCATTTGCCTTTGAAGCACAATCTACGGGAAATGGCAAAAGCAATGCCTTTAACTTACAATCACAGTCAATTGATGACATCTTATCAAATATGGACAAACCGCCTTTGAATCAAGATAGCAATAATCCAAGTAATGACCACATTATTTTCATGGACGAATTAAAACCGAAATCTGATTTTCAAATGGACAATATGACAGCAATTGGTAATAGTCAGTCTTCGCAATTGGTCAAAATGGGAGCTGATCAGCCTACATTCATAGATGCCAGAAGTTCTATAGATACACTTGCAGCTATGAACATCGTGCCCGGGACTCAAATGAGTGAAATGGAGACGGTTGGTAGCGAAAACGTCAAAACCCCAATGAATGGTTTATTACTTCCCCAAGATTTATTGTCAATGATTAATTCAAAAAACGTTACTGATGGACAATCTGTAATGGATAAAAGCGACAAAATTAATATGAATGATCTACTGAATATGATAAATGCGTATCAAAAGAGTCAAATGGAATCTGAGAAAGGACAAACGAAAAGCCAGATGATGGGTGACGAAATTAAGACAGATTCCGGGGCTCTGGACGCGACCAATAACACTTCTGACTCAGATCAAGGAATATCAATTGAGTTGGATGACAATATAACTAACCAACCAACAAGACTTAACATGGTCAACAATAATGAAAATATGATACCAAATAAGATCGAAAACATGTCAATCCAAGATTTAATGTCAATGATTAATTCAAATAATTTAACTGATGGACAATCTGTAATGGATAAAAGCGACAAAATTAATATGAATGATCTTCTGAATATGATAAATGCGTATCAAATGGAATCTGAGAAAGGACAAACGAAAAACCAGATGATGGGTGACGAAATAAGGACAGATTCCGGGGCTCAATTAAGTCAAATGGACGCGACCAATAACACTTCTGACTCAGATCAAGGGATATCAATTGAGTTGGATGACAATATGACAACTGAACCAGCAACACCTGACATTGTTAACAATAATGACGGCACAAAAGTGGATGTAAATCGGGAAGAAATGGAAGCGGATCTCAATCCAACAATGCCAGATAATAACGAAGCTAATGCCAATGTTCTAGATGATCAAAAAATATCATTGATGGACATGTTATCGGGAAAGATCGTATCAGTCAAAATACGCGATGTGTTTCAGCCCAGTATTGGTCCCAATATTGACGGTAATGAAAAGGCCATGTCCGCTCAAAACATGAAAGATACATTTGCGGCCAATTTGAACCAAAACACAGACACTCCAATGGGTATGGACGATCTTTCAAGTCAAATACAGATTTTAACAAGAAAAAAAGAACAACTGATCAGAGAATTAATAAGGTTGCTAACAAATATTCTAGTAACACCAGGAGACAAGCAGCCTAAGGACAAGGTAAAGGATGAAGTTGCAGTAGTTAGAATTGGAGGAGACAATATGGTTGCTGGGAATGTTGAGGCCCAGAGCATGGCTGAAATGATGGATGCAGGAAGTGGTGGAGGAAGCAGTCAATCACATGGCTCCATGGACATGAAGAGTGTGGATCCACAGGCAATGCCCAGCAAGAGTGTGGAGGAGCAGAAGAAGCTGTTTCATCAACTGCACAAGGTAGGTAGAACAATGTTGAGAAATACAACGTCAAGTGTTCGTTGATGTGTTGAGTGTCATTTGCATCATGAATAATACAAACTGCGAGAATAATCCGACAGATAGACCTGGTTTGTGGAGAGAAGCTAAATGAATCTCAGTCTGTCATACATAAGGAAATTTGAAGCAAAGCGGCCATTTCGTTTTAAAAAGTTACCTACTGAATATCTGCCAAAATATTTCAATAAGTTTTATAAAAATGCGTTTGTTTCAATAACACACGTAATTATCTGTTAAAATGTGCAAAATAAGGTGAGTTTAGAGATATTTTACGAATAATATGTGTAGTGATCAACATTTAAATAATAATGATTAATGGGTCATCATTCAAAGAGAAAAAAACAAAAGACAATATGACAACACTTCTTTCCCACAAACCGCTAAATGACGTATGCGGCGGACGACGTAGCTTTGACATGCCCTATATGAATATAAGGGGACATATTATAATAACGATTTAATATTTTTTTCTGAAGGCCGCATAAAAACAAATTTTCGAAAAATCATTTTTTAGACTGTAAGCATTTTTAGAAAATCTTACATGGGGTTTAACACTAGTTTCATATATTACTACAAGATACATTTCTGTGAATAGCACGACCTTCTCTTTCTGATCGATTTTCAGTTTTATATCTTGTTTTTTATGAAATTCTTACGACAATAACAAATAGATTAGTTAGCTTCCAATCGCCCTCGCACAGTTGTTTAGAGAAATAAAACTGAAATGAATTCCTTTCGTTTTATAATTCACAATGCCTCTCTACTTCATGAATGACTTAGTACTTGAAATGATTGTAATTTATTTTACTGTTTTTTCAGAGATTTGAAGAAAGGAGAGAGAGAGTAATTGTCGAGACTATTCCACAGACACTTATCAAGATTTTCTAGTTTAGTTCCATTATAAGCACACATGTTTCATATTTTTAAATTTGTATTTAAAACTTTATAAGGATGCAAATAAATTAAGTGTCTTTTACTGAATGTTGCGATCTCATTTCATTCTTTATGTTACTAGATTCCTATCAATCCTCTATGATATAAGCAGTTAGTTTTGTAATTTTAATTGTGATTTTATTTTTGAAACAAACCCGACAAAATTAGTAGCTTTTCGATATTTTTTATTACAGATTATTATTACTCGACTATTATTACTATTATTACCATTACTATTATTACTATTATTATTATGTTACTAGATTCCTATCAATCCTTCATGATATAGGCAGTTAGTTTTGTAATTTTAATTGTGATTTTATTTTTGAAAAACCCCCGACAAAATTAGTAGCTTTTCGATATTTTTTATTACAGATTATTATTTATTAATGTTTCATGTTCAAATACATATTAATTTCATATAAATAAAATTACAAAAAAATACCTAATGTAGTACCTCTGGTGTTTTTTAATGTTTGCTGTGTAGAAATTGTAAATTACACCCATTTTCTACAGAACCTTTATCATTTTTTGCAGTAGATTTTAAAGTGACTAAAAAAGAAATGTTAAAAAAAAAATTAATTGCATATTTAATAAAAAAATCAAAAATTTAAAAAAAATTTATTAATATAGTCTAAATACCCCTCCAATAAAATTTGAGATATTCCCCATCCTTTATGTTACCTGAAGTTATCTGAATGTTACTTCATTGGGTTGTACCAACATTATAACTTTGTCAAATATTTTTAACGTCGCACTGTTCTGCAGCGAGGCTAATGGCGCCGGATGAATGATTATGATGATGATTGGGAGCTGATGGTGAAGAGTAGGAAAGGATGGAAGGTGGGAAGGAGGGGGTCGTGACCTATTCGTCCAAAAAAGTGATAAGAGATGGCGCTGCGGACGCTGTGTGATGCCCGCTGAGAGGAGGATTCAGTTCAAAGCCTACTTGGTTTCTTACGGCAAAACATGGTTCAAAGACACGCATTTTGCAGGATATTCAGACCCATGACGTCACTTTCAATATGATACTAAGTAATATTATGAATATATATATACGAATAAGATATTGGTTTATTGATTATAAACTGTTGATAATTAATAAATTACTTTCAAAACCAAGTCAATTCAGCTGATAGAGTGACGAGATTGGTTTAGAGTATCCGTTTCCTGTCCTCTCATTGGCTGAAGCCGGCTGAAACATTTCATGTTTGAAACACGATTGCACCGTAATTTGAACTCGGAGAAAAATTCTGAGGTGACAAATCGAACAAGCGTAATGTTTTCTTCATTCCTTATGAATTTGATGTTTCTATTTATAATAGTGTCGGATGTAGACCAATCTACATTTAGCACGCTTCGTATGGGAAATACATTCTGTCCTCCTGTCGGTAGTGTCAACTTCTACCGCTAGAGTTCTCACTGTAGCTTTTTTGGTCGAATACTAAGGGAACCTTCCCATCATTTGCCTCTCGCCTAATGTAACTATAAACAAAATCATGATATGTTCGGCCGCGGAAATCGAGCCCAGGCCTCTAGAATGCAAGTCCTTCCCTCCCTTCCTGAGCCAACTTGATCTGCAACTGTAATATGTGTATTAATACTTCTTACATAATATGCATCGTAATATAATTTGCAAGACGTTTAGTGAGTTGAATGTAAATTATCAAGATTTCTACTACTAATTTGTGGTTCCTTCCAGCTCATTACTTTACTTTCGCTGCAGTTGTGTAGGAGGTTTGCATCTGTCAACAATCATGAGAAAAAATATCCTCTTGAACTCTGTAGAAGAAGTATTTGTTGCCTGACATAGCATTGCCTGACATATTATTAATTTTATGTTGGTGAACATGACAGCTCTATTTTATGTGTATTTTGTTCTCTGCATTTCAAGTAAGTACATTATGGAAACATAAAAAGTGATTAGGTAAGTAATTATTATTTATGTGCGTCATGTGTTTTGTTACTACCCCAGTATTTCGTTATTTTTTCATTACTTTATTATTTTATTATCTGTTTGTATAGCAAGTACAATTTGCAAAAATAATCCATACCTATACCTATAATGCCAAAGAGCAAGAAAATGTTTGGTTACATTAAACATTATGTTTATAAATTGAAAAGATAAAATTAACAGATTACATTAGCACCATTTAAACAACAACGAAATTAAGACCAATAGAAAATGACAGCAAATGACAAACAAGAAACCAATACTATACTATTAGAGGTTGTACTTTTTAACACCTACAAGCCGTATCACATACGATTTGTTCTTCGTAATACCTACGAATATTTCGCCATGACACCTACAATCTTAACCTTTTAGTATACCTGCACAGAGGGCTGTGCAAACCGTCAAAATCTTCTTATCACATACAGGTGATACGAAGTAGGTGAAACGGCTCGTAGGTGTTATGGTCATGCACCGTAATAACATATTGAATTGGACGATTCGAGCGATACCACGTGACTTGAAATGTAAATCACGATTTAGCCAACTACTGCACTCAAAGAGGTGAGGTGGTATTTTTCTAATTCAATAAGTGATTCTACAACTCACTGGACCTTTTTTTACCAGAATGTGTATCTACCTTTAAATTTTTACGTTTTTATTTTTTGATAATACCGTCATACTTCCACAATAACTCGTTTTCTTCATTCAGTACAGGATGAGAGTTAATTCTTCCTTTGATTTTGCAAAAAATATACATTTAAATGCAAAATGCAATTCGATATATATTCTTTTTAAATTAAGAAAATTTGTGCGGCTATATAACAACATATATAATGATTGATTAATTCTCACCAAGTTTCGTCTCTTTCATACAAAATGCTTTTGTTAATTCATTGGCGCAATAACATAATAATAATAATAATAATCTTTATTATCCTTTTCCAAAATACAATGGGTAAAGGAGGTAGGAAAACCTACCCACACAAATGCAAGAGCCTATTAAACTAATTATTGAAACCGGCTGGCCGGGCCTGACGTTTCTTCAACTTCTGCGTTAGCTTCATCTTCTTCCACTTCCTCTTCCTCTTCTTCCACTTCATCTTCTTCTCTATCTACCAATGCCCGCCACAAGTCTCTATTTAACCACCATTCATCTTTATTCACCATCTCCCATTTTTCGCCTCTCACTTCGACATCTTCTTCAACTAAACCACGCCACCTCGCTCTCGGTCTCCCTCTTTGCCTCTTTCCCTGCTCCAACTTTTCAAACTCTTTCCGAGGTATTCTCTCCATGTCCATCCTTTTGATATTCCCAAACCATTTCAAACGCCCTCTAACATAAATAACATAAATTTAAACAAATTTAAAAAGTTCTTATTTTTGGTGTAGCCTTTGATACCATGTTATACCAACTCCCTCAAACAAAAAATTTAGATTTTTTAAAATATATAATTAATATTAATTAATTAATAAATAATTTAAAATGTTTTAAATAAATATATAAAATATATTTTTTTAATTTTAACCAAAATAGAATTCAAAATACTGCCATTAATATCAAGCCATTTCCTCTTATCTTTCATAACAAGTATCCACGTAGGGATTGAGACCCAGAAGCAAAACTAACCTTGTCCACTTTAAAATCAATCAATTAAATAGTTATAAATAGTTACAGAACGTATACAGAAAGAACACTTAAAATTCTTCAACTCTGTATTTTAGTCGACCTTGGGTCGACATTTTATCTAAATTATGAAGTTGGTGTTATATTGATATTTTATATTTATATTTATACAATATCCCTATGTGCATATAGTATTTATACAAAGTCGATTCGAACATTTGTTATCAATGTTATTTATCTTGCTCGTTACTTAGTGGTATAAGTTAGCTATTAATTCACATTTTATGTTCAATAGAAGATACTAGAGAGGAAGATACGTTTCATCATAAAAATATACATCACATTAATATTTAGATCTTTCAGATTTTCAACAGGTGATTCGATATTTAGGAAATATTATCGCCAATGGTTAACTTCGAGTTCTGCCGAAACCTATAATGCAATTTCACTTTATAAAATATAATAATAAACGGTGTTACTTTTCAGTTGCTCGCTGCCTGGTATTACCAAACGATATCGTCAGTATTTATTACGGACAACTACCTCTTACTCGTACAGGTAATATAAACCTACGCAAGTTTACTCAGTTGATTTGGAATTGTTGTTTTTCACATCTCTTGTTTGTCATGACTCATGAGATAATATGATGTGTCTGAACGATTAATGCAATGAAGTAAACTGTGAATCAGAAAACGCAGTTCAAGTTCAACTATATAGTATTGAAGTATAAAATACTAATTTACAGTCCTGTAGTTTGCAACTCCCACCCAATAATGAGTTTTCAATTTTATGTCATTTGAGAATGAACAAAACCTAACAAAACTTGAACATGGGAGGTATAGGAAAATCATTTCGAATTTGTTTAATAACTTTTAAAATAGCACATGCTGTTGGTATGGTTTAATAAAAACTGATAGTATGTCCGTATGTCTACCAGAAAAACAAAAAATAGAACTTAATTTTAGCTTAAAAATGGCATGATTTTCATTGGCTGCTATAGGATATTTCAATACCAATAGGGAGAAAACTCAAATTATCTCAGAAACTAGACACGGAAAGTTTTTTCCCAGGGATTGTGTATGGCGTGAATATAAATAAGTACACACAAAATTATGAAGATCTGAGACTATGCCTCGATCGCTCCAGCCACCTTAAAAGAATCTAGGAGTTACTTCAACTAACTTGAACGATATTTGTAATTATTACAAGGTATCAATGGTCAAATAACAAAATTATAAAATATTGTGCTACGGTCATGAAAATTAATCAGTGCTGCTGCTGCGAAAATAACTGGAAATTAAGCGGACTGATGATGTGTTTTGAAGAATAATTACAAGTCAACAAATATCGCGATGAAGCGTAACTAACTGCCACATCTGCGACTATACAAGTGCTTCAATAACTTAATTATTTACTTCTCTTCAAATGATAGGTGCAATTTCGGGGAATCCAGCGTTAATTGTGTTGAACGTATTTGATATTTTTCAAATTTCAAGAATTATAATTTCCTTGCAATGGGAAAAATAAATGTAATATATATTCAGAATGCTATATAGCATTCTGAAAATGTCACAATATATTTTATATACATCACCTCATGAAAAAAACCTTTAACTATAACTCAGCCATAACAAGAAATAATTATGACATACAAAATAACCGCTTGACAGGATGTTCTAAAACCAATTAAGACCCACGTTTCAAATGTTAATAAAATAATCACATTCCAGGTTTCGACGGCCGATTTGGTTTAGGTTACCGCTTCGGTCGATTCGCCGATTTTCAAAAAATCATAGAATTGGGTCCACAAACAAAAACAAGGAAAATTGGCACCACCAGCGCCCCACCACCAGCGGCATCGCCAGTAATTAACATATCAAACATAACTGCAACTCCAGGAATATTCAAAAATCAAAAACTGTCAATCGATGACATCGAAGCAGCCAGAGATTCAAGAAAGAATACAAAACTTGTCAATACACCGAATAAAGATATGAAAAGTATAATTTCTCTTAACAAAAAAACAAATAACTCAATGAATATGTCATCTGGATACCAAAAAGAAATGATTCGACTAGGAAAAAACAAGTTAACAAAGCAAGATGTTATTAAATTAATAGCAACATTCCAATTGAGACATATAAACTCTTATCAACCAAAGGAGCATATTAAAATTCCTTCCCAAGTATACGGTGTTGAGAACATCCTTACGAATTCACATCAGTATGCGAAAATACCAGAGTCTTCGCTGCATGATGACACAAGAATCAAGATGGAGGGCGAACTCTTAAAATCACTGCTAACACCTCCACAAACAATGGCAGGGCCTACATATTGGAATAGTGTGATGGAAAATACCAAAAGTGATGCAAGAATTGAAATAGCATGTACCAAAACACAAAACGTTGATGATTTAGGAATGATGATGCCCTTGGTTTCAAAAATAGATTTAAGGGACAATTTTGGAGGAATGTTTCCAAATCCAAGTCACGGCACAATTGGTCAAAATCCCAAGATAAAGAAGGAAGGTATCGAGAAATCCCATTTTGACCTCATAAACACTAGATCAAAGCCAATGTACATAATTGCTCAAAAGACAAGAACATATACCAGAACGCCAAGCACGGATTTACTGACAATTATGCCAAGTTCAAAAATAGTTGATAGCGATCAATTTGTAAAAGTGCTACCATATCCGACAACAGGACATGTAGCAATGATTAAAAACAACGAAGATGACAATCTTGTGAGAATGTTTAATGAAGCGAAGGCTGGTGTTTTTGAAACTTTAGCAGAGCATCTCTTCAAGTTTGACACCGTGAAATATGAGACATCAAGAGATGTGGAAGAGGTTGTTGGCAGGACTGAAGGGAAGAGGTTGAGAACTGATGCGGATGCTGAGTTACTAGAGATGAAGATGATTCAGCGGTTACATCAGGTGAGTTAATGTCAGTACCGCAGAGGTAGAAGGCCCCATGTGCATCTACTCGGTTTTGCCTTGCACACTTTTGGAATCATGAAATCATGCTCTATCTATGTCAAGAAATAGGTTTATTGAATTAATTTACTTACAAAAAGACTTGGTGTCCGAATTACAAATTTAATTGGGGCACCCAGAATGACTGGTTTATGAGCTCATCTCAAGAATTATTCGGGCCTTCTACATACATACCTACTAAAGTCGACTCTGGACTGAGACACACTAATTGTTCTCGTTTATAATGTATCGTAAAATCATTTGCTCTCATTGTATCCTCGACTATTTACTGTCCATCCCTTGTGCGAGGTCGTTTACAACCTTGTTGCTCTTAGCTCGCTTAGGGTTATAAAGATTAGTTTCGAAAAAATTCACTATGCTTGGGTGAAAACGTAGACACATTTGGGGGTCTATTGGCTCTGCGGCAGAGCTGATACAAACAGCTTTCCACAGATGAGGTATGTTTTGACACTTATAGGTTTTTACGATAGGTCAGGTCTATTGTAAGTGAGAACAATGAGTGTCTCTTGCGTATACAATAGACCCATATATTAAATAGACACAATACAATAGATTGGTTAATTGACCGATTAACTTAAACATGCTCCAATTTGAAAGATGACGATGAAGAATAGGTGAGGATGGACGGTGAGTAGGAGGCGGTCGTGGCATGTTAGCCTCCCAACTAATGGAATCCGCGATTTAACATAAATTATTGACCAACAGATCAAGGTTCATGTTCGCTGATTCAACTCGGGATACTCGGAGTGCGAATTCATAACTGAAACGCCTGAGCCGACTTGCTCTTGTGTGACATGTTTCTGCGTATAATCTGTATCATTTATTTTTTCAGAGTTTCGAAGAGAGAAGAGAGCGCGTCGTTTCCCTGGAGACTATCCCACAAACTATCATTCAGATTCAATAACCACGTTCCTAATTAAATGCTGATCTTTTTATATATTTTTGTAACCTATTTTATGAACAAAACACAAAAATACATAACATTTTTTTGAATAGGCTCTCTAGGTAATCTATAATACTATATTGTTCCCGTATTTGTTATTTATTTGCTTTCTATAAATTTATAAACATGTTTATATTTGAAACCGGCATGACCCTCCTGTATTAATTTAAATCTTTGAATGGAATATAGAGAAATATATTTGTTTATCGTACGTCATTTTTTGTGTATCAATTTTTATTATTAATTGACACAGGACCAAATACAGAATTAAACAAGTGTTATTATTGATGTGTATTCAGGTAGAACAAAAAGCCAATATTTGTTAAATTGTTACTAAGTTTTGTCAAGCATATTTGAAGTCTGAGCATAGACAATTATTGTTTATTTAGAATTTTAATTAAAAGCAGCAAAATGAGTGAACCTTTGTCTTTTATTTAACCACAGATTCTAATTCTATGTACTACCACGTGATATATTTTGATAATACATTTTATTTTGTAAAAAATGCAAATCGCAACTAGAATTTAAAAAATCACTGATCTCAAGGGGATATCTTCCCCTCCCCCTCCCTCTACAAACACCCATCCCAGACTCCCATTATTATAGCCATTGTCCATTATATTCATATCATGTGACCTTATTATGCAAATATTAATTATGCATTTGCCATCTGTAATTAATGAAACACTATTATTGATTTATAATAATGCATTTTCCATGTTAGGGAAGTGTTTTTCAACCCCATAGTATAATATCAGCTATATATGGTATACAATAAAATAGAATACATTTTACTATTTTATAAGTGTTCATCATGTGTATTATATTAGAAGATTTAGAAAACAATTCTATCCGAGATATTAAAAAACAAATCAAGCTATGAAATGATCTCTTTAAACACTAGGGATGGAATTAAATTTGTCAATATTTTTTTGTTCTAATTCAGACAGTGGTGAAATTTTTGGTTAATAATTTTGACATGAATTTAGAATGCCGCTTCAATTTTAGTATTTTTAAAATTTACATCCTTCACTAGTATAGTTACTCCTGAGGTTTTTCTCTGCAGCTAAATGGTCTGAAATTGGGTGGAAATATGCTATTTTTTGTTTTTATTTGGCATTAGTGATATGAAATGGAAAGATAATGTCGTCATGAACATCAAAATCCAGTTTCCGGTGTATTGTTGTGTACTAAATGATCGCGCCTCCAGTAATCGGTAATCAATAGCAATGTACAAGTTATTTCCATTAGAACGTCAGTATAATACGATAAGTGACATAATTACACGGATTAGTAGATTGTGCATATTGTAATGTCAGTTGCTAGTCGGATGCGGAAGTATAAGGAACACTATAGAGATTGGTCAGGTTTAGTACGTAATTTTTCAAAACATGTTTGACTTCATGAATTGCTAGTTTTTTCAATGAAATCAATTTTTTGACAAATCGTGTTTTTGCATGGAAATTTTGATGCAACCGAACTTTTTGAATGTGCGTAATTTTTTATTCCTATTTGTAAATATGGGTCTTGGGGTAAAAATAACTATGTTATTCAATTAAATGTTGCCCAAAGGTGGTACAGACATATTGGGGAGAAACCAACATTCTAGAAATTAGGGGCCTCCCAAAATTAATTTTGACCATTCAATGGGATTTGGTCCATAATTTTCATCAATTCGATTTTTGATCACATAAAACTGCTTCTTCAAATAAATAATTTTGATATAAAATAACAAGTTTAATTTTTAACCAGATACTGAGTTCAGACTAAACCCTGCTGTGCATATCGTATTTTTAGATCTGCGACGCGATTGTGAAAGTGTTATTCGCGTTTAAGGGCGAAGTGGGTGGCACCTGGCGGTAGACGACTGAACTAGGGAAAACCGTATTGGCACAGCAAGGATGGCAGCTTAGCATGCGTTTTCACCAGTATTTACTCTACAATAGATTGTAAAGAACAATTCGAATAGAACGCAATCTTCATGTGTGATTGATAACAGATATTCCCCTGTTCCGCAATGCAAAAATAAAGCTCAGTATAATTTGTTTATGCACTTATTTCGAGGAATGCCGTTATGCTGTCCAAATGGGCACAATGCCTGCAATATTGGAAAGAACCATCAAAGTAAATGTTCGTGTGCACTTCCTATTAATGTTACAAGTAAATTAATGAATCATGGCAAATAAGGTTTCATATGTTACATTATTCTGGATTAATTCTAAGTTATCAATTCGAATGTTCAGTCCTGTTATTCTTCAATAGTTTCTTAGATAGGTACCTACCTATAGTTTGTTATTTTACATTCTGTTTTTTACTTTCGAAATTTAAATAATTTTTTATTGATCTGTTGTAAGTAGGGATGGTAATACTTTTATAATGAATGAAAAATAATAATTAGTGTGTACCTGTAAATAGTTAATCGTGAGTTCCAGCAAAAAAGATCAAAAGACATCGAAAAAGATGGTTTCATAAGGTCACATAGAAAGCAGTTGTGTTGCATGTGTAGGTGATTACTGATTTTACAAAATTTTTGTAACATGTGATGTGATAATGTCTACATGGATATTAGACAATTAAAACGCCCTCGATCCTTGCCGTCGATCACATCTGTACTACCTCTACATCAGAAGTTGTAGGGCGGAAGTCCCCTTACTCGATTTTGCGTTGCGCACTTTGTTTTGTATTGTAATGTTTATTCAGCCATAAAAAGTACACAACATACGGACATTGTCAACTATGTAATCAAGCTCTATCAATTTCTTACATAATGGTTCATGTCACCACTACAAATATAATTAGGTGAGCCAAGAAATACAGGTGTATGAGCTCACCTGAAGATTTATTAAAATGGACTTCCGCCCTTCTACCTCTTAGCAAGACATTATTTATATACATATTTATAACGACTTCATGTACAAACAAACAATACATACAAACTAATATGCAAAATATAAGTTTGCAGCCAGAGAAACACTATTCTAACTGCAGTCTTCTAACACCGCGGTAATATCATCACATTATTAAATGTTTCGCATTTAATATGGCACCACCTTCATATAATAGCTGCTGAAAATTGTTAGCAACATCATAACAGAGTATATTTCTACTGCAGATGCTTTCATAATTCGAGATAATAAATAAAATAACATTATACCGCAACGTGACACCTGTTAGAAGCAGGCAATCATACGATTTTGAGCGACCATCTTGAGCTACGCCCCCATCGACACTAGCGCTGCCTAGAGGGTCTGGTAAACGCGAATAAACTCTTTAGATTGAACAAGTGCGATGTATTTCACTCGACTACTGAAGGACTATTGTGACAACAGCTCTATCCATGGACTGGGATATCTCACTGAACGCGCGCTACATTGGCTGGAGAGGTAAGTCAACCTCATCCAGTTAAGCGAGCGTCACAACAGTACTCTTATGGCACTTTCTCTGTAGGTACCGATGTTTGTTTTTGTTTGTGAGATTGCCTGCAATGCCCAGTCAAACCGTTCAACCGATCGATCTGAAAATTTTTACACACACTAATTTCATATGAGCGGTCTCTGGGATTAATTTTGAACAGGATCCTGTAATTTTTGGATAATGCATGGTCATTGGAACCAATATTTTATGTATTAATGCCAATTTTCATACTACTGATGCGTTATCTTCAAAAGTTAATGATATTTTATTCTGTAATCTTGAAATATTTGCAAAGTTATGCCAAATAATTTCAAATATTTTATATCTGCTCTTGTGATGCTTCAGTTTCAAGGCCTGTAGAGCAGAAACTTGCAAACGCATATCAAATCGCATGCGAAGGCTCGCTTATCAACGCGTTACACTGAGCGTTTTCCTATAGAAAGTTTTACGAACTTGCATTTTATATTAGTACTTTCAATCACTGTTGTCTTACATAGTACAGTTCACTAGTCCAACATTTGTGCAAATTGTGATACAATCATAAAAGTGTGTGTACCTTCTTACTAATTCGACGACCATGAGAAGTTAAGGAATTAATTATCCCAAGCTGAACTTCTGCATTACGTAGTAATTAATTGATTTTATTAATCAATTAAATGTCAAATAAAACAAGAAATTTTCGACTTGTTTGAAATTTTAAATTGAATATTATTACTATTTTAATATTATATAAACGATAATATTTTGGATTTCTCATTGTGAAAATGAGTACCTAAGTACATCAATTTTCATGATTTTATCACAATTCGCACAATTGACCCATACATTTGGACTAGTTAACTGAACTAAATCTATAAAGCCCCATTTACACGGTGCAATTTCTTGAAAAACTTTTGTACCACACTTCTGTGTCACACTTCTTGAATGGAAATTAACACAAGTTTTTAGTTCTGTGACAGAAAGTTGCGTCGTGTAAATACAAAATTGTATGAAAAATGGGAATGTGACAAAGAAGTTAGTTAGTTAGTTCTTTGTAAGTCAAAGAAGAAGTAGAAGTTAAGTTAGCAGTTATTATCAAGAAATTGCACCGTGTAAATGGGGTTTAACAATATTATTTCAATAATGTGAATAAAAGGAGAGAGGGGAGAGAATAAGGAGAGAATATGAAAAACAAACCCAAGTAATTAAAGTAGAACGTACCACTTTGTTCCGACTGTAGGTTGTTCTGGTTGGCGAGCCTAGTCGTCTCCATCTACGGCACCTTGATCCTTGCTATGACGTCATGGAGCGCCTTCATGGACAACTCCGTCTCCTTCGTTACCGACACCAACTATCTGAGATGGAACACTTCGTTCCCTGCCGTGTCAGTGTGCAACATCATAGACGCAGAAGCCATCAAGGAATATATTACAAGGTGAGATGGAACACTTCGTTCCCTGCAGTGTCAGTGTGCACCATCATCGATGCAGAAGCCATCAAGGAATATATTACAAGGTGAGATGGAACACTTCGTTCCCTGCAGTGTCAGTGTGCAACATCATCGATGCAGAAGACATCAAGGAATATATTACAAGGTGAGATGGAACACTTCGTTCCCTGCAGTGTCAGTGTGCACCATCATCGATGCAGAAGACATCAAGGAATATATTACAAGGTAGACTATCATGATCAATGTCGTAGATCATTCTTAATAATTTAGAAAGATAAATTAAGGTGATATAAGCATAACCAACAAAAAGAAACAAACATTTAGTACCTCGGACATTGAATTCAATGATTCTTGAGGTGAGCTTATAAACCAGTAATTGTGCCTTCTTCCAATAATATTTTGTAATGTTGACATGAGTCATTTTGCAAAAGGATTCTTTAATATACCATATTTGTTGACATCTGTCAATTTGAATTAATCGAACTTGATTATATGATTCTAAAAGCGTATACAGCGAAAAATCTAGAAGGTTTACTTCGGTCCTTCTACCTCTGAGATAATCCAGACTAATGTTAGTTAATTACGTAGATGAAGTAGGGAAGATTGTTCGGCTCGAATCTGCAAGTGACTCCTTGCTTTCATGCACAAACCTGTTCACTCAAATAAATGTAGTTGGATTGGATGATGTTTGTACACAAACAGAAATATCGCCCTTTGTTTACAAATTAACATCTCATCCCCGGAACTCATGTCTGATAATGCCTCGAGTATTCCGTGTTGTAAATACCAGCACTGGGATCGTATAACTTTTGTCAACAGTCGATCGACATCTCTTACGGGAGAATAACATTGACACGTCATAGTCGATCGACTACAAAGTCGAGTTAATGCTAATCTCTCATAAGAGTTGTCGATCGTTTGTCGGGCAAAGTTAATCGATAGCAGTGCTGATAGACAATGACGTTTACTTCCAGCAAGAACTTGTCTCGTGGTGAGTGGTTCATGTACTACACGCAGATCGCTGAAGGACAGACCAAGTGCAAGAGCTGCAAGGACTGCGCCTTCAAGAGATGTCCCGAAGACTACGAAGACTTCTTCAATCAGGTTAATAACAGCAATCAACACTAGTCAAGCTGCACTGTAGGAAACATTGTAAATAATCTTACCAAACAAACATCTAAATAATTCTATAGCAAGGTCAATAAATGACAGGGGATACTAGTGTTGTCATAAAGATCAGCTGACTAAAAAAGCGGCAAAAATGTAGGATATATGAATGTTTGAAACAGGTCTTAGCAGTTAAATAGTAAATATCATTTTCTTATCAAGGGTGGTCTAGGGGATCATTGCGGGGGACGAATATTTTTCTGGCAAAGACGTCTCTTATGGGAGAATATAATTTGTTAATAAATCCAAGTTTTACAAATTGAGAGTGAAATTAAAGGTTTATAAACCTAGATTTCGTTCTCAAATATTTCAAAATAGCTCTACCACGGAAATAAAGCGTGAAACGTCCCAATGAAGTAAAAAAGAGTCGCTTGTTCGAATACGGAATAATGCATACGCTGCACTTACTGATGTAAATAAGTTTCAGAACACAACATGTATCCTATATTTCCATAACAGCTAGTTCTAATAATTTAAATACGTAACACAAAACTATTTTTTTCTTGTGGTCTATTTTACCTCCCATACAAAAGTGTTGCCAGAAAACTTCTTGCATCCGGGCGGCGAATATTTTTCTGGTAAAGACTTCGTAAATGGGAGAAAAGGAATATTTGTATAAAATTCCAGTTTTAACATTTTTGAAGTGAATAAATGGTTGGTCCAACTAGATTATGTTTCAAATGTCATTCACGATAGTTCTGGGATGAAATTGGGGTCGTGAAACCTTCTAGAGTAAAGAAATTTCGATTTTTTCATTCAAAAAAGAGCATATTTATTGTTAATATATCCTTCATTTTACTGATGTAATAGCTGCCAGAACACAGTATGTATACTACACTTCTAAATCAGAGTTCTATTTGTATAAATAAGTAAGTTATTAGAGTTTTTGGCACAGTCAATTTACGTCCCATTTACGAAGTCTTTGCCAGAAAAATTCTCGCATCCGGGCGTCGGTCATGATGTGGAGTCCCCTGACATAAATCCTGCTTCATGTTTCTGATTGAATTGCCTTGCTTCAGACGAACGCTCGCTGCAAAGACGTCTTCAAATCCTGCTTCTGGAACGACGTCGAGTTCGACTGCTGCTCCTACTTTCTGCGCATGAGCACTGAGATGGGACTCTGTTACGTCATCAACTCCCTGCACGTCCGGTAAGTGGATTAGGAGGACCACCATATTTCCCATACACATTTAGACAATTTCATTCTGCGACATAATATGCCAAGAATATTAGGCAAGTTGTAAAATTTTTCAAAAACACTTCACTGGACCTCAAGTCTTGAAATCAGCGTTTTGAAACCGTTCGCGATTTAATTGTTGAAAACTTGGAGAAGTTGACAACTAAGCCTTAGCCTTCAACTGTTTTACTTTTTAAACAGTGAAAACGCAAAGTATTTCTATCAATTTTTTGACATTGCAACTATACAGAAAGAGACATGTTAATATTTTCAAAAGTGCTTCCCAATTATAGATTTATTTCAAAAACTATGTATAGTGTATTAGTCCCATATTTTATTCCGACAGTTTTAAATGTACAAGTTCCTGGTGATTTACTGCTTTATTTCGACGTTTTTCCTTATAATAAAATTGTGTTGAAAACGGTCTTCTGGAAATTCGTATGTCTTTGGTAAATTTGTGGAAATTTCAAGAAGACCGTGATTATATGTGACGCATTAAGGGAGGACAATGGTGAAAAACCTAAAATCTACAATAAGAATGCAATGGCTGTGAAATTTTCAGGGTTTACTAACATATAAAAAAGGATTTAATTTAAATTTTTTAATTGAAAAAAAAATCAAAATTTTGGATTCTAGATAATTTTTTATTAAAAAAAAAGTGAGTTCCGTTGGTACAGTTTTATTTCCAAATTTTTTGTGATAACAACATTAAAAATTATTTTAGGCTGCATATAAACATAATTAACAATCTGGTAAGAGGAATTTTTGAAATAATTTTTTTTGCCTGCACAAAAAAATTATCAAAAACAATAATTAATTATATTGTAGCAACACTATTGGTTACACATTTATTGTAGAAGAATGAAGTACAATATGGCTAAAAGGCTCTGTCTAAACCTTTATAATCTATTCATGGACATCCAAAAAAAAAATGAAGACAATCGCACAAGAACTTTTTGAGATAAATACGCATAATCAAGCTAATTTTATATATATGGAATATATATATAATAGCGTATATGAAATATTGTACACCATTAGAAAGCATTACGTTATCACAGTAAAACAATTAAATACAGTATCTTACAAGGGAAAATACTACTTAAAAGAGTTAATATCTTTTATATAAAAGTTATATATACAAAAATTGGAAATAAAAAAAAATTGGAAAATATAAAAATTTTGTAGAAATTTCACCATTGTCCTCCCTTAACCCAGGGCGTTTTCCTTGAACGATGAACGAAGTGGAGGTACCTTGAGATCAGTGGTGACGATACACTGTGGGGTTTTACGGCAGCGAAATACTGATGAATAACCAGAAGTAGCAGTTGCGAATTAAAGAAGAAGAAAGTGTTTGAATATTTTTCAAGAACGGGGGTATGAACGAGATAGATGGAGAACATTTGTGAGAAGATGAGATTTTCAAGTAGACTGAGATGTAAAGGAACTGAAAATAAAATGTGACAAGCAATATGCCATGGGCTTCTGACAGCCACAGAAGATAAGGAAGTAAGTAAAATTTTGTTTGTGACCAGGTGAGTATTATATCCTCATAGAAATCAATAGTTGTAAAGAATTTAATATTTCCGAATCAGCTGAAATCCGAATGGTGCAATATTAATTTATGTCAGTAAATAGGATTCTAGCAGATTAAGGCTATATTATCGAAACTGACTTTATACGACTACCTTGATATGCCATGTTCTGCTTTTATATTTTAAATTTTAAATTTAGAATTTAAAACGTCGAGTTTTTCAACGAGGGATAAACATATTTCCCAGCTTTCCTAAGAAATCTTTTAGATTCTTTATACATTGAAATGTAATTCTGTATCAAAATTTGACAAGAAAAAGTAGGTTAGCTAAACTTATTTTCAAGGTCACTTTAAAGTTAGATACCTACAATAGCTTTTCTTTCAATTTAACATTACGATTATGCAGAAGATACATGCTGATATTTTCAAATGTGTATTAAGCTGCTTTCCCATCCCTTAAGTGGCCCATACACGGTCAATCTTGCATGACAAACTTACTTGACAAGCCCCGCATGACGCATGACAAACCTGAACAACGCCCACACACGTTCAATTTAGGTTTGACAGTTCAGACCTTTGGGGTCATGCGCACTTTATTGCGCAACTTCCAAACAACTACAAAACAGCAAAACAGCTGAGTGAGCTGAAGGTCACGTGCTCCGGCTCTGCATGCTGATTGGCTATTTATGTTCAAGCAAGATTGATGACTCCACACACGTCAAACTTGCTTGTCGTCTTGCATGAGCATGAAGCTCGATTTCAGTTTCTGTTGGAACTCCTTCAAGCCAAATTCCAGGCTTGACAAGCCATCAAATCTGCTCCACACACGATCAAATTAGCATGTCATGCCGGGCTTGTCATGCAAGTCGTCAAGTAAGATTGACCGTGTGTGGGGCACTTTAGATTTCTTTGAAAAACTACTAAATGGAGTATCAGTTCTATATTTTATTCAACCGTTTTAATTGTACACATTCCTGAATGATTTACGGAGCTAAGGTCGGTGACAGGCAAAGATGAACCCAGTTTAGCATTGCCAGGTATTGGGCGGCCCATGATAGCGCGGGTTCATCTTTGCCTGTCACCGACAATATGAGGAATTTTCTGCTTTATGTCGACTTTTTTCCATCTAAAAAGTGCAGTTTTACATGTAATTGTGTTGCCATGGTGAAACGGCCTTCTACAAATTTATATTTCATTGCAAATTTTGGAAATTTCAAGAAGGCCGTGATTATATCGCTAATAATAGGGCGATGCAAAGATAGGACGACAGATCGGACACAAGTTGGCGCTAGCGTCGAGGGAGATCACTTTTAAATCAAAGTATTTCTTGCTACACAGACGGTATTTTCATAAGAATTGAGAAAGAAACGAAACAGGTACCTTTAGCTCAGAGGTCGGCAACCTTTTTTGGTGAAGTAGCCAATTTCTCGAAAATTCATAAATTAGATAATAATGGGAGCCGCAGTAGAGGCAATCAAATATAATACACCGAAAATAATAAATTGAATTACTAGCTTATTTTGAATTTTAACAAAGCCCTCCGGTTGTTGCCCCGTAGGGCTTTTTTTAGAATTTCAACAATTTTGATTCGGGGACTAAAATAAACAAGCTGAATCAAATTACCTTTCAATTGCTGCCCCACAGGGCGTTTTTGTTTCAAATTTTCAAATTTTTCGATTCCAGATCTTTATTGAGCGAGCGAAGCGAGCGTCTCCTTTTGGCTTTTTTGGCACGGACCTCTGTCTTTTTTTTTGTCTGTCGTCTGCTCGTATACAGATCGCACCGTTTATTCGATCGAACTGAAATTTTGCACTCATGTCCAGACCAAATATGAGATTTGCAGACCCTAATTTTTTTGAAATCCCCTGATTGGTTTAAATTTAAAAAAAATTATCTTTCGATTGGTTGGTCCAATCAATTTGAAATTTAGCAAGATCATTGCAACCATCATTGTACCCAATCATAATAAATTTCAGCCAAATCCTCCCATTGGTTAAAATTTAAAACCATCTTTCCAGGGTTTTTTGAAATTTAAACAAGAACCGATTGAACGATCAACGTTTACCTTCGCATGATGGCTGGGACCAACATTATCTGAATTTTTTTCAATTTTCATACTAATCTGTGTTTAAATCCAAAATTTATTAACATTTTACGGACATTATGCGTGTTGGCTGTCAAATTCACGGCGACTTCGACTCTTCAGTTCAAGGCAAGGTAGTCAGAGCAGAAACTTTCAAACGCATATGAAACTGATAATGACCGTTCAACAGTCGATCTGATATTGTGTAGACACACTTATATCATATGAGTGGTCTCAGGTATATTTTTTGAAGGAGATCCTGTGATTTTTGAAAATTCACACGGAACCGTTCAATCATAAAGGTTCAATTTATCAACTTAAAACTTTGCATGGTTATTTGGACCAATATTTTAGGAATTTTTTGAGATTTTTATACAAGTCTGTGACGAAATTCTAGAATGATTGGCTTTTAATGACATTTTCGATAGACAGAATTTCGGTTCGAGATGTTGCGCGTATCCGTGCTCGCTCATCAACGCGTTACCCAGAGCGTTTTCCTAGTTTTAATTATAAAGAGCCATTCAAGAACCACCAAGGAGCCGCAGGTTGCCGACCCATGCTATAGCTGAATGGTAACGCTCTGAACTTGTATTCCGGAGGCCCGGGTTCGCTTCCCCTCGGCCGTCCTCCCTGTCTGGATTTTTTCTTGGTATTCCCTCAGTCGACAGGCAAATTCTGGGAAGGTACCCTACTATTAGGCTACGACCGCCTCCTTCCCACCTTCCATCCTTACCTACTCTTCACCATCATCTCCCAATCATCATCATAATCATTCATCCGTCGCCATTAGCCTCGCTGCAGAACAGTGCGACGTTAAGCCCCAGACAAAAAAGAATATGAATTAAGAATTGATGTTGATATTTGGTTATTTACCAAAATAGTGGATTATTTATTAAATATTGTAGTGTGAGAGAGAAAACTTTTATTAATAATAATAAAACACAGTCATTATAAAATGATTGCCACTCGGACACAGTATAACAATAACATCAAATAAGAATAACAATTTAAAATTATGAACATGAAGTGAAAATAACATGAAACAACCCTATACAATAAAACAATTGGTAAATATGTAAATAACTTTGAAATTACTAAAGATTATGAAGTCAATGATGGTAATGAAAATGATGATGATGATGATGATGATTATAATTTATTAGAAGTAAAAAGCTAGACTATAAAGATGATTACCTACGTAAAATAATAACCCATAAAAAACACTCCATGTAAAAATACCAGCCAAGTCTCTTCAACTACAAAAAAATAGGAGAAATCTAAAAATTCAGCACTGAAAAGTAGTGATATCAAAAAATGGACCAAGTCAAAACTTCATTTTAAAAACCAAAATATACTTGGCGCATCGTGTAGGTATATAAACAGTAAAGAATATGCCGAAAATCAAATGCACCTAATTATATAGTATACCTATAATGCCCTTAAAAACGATGCGCCAAGTATATTTTTATTTTTAAAATGAAGTTTTGACTTGGCCCATTTTTTGATATCACTACTTTTCAGTGCTGAATTTTTAGATTTCTTCTATTTTTTGTAGTTGAAAGGACTTGTCTGGTATTTTTACACGGAGTGTTTTTTATGGGGATATCACTAGTTTTTTTAGTTTATTTACACAACTTTTAACACATATCGGAGCAACAATGACTAATTCCTTTAAAAAAATAGGTAATTTCCGAATTGGTTACTACGAAAAAATGTGTTTGGTGCTAAATATAAGCTTATTTTGATATTCCATGAAGAATTGCGAAAGCATTGTTCCAATAGGTCCAGCCGTTTTCGAGATATGGCATCACTTCCGGTTTTCATAATGGCGGCTGAAATTACAGCCACCTAGAATTTATTTCTATAAATGTTATGTATCATTATAAGCCTTCTGAATTTGTAGTTATTGTAGTAAGAGGCGATTCAAGTCTGATTTTTCATTTTTATGACGTCATTTCCGGTTTCGGTAATAGTAAATGTATATTTTGACTATTGATATTCCATAAAGATGACCGTCTGAATCATTTGGCGATAGTTTTATTCCGATCGGTGTAGTCGTTTTCGAGATATGACGTCACTTCCGGTTTCAAAATTTCACCTTCCGGTTGGTTTTATAAAAAGGCACCTCAGACGCCAAAAGTGCACATGTGGTAAAAATGTCAAGTCGATCGGTTAAGCCGTTTAGGCTGTGGCGGTGACAGCGGTGTTTCGTGATATCATCATCATCATCATCATCATCATCAGATGGAGATAGGTTTTAAAAGGGGTGTAATTTCACTGTTTTCACGGCCCTCTAGCCCACAAATGGCATTACCTATTGTTCCCAAATTTAGTATATGTTGTCAGGTGGGCCATAGCTCGAAATTAAGTTATTTCGCAACAATGTGAGATTTTTCAATTTTGAGATCCAGTAGGCCGAAAATGCCATGTTGTTGCTTACAGTAAAAGTAGTTGGTCTGCTCCTCAGTTTATATAGGCATTTACGGTATGTTGAGTGAGTGTGAGTGTACAGTACGACTTGGCTGGGTGGAGCGACCGCTCCACTAGATAGCTGATATTTTGATCGTGTAATGACAACTGTCAGTATGCTTTTTTGTTTCCAAGGCTCTCTTGAAGAGCCCACTGCATATTGGAAACTATGAAACAACTGAGGGGGTGTTGTCTAGGAATGACATGTATTTTGATTTAGAAATTGCGATATCTTCTTATTTTCTTATAACACTGGAGTAAAAATTGGATTTATCTAAACAGTAAGTAAATGTTCTTATGCCTGTCAAAAAAGTTTCGCGCGTTGTAGTTTTGAGTTGATGTGTCTCGATGGTATAGCGCCATCCAAGCGGGAGAAAGTTTGGCCAATGCCCTATTGATTCCAACTCATAGGTAACTTATTTTTTAATATAGGACAAGCAATCAGCAAGCAAAATATATTTTTTCTCTTCGTTTTCTTATTCGTCATCTTCTTCTTGTATTGCTCTCTTCTTGACGCAATTCGTCAAGCTTTATTTTTATTTATTTAATTGTGATAATCATAAATTATTCAATTCTATTATTTTGATTTAAATTAAATTTATTATGTTTGTTAATAACACTCTACTTTGCGCGGCATTGAAATGTTTATATATACAAAACGTGATAATAACGGGAGGCCCAAAAAAAACTCTAATGGGCGACACACCGCTGTGAAGAAACTACTACAGATATTAGTCCCAAAATTTCACATGTTTAAATAAACATACTAATGTTTGATATGTGAAAGTTTCAAAAACATTTCTTTTGTAGAAAAAAAGTTACAGCTGTTCGAATTCGGTTGTCGAAAAACCGATTATACGGAGCTCAAAGAGCGCGCATTCAGAAAAAGTCCAATGGCTATGGACACATTTATTTTCAACACTACTTACGATATCAGGCTGAAACTTTCAAATGTTATTCAAAACATATGACTACCTATTGTATAAAAGTTTTAATACATTTAAATCATGAGAACGAAAGTTATGGTATCTTGAAGTTGAGCTTAAAAACGATAATATGGGAGATAAAAAATTTCACTTCTAAAATTAACATGTGAAATAAAACTTGAGAAATTATCTCTTTTGTGTTCTGCTTTTTAAGCGCACATTCTAGATCACATAACTTTCGTTACATTGTTTCAAATTAATTGAAATTTTTACTAAATCAATAGTAATATATTTTGAACAACATATGCAATTTTCAGCTTGATATCATCAGTAGTTTTGCGTAAACAGCGTCCCGGCCGTTAGACATTTTCTGGACGCGTGATTTTTGAGCTCCGTTTAATCGATTTTTCGTCAACGAAATTTGAACAGCTTAAACTTTTTTCTATGAAAGTAATGGTGTTAAAACTTTCACAAATTAGACCTTAGTATGTTTTTTATAATTGGTCTAGTTTTCAGCCCGATCTGTTCAGTAGTTTCCTCACAGTGATGTCTCGCCCGTTGGACGTTTTTTTTTGGCCACCCGGTATAACAAAAATGTAAATTTTGATTGAATTTTGAATTGAATTTATATATTTTTTTTATTATTATATTATGTGCTATTATTATTATTATTATTATTTCGGAAATGAGTTCGTGTAGTATTTTTTTGTACAATCTTTATTATCCTTCCTTTCGATCAGGGATGCAATATCAAAGAGAATCTAGTGGAGCGGTCGCTCCACCCAGCCAAGTCGTACTGTACACTCACACTCACTCAACATACCGTAAATGCCTAATAAACTGAGGAGCAGACCAAACACTTTTACTGTAAGCAACAACATAGCATTTTCGGCCTACTGGATCTTAAAATTGGAAAATCTCACATTGTTGTGAAATGTCTTAATTTCGAGCTTTGGCCCATCCCACCCCATATACCAAATTTGGGAAAAACAGGTTGTGCCATATGCGAGCTAGAGGGCCGTAAAAACAGTGAAATTACACCCTTTCTAAAAGCTATCTGATGATTATTATTATTATCCTGTTCATGAAACGTTGCTATCACCGCCACAGCCTAAACGGCTGAACCGATCGATCTGAAATTTTTACCACGTTTGCACTTTTGGCGTCTAATGTGCCTTTTGCTATAACTGGTTTTATGCCGCCATTTTGAAACCGGAAGTGACGTCATATCTCGAAAACGGCAAAACCGAACGGAACGAAATTAGCGCTAATCGATTCAGACGGTCATCTTTATAGAATATCAATTGTTAAAGTAGAAACGTACTTTTAGCGAAACTGGAAATGACCCCAAAAAAATGAAGAATTAGACTTTAATCACCTCTTACTACAAGAACAACATATTCAGAAGGCTTATAATGATACATAACATTTATAGAAATAAAATTTAGGTGGCAGTTATTTCAGCCGCCATTTTGAAAACCGGAAGAGATGCCATATCTCGAAAACGGCTGGACCGATCGGAACGATGCTTTCGCAATTCTTCATGGAATATCACTTTAAACTTATTATTTAAGCACCAAACATATTTTTTCGTAGTAACCAATTTGGAAATGGTGTATTTTTTTAAAGTCATTAGTCATTGTTGCTCCGATATGTGTTACAAGTTGTGTTAATAAACTAAAAAAATTAGTGATATCCCCATAAAAAACACTCCGTGTAAAAATACCAGCCAAGTCTCTTCAACTATAAAAAAATATAAGAAATCTAAAAATTCAGCACTGAAAAGTAGTGATATCAAAAAATGGGCCAAGTCAAAACTTTATTTTAAAAACCAAAATATACTTGGCGCATTGTTTTTAAGGGCATTATAGGTATATTTGATTTTTTGCATAATGCTTCTTTACTATTTATGTACACGATGCGCCAAGTATATTTTGGTTTTTAAAATTAAGTTTTGACTTGGCCCATTTTTTGATATCACTACTTTTCAGTGCTGAATTTTTAGATTTCTTATATTTTTTTATAGTTGAAGAGACTTGGCTGGTATTTTTACACGGAGTGTTTTTATGGGTTTAAATTTCTAGAAAAATCACCATTTATGACTCTTGATTTCAATTACACAGTTAAAATCAAATATTCACTGCATATAAACTTAACTAGGTATACCAAAAAACCAGATACTCTATAAATAAAGAACCACAAAGACTTTAACATAGTACTTTGATGGTTATATTTGTAATTTGAAGGATTATTTCATTTAAATATTGTGCTTGGAAGCAGAAATTGGGCGAATTAATTTAAAGAGTTTTCATTGCTTAGATGTTTAAACATTATTTTGGTTGGCTCTCTTTCAGATCTACGTCCTTTTTGGGTGGGGAAGTCCTTGGCAGTAATTTAATTATATATTTTTTTTTATCGTATACATTATTTTAGAGATTGGACTTGACTTTGCTCTTAACGACGAATTGTTTTGAATAGGAAATATTAATATTAAATCCACTTAAATTTTAGGTAAAATTGTAGATGTAAAATTTCTTTGTGCAAAGAATGATATTTTTTTACAAAGATTTAATAACTAAATAATGTTGGGTAAAACGCTTCACTATGACCATAAAGAAAAACACGTAACTAAACACAGCATTGGAAAAATAAACGCGAGATATCAACTCATCATTATTATTTATTATTCTTTGTCATACATAAATTGATCAATAAAACACTCCATATTTTTTAACATAAACCGTAAAAAGTAACACAATATAGAGTCTCTTGTGACTACAATTGAATGCTTTAATGACTTCATATAATTGATAAATCACAACAAAATTCTATAGAAGCACTCCACGAGTGACATCAATTTTTTTGAAGAATGGTATATTGCTTTGAAGACGAGTATCATCCACTGCGCAGACGTAGTAATATCCAAGAGTATAGTCTCCATCCCAGCGTGTAATCCATTCTATATTCCGATGTTGAGCACAGAGCTCGTAATCAAGGGCAGGGGGTTCGGAGGCATACGGGTTGTTGATTCCTATGATAGCGACACCTTTTTGTGCCTTAGAATCGTGGACAACTTTCCAAAAGAATTTGGGTGCAGGCACGACAGGCTCCTTTTTTTTATTTTTCGTAAGAAAGATAGGTACTCTAGGTCCTTGAGGGGGCACAGCGTTTAGCTCTAATAGTCCATGAGTTCCGGTATATATGCTTAGACCTGCATTATCCTTGCATTTGTTCTGTACCTCTCTCTCAATTTTCACCCAATTACCATTGTTGAAGGTTCCATATTGAGGGGCAACATTGATAAGAGTATATGTGCTAACTCGGTGACTGAGCAAGGCAAAATCAGTATTTGCTGTTAAATGACCATGGTTGAGATAGTTGCCAACTCCTTCGAAATAATAATCAGCGAATGCTTTGCTATTAGTTTGTTGCTCGAATGTTTGTTTTTGCTGCGGTTGTTTGTATTGCCCACCTATAGTTGGATTCAAACCATTATAGAAGCCAAATTCTTCAAAACCAGGTTCTTTTGAAACATGATCTTCAACGTTATCGTGTCCAAGCATTGAATTGTATTTCGACCAAAGTACATTCAGATTAACTTTGTCAAAACAAATCTCCATGGTTGGGAAGAGCTGGTTCGGTAGAGCTTGTATTTTGAACCCAATATCAATTGATGTGTCACCGCGCGCTGCTTTACAATCGTCGGTGACAGAAGTTCTCGGAGTAGCTACACTTTTAGGATTCTTCTTACATGAGAAATAATTGAAACCTTGTGTCAAACCAGTATCTGTATCAGTAAATTTGTTTCCACTTGCACAAGTCAGCTTTAATTCATTTTTTTTGTTGAAGTTGTCAAATTCATACGGAGCGCAAGAGAGATATAATTCCGATGTGACCTGGATAACAGGTTGGTTGTTGATTGGAGCCATTGCGTAGTTCTGTCCAACTTTTATTATTATGACTGGTGTATAGTACGATTTGCCTTTGGGAAGATCATACCTGATATCAATTGCACAATCTGAAAAGATAAGAAGAAACTAAAATGTATACTCAGCATACTACAGATTTTATTCGCACAATAAAGTAACATAGGTACATTAAGGTGATACTAGCGCTCGGCCGTTTTAGCAAATTGAGAGAGAAAAATTGTTTCATAAGTGGCTGAAAATTAGACAGGATGTTCACATGATCAGCCTGGATTGTATATTAGTAGCACTTTTTCACTTTTGCTTCGTGTCTTGTTAACCCAGAAAAAAACACTCCGTGTAAAAACGGCAGCCAAGTCTCTACTTCAAAAAAATTCAACACTGAAAAGGAGTGATATCAAAAAAGGAGCCAAGTCAATGACATTTCCAAATATTTAATCGTATTTTTGAAATAAAAGAATATTCACTTTTGCTTCGTGTCTTGTTAATTAGGCGCCGGTTATTCAACAAAACCGCACAAAACTATGAAATTTCCGATACGATTGGAGACCGAACCAGTTAACCAATTGATATCTTATTTTAATTATGATTAGATAAAGGACAAACTTATGGTTATCACTTGGCACATTTTTAAAAATAACTTCTATAAGGTACCCAGCGAAACAAGAAAATAGGACATTAGTCACCAAAAATTAACTAATTATTACTAAAATTAACATAGCAAAAAATTATGTACCAAGTGATAACCCTAAGATTCTCTTTTTATCAAATCATGATTAAAATTTCAAATCATTTCGTCAACCCATTTTGTCTCCAATCAAAATGCCTGCAACACGCGGCAAAGTCGCTCGCGATTGTACCGCGAGTATAATAATTCCAACGTCATTGATACTTTATTCGTAGCAAAAGTAGAATTTTGTGACCATTCTACAATCACATGTTTACATGCTTTTTAAAAATGTCACTGCGATATCACTCTTAATTTTTTATTGCTAACTTATTACAAATACACACAAATGTAATTTTTCTACTTAATACAATGCTTCTTAGCCAGAAGGATAGTCCGCGGCCATACTAGGTACACTCCCCCAAATAATAAACTGTACTTGGTACAAAACGTATTGGCTGCTGGGCCGGTTCCTTGACAATCAATCCTTGTTATTATCAATGAAATAAGAGCTCACCTTAAAGAGTTAGATAATGCGTTAACACTGACTTCATGAAATGATGCCATCAAACCTTAATCAGTCAATTCATTTTCTTTCGAGTACCGTTTATTATTTGGGGGAGTGTACATACCTTGACGCAACTAAAATTGATCATTAAATAAATCTGATAGGCTGATAAATGTAAGATCGCACCATCAGAAGTGTGTCTAAAGGTGGATTCACACAGCCGTTCCAAACTTCGAGTTTGAAACTCAAGTTTGCCGAAGTTCCGAATCACCGTTCCAAAAACCTTCGTGTGAACTACTAGGAAAACGCTCAGTGTAACGCGTTGGTGAGCGAGCACGGGGACATGCAAATTCTCGAACCGGAAATGCGTACACAAGCACAGAAAACATATACATCCATATTGAAGTGAAATATGATAACTCAATCAACACAACATATTATTATGCTTTTCATTGAAACTTGAAAATAACATCTAAGCATCTAAGAACCCTGGTTAAAATAAAACAAATCAGATTCAATCCAATTGGCACTGGAAAACATTCATTTTGATACTTCATTACTGACAGATATTAAAAATGTTAATAAGTTCATACGTTCTTAACTGATTGGGATGAAATTTTGTAAAATAAGGGACAATGTTGGTCTTAATGATCATGCAAAATATGAGTTTGATCTGAATTATCGAAGACCGTTTTCATTTTTCAGCCTATCAGGAGATATTTATTTAAATTTTAACCAAATAATGGATTTCAAAAAAATTATGGTCTGCAAACAGAGAAGGTTGGTTTTACATGTGTGCAAAATTTCAGCTAGATCAAAGTAAAACTCTGACCTGTATAGCCAAAATATGAATTTGATCAGATTTATCGAATACCATTTTCATTTTTCAACCTATCAGGAGATGTTTATTTCAATTTTAACCAATGAATGGATTTTAAAAACATTTGGGGCCTGCAAACAGAAAAAGTTGTCTCTACATGTGTGCAAAATTTCAGATCGATCGAAGAAAAACTCTGACCTGTACAGCCTCACCCAACAGAAAAAAAAAAAAAAAAAAAAAACAGAGGTCCGTGCCAAATGAGCCGAAAGGAGACGCTCGCTACGCTCGCTCAATGAAAAGATTCGAACTGTGAGGATTGAGTTTCAAACTTTCATAGTTCACACGGGAGTTTTTGTAACGGCGATTCGAAACTTTGGCAAACTTGAGTTCCAAACTCGAAGTTTGGAACGGCCGTGTGAATCCACCTTAAGCGATCTCATTGTCTCACATTAGGTTGGTTACCTCTCATTTCAATGATAATAACAAGCTTTGGTTGGTGTGGAACATTACCAGCAGTCATAAACATTTGTTCACCGATCAATTTTTGTTGTGCCGAGTGAACACAATATATCATACAGATTGTGTCATAATCTACATAAACAAATAAAAAGTAAAGTCAGTTTATCAATTGATAGTAGTTACCTAAATATTAATTAAAATTAAATAATATATGGAATGAAATATATCAAGAAACAAATTGCTACTAGGAAAACGCTCTGAGTAACGCGTAGATGAGCGAGCACGGATACGCGCAACACCTCGAACCGAAATTATGTTTATCGAAAATGTCATTTTGTCACAGACTTGTATGAAAATCTCCAACAATTCCTACTAGGAAAACGCTCAGTGTAACGCGTTGGTGAGCGAGCACGGGGACATGCAAATTCTCGAACCGGAAATGCGTACACAAGCACAGAAAACATATACATCCATATTGAATTGAAATATGATAACTCAATCAACACAACATATTATTATGCTTTTCATTGAAACTTGAAAATAACATCTAAGCATCTAAGAACCCTGGTTAAAATAAAACAAATCAGATTCAATCCAATTGGCACTGGAAAACATTCATTTTGATACTTCATTACTGACAGATATTAAAAATGTTAATAAGTTCATACGTTCTTAACTGATTGGGATGAAATTTTGTTAAATAAGAGACAATGTTGGTCTTAATGATCATGCAAAATATGAGTTTGATCTGAATTATCGAAGACCGTTTTCATTTTTCAGCCTATCAGGAGATATTTATTTAAATTTTAACCAATTAATGGATTTCAAAAAAATTATGGTCTGCAAACAGAGAAGGTTGGTTTTACATGTGTGCAAAATTTCAGCTAGATCAAAGTAAAACTCTGACCTGTATAGCCAAAATATGAATTTGATCAGATTTATCGAATACCATTTTCATTTTTCAACCTATCAGGAGATGTTTATTTCAATTTTAACCAATGAATGGATTTAAAAAAAATTTGGGGCCTGCAAACAGAAAAGGTTGTCTCTACATGTGTGCAAAATTTCAGATCGATTGAAGAAAAACTCTGACCTGTACAGCCTCACCCAACAGAAAAAAAAACAAAAAAACAAAAAAACAAAAAAACAGAGGTTTGTGCCAAATGAGCCGAAAGGAGACGCTCGCTACGCTCGCTCAAAAATATTGGTCCCAATAACCACGCAAAGTTTTAAGTTGATCGATTGAACCTTTATGTTAATTTCCAAAAATCACAGGATATCGTTCAAAAAAATTTTAAACGGTCATATCAGTTTCATAATATACGTTTGAAAGTTTCTGCTCTAACAACCTTGAAGTGAAGATTCGAAGATGCCGTGAAATATGAAATTCGAGAAGTATGATAGCCAACACGCAAAATATCCGTAAACTGTCAATAACTTTTGAATTTAAGCACTGTTTAGTCTGAAAATTGTCAAAAATACAGATAATGTTGGACCCAATGACCATGCAAAATTTTAAGTTGATCGGTCAAACGGTTCTGGTTTAAATTTCAAAAAGCACTTAAAATATTTTTTTAAATTTTAACCAATGGGAGGATTTGGCTGAAAATTTGTAAAATAAGAGACAATGTTAATGTTAATGACCATGCAAAATATAAGGTCGATCACATTTGCCGAAGTCCATTTTCATTTTTCAGCCTATCAGGAGATGTTGATTTAACCAATTAATGGATTTAAAAAAATTAGGGTCTGCAAACAGAGAAGGTTGGTTTTACATGTGTGCAAAATTTCAGATCGATCGGTGAAACGGTGCGACCTGTGTATCGGCTATTAGCAGCCAAAAACAAAACAAAAAAACAAAACAAAAAAACAAAAAAAAAACAGAGGTCCGTGCCAAAAGAGCCAAAAGGAGACGCTCGCTTCGCTCGCTCAATCAACATATAACAAAACCATTTAAATTCAAAACTGATACCCGTCAATATCATTTAGAATATTCATACCTATTCTCGATATTTAATATTCTCTTATTTTTACACAGATTTAGGTTCGGGTAGCGTCCTATTAAAAACTTCAGGGTAACGTTCACCCAAGCCTCCACCTGCCATGCTTTTTGCGATACGGAAGTTTGTAAATTCCTCAAGAAAATCTTTTCCTATTTTGAAATCATATTTAAGATGAGCAGTTGTTTTTAATATTCATTTTCGTACTGTAAATAATTTATATAAATGTCCCATGGAAGCGTTTTCCCATGCCAACAACACGTAAGTGAAAGCAACGATTCCACTAACGGATTCGGATTCCACTTGTGTATCATTCGTATGATTGTGTTCATACTTTGGATCAGGGAAATTGTATTGGGTGTGGAACGCTAATTGGAGTTGTTGATTCTCATGTTTATTTAGGATTAGTTGTTGACAGGCATTTTACTTGGCGACCTCACATTAATTCAGTCTGTAATAAACTTAGAGTTTGTGCGTATAATTTGTATAATTTAAGTGATGTTTTGAATTTGAAATTATTGAAGATGGTATATTCGGCAATAGTAGAATCAGTATTAACTTATGGGGTGTTAGCTTGGGGGAATGCATCAGCTATTCATTTACAAAAATTATTTATGTTGCAGAGGAGAATTATAAAAATAATATTACCGAAGCATATGCAAAATACTCTAAATTTTGATGTAGATGAATATTTTAGGTATTTGAAATTTCTAGATACTTTTGATTTGTTCCAGTTTAGGCTAATACTACCTAACTTATTATTATGATGATGCATTTAAATTACAATATGACCATGGAGTTGAAACAAGGGCGAAGATTGAAGGAAGATTAAAAATACCTAAAGTGAAAAATAAGCATGGGAAAAGACAACTTCAATACAGTGTACCTACTATATTTAATGAAATTCCGGCAAATTTGAAGAATTTAGAGACCTACAAAAAGATAAAATATGAAATTAAGCAGTGGTTATTACATCGATATGAGTAAGGAAATATTGTTGATACTGTTGGTCATAAAAGAGTTTCATTGTTTTTTTCCCTATTTGTTTTTGCATTTCTTTCAATAGTTGAACAATTTTTCATTATTGATAGTATAATTATTTCAATGTCAATTTGAATGTATTATTTCAATGTTTGTATGTCAATTTCAATGTGTTATTTCAAATGCAATGAACGATTATTTTTTCCAGTAGTATAATTTAATATGTATGTTTGTATTCCATAAGAAAAATTATGTTTTATGTTAAAATGTTGCCCCAGACTAGCCGTTATGGCTACGGGGCTTAGTTTGTAGAAAATTGTAATTTTATTTTGTTATAAATAAAGAATATTGAAAACTGAAACTGGATACATTAATTTTCATAAATTGATCGGAAATACATAATCAAGCAAGCGGAACTCCACTTTTCTCCACTTAAAACTTACGGCTCGAATCTCTGTTTTTTATTGAATTGTTATTGTTTTTTTAGTGCTTTTCGCATTAAAATTGAAACAAACAAAGTCACGGAGCAAGTTAGTTTTATCACAAAACATTTATTACTATCCAGTGCAGAGTGCCAATGATTTCCAGCAAACTCAGTCTATTTGTTTCATAGGAAATTTGATTTGTAGTTTGTACTTAGCTTGGCAACGGGGATGAAATAAACTCTGTGTGCAAATTGAAACAAGAATCTTTTGACTGATCATCACCAAATTTTTCAGGGTCATTGAAACAAGCATTTTTTTTACATTTTATTTACAAACCTATAATGAAATTCAAGAGTTAACTGACTGAACTGACTTTCAGTCACTTGACTGTAGTTTTTGCTTCATTTGAAATATATGTCAAAATGTACCTATCACTATTTTTTTTATCTTTGCCACTTAAATAGATTAGCTTAGATTGTTAGATTATCTTCAAAGGAGTTCTCAAGATCTGTAGATGAACAGATTTCACACCAATTCGTATCCAATACGAAGGTTCGCTTATCAACGCGTTACACCGAGCGCTTTTCTAGTTTAAATGATATAATACGATGTTGTAGGTTAAAAGTTAACTGCAAAAAAATAATGTGACTACAGTAACGCCTAAATACAAAAAAAAACTCATGGCCGGTTTTAAGAATGTGCGACCTGTGCTTCTGCATAGGGCGCCAAGCTCGAGTCCCCTCAGGCGATTAAGAGGGTGCTAAAATATAAAATATTTTTTGACATATCTGTTGCATATATTCGTACACCCACCTCCAAGTGTTTCTACTGTTTTATACATTGTACTACAAAACATTGTGCACATTGTACATTGTGCTTTCTTATGAGAAAGACAGTACGAACACTTGCACGCCACTGTACATATTAACGTGATTGAAAAATTACTATCATTCAGTTGATATCAAGCTGAAAAACTGTAGCGATATGGGCGCATACAAGCTATTTTAGCATCTGCCATATTGAATTTATCAAATAATCAAAAGTTTTATTATCAAGTAATACAATCAGTGGATTTATGTGCTAAAATGGCATCAAGTGCAATCTTGAAATCCAGAATTTTGGGGGCTATACACCCCGGACCCGCATTATGCTTTTGAGTCTTAGTCAAACAGCTTTTACAAATGTCTAATCCAAAATTATGTAATGCGTGTAAAAAATAATATTATTCTAAATGCTGTATGTGTCTGTACATTAAATAATGAATAATTTTTGTTTTATCTGAATTAATAAATACTTAAATCATTATCATGGGTCAAAGTACCCAAAGCAAACCGTGGAAATTAATTTACATATTATCCTATGTATGCACTTAAAATTCATTATGAAGTGTCAAGTATTAATACACAGTATAGCTCAGTACTTTCTTTATCGCTATAATTCAAGGAATATTAAAGTTATACTTGTTCACTGATTGATTGTAGGTTTCATCGAATCTTTGATGGACATGGAGCATGCTCTATAAATGCTCTGTGTTCATCAACCATAGACATTGTATAGCCGAAGGCTATACAATGTCTATGGTTCAACTCACCTACTAACCCCCAAATTAAAGATCCCAACGGAAACTATATTCTCATACAATAAAATTACAGTAACAATGTAATAAAAGATGATTATGTTGGTATACACTGAAAATACTTTCGAGAGTCACGAGCCACAAGTAAATAGGGTATCACTTGACATCTGGCAATATGTTTTCACTGGACCAGTGAAATGATAAATAATTTCATTTCATTTCGGGTATGATAGTTCCTTAAAATTAACTATTTTTCAAAATTACATTCTTACTTTGTGCTTTAGATGCGCCGTTAATACGGAAAGCTCTGACGCAGCCCGAAGCAAGAAGTAGTAGAAGACACTTGTAGATATCCATCTTGCAAGCTGTTGTTGTTGGTCAATAACTCACTGATATATATACCAGAATCATGCGCGCTTTAAACAATACAAGTAAGGAAGAAAATGAAAACTCTGCTGATAACAACATCCGTTCATTGTGTCTCCACAATAGTTTTATTTTCTCAAAATACTCTAATCAAGAGAAAATGTCCAAGCAAAGTATTATTAGTGTATTATCCTTATCGAGTACTTTGAGTTCTTATCTTTAACTTGTTGAGAATCTTTGAAAATGTTTACACTATCAAATGGAATAAAAAATGAATCGCGTGACAGAACGGTTTATCAGGTTTCGATTAGTATCTGACGGGTTTTCCATATAATTTAATCTTCCTTATGATTAATTTTCCTCAAAGGATTAAATTTCTTAATTGAGCGAGCAAAGCGAGCGACTCCTTTTGCCTCTTTTGGCGAGAACCTCTGTTATTTTCTGTTACTGACGATATACCTACTCGCGTCTTTCACGCTCACCAAGCGCGCTAGTGTCGCGGGCATAAATCCAATATGGCAGGTTCTAGTGCGGTTGACGCTGGAATGTCCATATAGCGCCGTGTAAATGTTTCCCGTTTTAACGAAGTTTATATAAATTATATGTTGTATGTTTTGATGTGTCTTGTAAATATATATTGAAATACAATATTTCAGAGGTCTTTAACGTTAGTGTATAAAGTGCATACCATTATTTCAACACTTTTGACATAGTATGACTTTTACATTAAGTCAATAGATTACTAATCGAAATGTACGAAAATGTACGTTGCTTTGTTTATAATATGATGCGATTTATAATCTCAGTACTTGTGCAACCTTTCCTCTCAAAATCCGTACAAAATAAATAAGATAATCACACTTTTCCTACCCCCTAGAGCAATGGGCTTGACGCATGAGCAGGTGCCTATTAATTAGAGCATATTATTGGTGATTATTTACACAATACTCATGTTCATGGAACGAACCATGGTTTTCAATTTCCATTTCAAACTGCTTGAATGCGAGCTGACACCCCGAAAACGAGCGTGAAGCGCTTGCAGTATACAGTAGTGGTAGTAAGCTCGCCGCGTTTAAAAGTAGACCTCGTATTGACACGGTGCTTGGCAGCGTCGAGCTAACGCCCGACTTGATGTTTGAGCCAAGTGGCGAGTCGTGAATTGTAGTCCCATAAGATTAACATTGCAGTAAATTTTCAACCACGTCAAGTCCAACGTTAAAACCGAAGATTACAGAAAATCAAAATTTTTCTCTTTCTTTAACCATACGTTTATTTTATTAATAATATTTTTTATTAATAGCAAGGAGAAACATAAGTGGTTTGTATTGATAATGATGGAAATTTAGTCAATCTCTCACTTCGGAAGGTGTTTGGAAGGAAAACTGCGAAATAAAAACGGGAATCGAACCCAGATCCTTCGGGTTGGTTTGTATTAATTAATCACACTGTATAAATTATAATACACCAAACCCCCAAACATGTTCATTCTTTGCCATTTACAATTTTTTTTATCCATAATCAAAGTAAAGTCCAAGTCTTAATATGAAGAAAACCCAACATGATGTCGATAATCAAAAGTTATTACAGATAGAAGAAATTTTATTACACTATTTGTGCCACTAATTTCCTCATAGAAATGTCTTCCTGCCAGTGAGCAAATCATTTCTTGATACAGATAAGAACAATTTCTTGAAAGAAATTTTGTTTGCAGAAATAATACGTCATATTAAAATATCCGGCCTTGCATAACAAACAACTGTCTTCTCAAATATAAATAAATGAGGAAAGCGAACATTGTAACGCGTTGATGAGCGAGCACTGATATGTAGGTGTAGCATCGGATCTAAATTCCATAATACAGAGAAAATATACCGGGTAGTTTATTCTTTTTAATTTTAACCAATCAGAGGATTTTTAAACAAATGTATGCTTCGGTAGGGGGTGGTCTGTATATGAACTAATAACAAACAAGAACAGAGTTGGCTCACTCAATTATTATGATAGCTATACTGTACCTCAGTGGTAGAAGGGCGAAAGCCTATTGTTTGTATCGATTTTGCGTCGCACACTTTTGGAATTATGTAATCAAGCTGTATCAATTGCTATTAGACTGATGGCAACAAATACAGTTAAATATTTGTTATCAAATATACAGCAAAAAAAGAAAATCACACTTAGCGCGGATTTGATTTTTTTCTTCTGTATAACATCTGGTACTACAGGTAACGCCGATTTCGTTTGAGCTGAAGTTTTGCTCACGTGCAATCAATTCAGGTTCAACTTTTTTTTTAAAACCAATATTGCATTAATATTTGTAATACTCTAGCCAACCACGAATTAGTAAAAGTTTAATGATATCGTATAACTAGTCGAAAATCAAAATGTTTCGATTCAGTTCAAATCTTGCATGGTAATCAAACCCCACATTATATCATATTTTAAGCATTTTCAGCCCAATCTGTCAAGTATTTACCAATGTATTGCCATTATAAGAGTTTTGAAAAAGTTGTCACAAGAGATTGACTGAAAAGTATACCAAATGTAAGGCAGATAGATCGCGTCTTTTTCTTTTAAATTATTCCAGAGTATACATGGAATGTTGTAATGAATATCCGTAATATTGTAGTTCTATAGTTATCTTTGATTGAGTGTACTAGGTTCGGTCAGGAAGTTCTTGTTGTAGAGTTTTAGAATAGAGTAAAATTATACAACTATTGCAAATTTTGTCAATATTAATTTGACAACGCTTCTCTCAATGCATACATTTTCCCCTTCAATCAGAATTTCAAGAAAATTTTAGAAATGTTCATGTTGTGTCCTCCGACAACACAACTTAGACAAACTCAATTCAACCAAACTTCAGAAATGCTTAAACCCATTCCAATTTAATCACTAATCACAATTCGTTTCATTTGTTTTCAGATTGCATAATTAATATTAAGCCCGACCTGCCCATTCCAAACCGCAGAATGTCTTTTACCCCGGTCATTGTAATTCCCCATGCAGGGTCCTACGCATTGGCGCCTGTAAACAACGGACCAGACATACTTGTGACCAGCAACTCTGAGGTATACTTATCTTGCGCTACTAACAATGAAGATCCAAGAAGAACTAAGGGGAAATTTAAAAACTTCGGAGTGAATGATGAATTGAAGGTGACTTGTTCAGGTGGAAAACAATTTACTACTCAAAATGGGATGACACACGATTTGGCGTATTTCTCATGTACTAAAAATCCAGAGAGTGTAGCTAAGAGGAAAGCCCATCTTCGCGATTCTTGTAGAGATGCTGGACGTGATACTTCAGTACGCGTTGGTTTCAAAATCAAAGGGCTTGGAGACAGATTATTTCCAACCATGGAGATATGTTTTGACAACGTTGAGAAGAAAACACTATGGTCGAAATACGATTCAACACTTGGAAGTCAAAATCAGGAAGTACGTCCTGGTCTGCACCCGTCGTTCACTGCATTTGGCTTCTATGTAGGATTACAACCGGCTGTTCATGAATGCTACGATAAAAATAGACAACCCAAATATTTCCCTGCCCAAGGGAACAACTATCTGAATCATGGGCATTTAACTGCAAACAATGATTTCGACTTGTACAGCCAACGTGTCAGCACATTTACGTACATCAATGTGGCTCCACAGTGGTTATCCATCAACGGCGGTAGTTGGTGGGACATTGAGAAAAATTTACAAGGAAAATGCAAATTGCATCCATGTCTCACCATTTACACTGGTACTCATGGACAGTTGAACGGTATATTTCTTTCGAAAGTGAAATCGAGTGGGAGGGATGTTTTGCCTGTTCCAAAGTTCTTCTGAAAGATTGTCCACGACTCTCAGGCACAAACTGGTGTCGCAATCATTGGAATCAACAACCCGTATGTCGCCCAACCCCCTGGTCTTGATTATGAGCTCTGTGCTGCCCCTCTGAATGTTGGTTGGATGTAACCTTGGGGTGGAGACTATACCCGTGGGCATTACTACGTATGTGCAGTGGATGATGCACTTCTTCAAAGAAATATACCATTCTTCCAAACAATTAATGTCAGTGGTGGAGTACTTCAATAAACTTGATTGTGAAATGTACCTACCTATGTGTATGAAAATAAATGGAATCATTTGATTTGGAGATGTAAAAATATATTGTCTTATATCCTTTTTATTTTCGTCCTATTTGAGAATCCAGATTTTATATGTTTCCTGATACCTAGAGTTATACAACGGTATTCTGTAAAAATTTACCTTCTAAGAAAGAGTATGCGAAATATACAAGTAAACTCGACTGGATTCGAACCTAGATCCTTCGGCTTACCAGCCCAATGATTCACCATGGCGTATGACTGAGAAATTATTTGTTTCATTTCCACTTTATGTTAATCTGAGCAAGTAAGTTTTTAACATTTATATATTAAAATATGAGCCAGTTTTGTTGATGCATTACAAAAATTAATGCTCAAATAGACATGATAATTAGAATGCAGGTATTTGGTCTAAACTAGAAAAACACTCTGTGTTACTCGTTGATAAGCGAGCATTCACATTACATGCGAATTAATATTCGTGTGAAAGTTGCTACCTTGGATAGAAGAAGACAGAATGCGTCAAGAAGCAGTGATAATTTTGTGTATACATTTATTTGAATAAATTTGACAAATATTTGAAATCAAGAAATCACCATCCTTACCAATTCATCATCATCATCTCCCAATCATAATCATAATCATTCATTCGACGCCATTAGCCTAGTTGCCAGACAGTGCGACGTTAAACTACACTAAAATATAATATTTAAAAAGTTGGAGAAAGTGAAGAATGATTCGGAAACCGTTCCTTTACGATATAAGATAGTTAATGTGAAGTTGTGGTTTTCTATAGGCAAGCCACATCCTTATAATATGTTGCACTTGTATTCAACTCAAGGGGGGATGCCCAAGTAAAGATCTACGATAGATATTTGAATTAATATGCTTATTTAATAGATAATTTCCTTGTGCACCATATAAACGCAAGAAAAAGTGGGGTAGCCGAACTAATTTCCAAGATATATCACTTTATAAATTTGAGTTAGCCCTATCTTTAACATGGTAAGTCGAAAAAACACGGTAATTTTCCTAGTAAATATTAGATTTAAACTATTTTCCACAGATAGATTTTTTCCAAAAACTAATATTATGTGTATTAGACATAGAGGTATTTATTAAGATTTTTATATATACATCTAGCCGTACGTTTTTAAAAGTTAGGCGCCAAATTCGAAATAATTTTCCTATACCTCCTGTGTTAAAATTTCTTAATCTTCCGAAGACATCATATTGAAAACTCAATATAATTGGAGAGTTGCAAGTTACAAGACATTTGATGAAACTTTTACATAAAAATATAGTTGAAATGTTGAAAAAATTTATAAAAGTCGTACATTTCAACAAAAAATATTTTCGGAAAATCTACTTGGGCATCCCTCCTTAATTAAAATGCAACAGCCAAAGGAAAAAGAGAAAAGAAGAAAATTAAGAAAAACTTAACTCAAGAACAAAGGGTTGATTTGGCTTCATCCCTTAAAGCTTAAATGTGACTGAAAACAAATATAACGCTCTTTGGCAGTAATTCTATAGGTATATTTTTCATAATAACAGCCGTAAATTCACACCAGAGTATGACACTCTTTTGTAAAATGGAAATGCTAGGACCAGAACCTATAAATTCATATGAATAAAATGTATTTTTTGTTGTTGAAGACACTCAAGAATAAGCCAAAGAAAATGAGTAATTTTTTTCACCAAAATTCAATATGTAAAATTTTTGGACTTTGGTAGTATTTGAACCAAAAAACGCCCCAATTACTAAAGTTTATTTCAGTGATCTTTTACCTGAAAATACTTACAAAAAATGAAGACAAATCAAATAATTATATTCTATCAGTTTTTATTTGCCTGTAGATATTATGCAAACCAGTGCAGTTGTATATAATTGCAACACATCAGGATGCGTTCTTTATTGAGAATAACCACAACGTCACCTACATTGACTATCCTACATCCTTACGGATCGGCTTCCGAAACATTGCGAAATATTCCTTACTTTCCTTACAAGTTTTATATCTATGTGGCTATAAGGCAGTTGCATCATCCTGGTTGCCATAGTAACATACTTGTTTATTTTGCTGGAGGGTGGGGGGGGGGGGGGGGGCAGGGCATGTTTCAAAAATTAAATCGTATTTTAAACAGGGACTGGAACCGGAACTGGAACCCATATTAAGGTAGTACCTTCATTACACATATACAAAAAAAAAAAAAATTGAAATTACAACTTCAGAAAACGTTTTCCTACATTTCTACTATATTTAAGTATAAATGAATCATAAAATGTCATTTAACTTGCAACCCCTGTCGTATAGCGAGGTTTCAATTTATTGCTTTCCGAGAATGAACAAAACTGTAACACAGGAGGTATAGGGAAATCATTTAGTTTTTGGTTGATAACTTTTAAAATAGCACACGTTGGTATTGTTTTCAATTTTTTTCCTAAAAGAATGTCCAACTATCTATCTAGAAATCAGTTTTTTGAAAAAACGTTGAACCTCAGTAAAATTAAAAACTCAAAAATAGCATGAAAATCGTCATGATTTTAATGCCCCCCATAAGACTACATGTTAAAAATAGGAATTTATAACTACAATATCTCAAAATCTAGACACGAGAAGTTCTTCATATTTCACAATATCGTGTAAATAGTGATTATTGATACCTCTGCCAAAAATAGGCTTATTTGGAAGATATGAGATATCAGTTGTGCTACCTTAAGTTTTGAGGTGGAACCGGAACCGGAATCCTTATCGATTTAAACATTATTTAGATTCCATAACGGTTCCCTAAAAGTTCTTTAAATAATTAATTTCATTTAATTTTTACTTTGCCTTTCCGAACTGAAATTATTAACTGCCATTTACAGTTTTTCAAATAAATGATCACTGAGTCAAACTACCTAATGTTAGACAATTCGGAGCATGTAACTTCTGAATTTGATGGAACCGATTGGAACCCTTTAGGAATCGAAATGGAACTGTTAGCCCAGCAGTTAGCCCAGCAGGGCCTGTTTTGAATTTTTGATACAAAAGAATCGAATTTGAAGCTATTTTATCATTCATTTAAAGAATTTAAAATGCGTGATATTATGCATTATTCTGTGGAAAATTAAAACAAATTGTTTTTATAGAATCCCCAATGGCCCACAAGAAATTTTTTAATTTTTGATAAAAAAAAATACCTCAATTCAATTAGTTTTGCAAAATTTGAGAAAATTTTGAGAATTCAACCTCATAGGTACCTACTGAAGCAAATCTTTGCATTTATGCATCTCTTAATCAACATTTGTGTATATCTGGGGGGGGGGGGAGGGTCAGGATCTCTGGCAGGGGGGGGGGTCCGTTCCCCCCTCCCCCCCCTATTCCTACGCGCCTGGACAAAAGTAGTATCAAACTATCGAGAAAGAAAGTGAATATATTCTTCTTACTTATTTACTGAAATCATATGTCCCCCAGTGAGATTTTATTTAGCTGTGACGTCATATGAGATTGCCTTATTATTTGCTATGGCGACGGATGAATGCTTATGATGATGATTGGGAGATTATGATGAAGAATAACTAATCATGGAAGATAGGAAGGAGGCAGTTGCATGAATTTATTAAAAACTATATTTCAAAATAAGAACATATTTGTTGGTATAATAAACTATTTTTATACTCAAAAGTGTACATTTTCATTAATAAATATTACATTATATTCAGTGGATATTTTTGCGGACAATGGTTTTTCTCTGGAGTATTTTAATGAACTAACTATTTTGATTATTTTATTATCAATAAGTTTTAATGATGTTGACGAGGTTATAATATAATATGACATCATTCGACAGGATGACTGTTTTCCCACCAAAATGTCCACTGAAAATAATTTTTCATATATTTGAATAAATATCTACATTTTTGAGTGTTAAACTAGTGTGTTTATAAACATGTTGCTTTGGAAAAACTGTATTTTAACCACACTAAAAAACTTATGCATATTCCCTATTCACACATAATCAAATAAGAATGAACATCATGAATCAAGTTGGCTCAGAAGTTAAGTTTTAACATTGGTCTCTGGGTGAGATTTTCAAGATCGTCCTTCCAGACTGAGGTTTTCTCGTGAATTCCCTCAGTCAAGAGGCGAATGATGGGAAGGTTACCTACTAATAGGCCACGACGGCCTCCTTCCCACCGCCAGTGGTCGAATTGGAAGTCGGTCCATAGGGGGAGGGTGTATAGTACAAATAAAATAATTGATCCATGATAATTGGGGGGGGGGGGGGGGGGGACAGCGAGCTTGAATACATGTTTTGCTATGTATTTAAGCTCCTTGGAAGGGCCCCCCAGCACCATGCGGGTCCGGGGCGTACAGTCACGTTTTTTTTAAAATTTCATATGAATTTGGTGCACTACGCGTTATTAACGCTATTTTTAGCCTATTTTTATCTTGACAGATGGCGTCTAGAGGTTAAAATTTAAAAATTCTATGGCAATGGTATTATTTTGATGTAAATAGTGCAGTTTTTAAATCTCTCATAGGGGGATGGTGAAGTGGACAAATTAGCCATGGGGGGATGGAACTATCTTAATATATTCCTTATTGGGAGATTCGATCCCCCCCCCCCCCCAATTCGACCACTTCCCACCGCCCATCATCATCATCATCATCATCATCATCATCATCATCATCATCATCATCATCTCCCAATCATCATCATAATCATTCATCCGTCATTAGAATAGCTGCCGAACAGTGCGACTAAAATTAAACTAAAACTAAAACTAAATTCTACCTACGTCAACACTACTGGAAATAGAACTGTTTGCAACAAGGCTTGGTTTGTGCAGTTTACCTGTGGTTATATGCTCTGATTTCATAGCCAATGGAAACTCAAGTTGCATTGAAAGGAACGGCCATCCGGAATGCATTATTATAAGAAGGAGTTCTTAGACCGATGTAAACAGTGGAAGAATCAGTTGACTGCATTTTACTCCAGTGTTTGCGAGCAGAAAATATTATCCGTTTCTCTTCAACATGGTCTGGAAAAGGTAATTATTAATTGTACTAAGAAAATTCCCTTGTCCCAGGAAACAATTAATAGACCATGCATTTTACACTTACACTTATTATTTACAATTTTTTAGAAAAATACTCTCCAAGGTTTGAAAATTGCAAATGAAACATTTTTTTGATCAAGTTCAAAACATCGCGATCAATATTTTAGCATTTATTTAGACCACACCATGAGAGAAGAAATTTAGAAGTTAGTAACTCTCTATATTAGGTAGTGATATCTTTTTCTAATTTGTTCACGTTTTCATTTATTTTTTATTAATTCTATTTCGTTTATTTATTTCATGCATTTTGAATATTTTTTATACAAACTCTTTGAATTTCTATTTTGACTTTCTAATTTTGAGTTTAAAATTATTTTTTTTGTGATTATTTGACTTTTGAATGTTCAGCTTTTTTTGTTAAATGTTATTTGATTTTTACCTATGTTCTATATTTTAATTTTGCATTCTTTTGTTTTTTATTTCTCTTCCTTTATTTTTTGAGAACCCATCTGAAATTTAAGAGTTGCCTATTGTTCTGTGCTTGTTCTGAAATATGTTTCAAATATTTTTCATAATCCGTATACTATGCATCTGCGCATTGACCTCCTTAAACCATCCGTAAAATCATCTGATTAATTAAAGTAAAAAAATTATAAAATTATGCATTTGGAGAATTATATTATTTAATTAATTATTTATGAATTAAAAGTTAATAAAATTATAAATAACAAAAAGCCCGGTTTATTTTTAAAATAATAAACGGTTTTTAACTTAATTCAACTTAATGAAAAAAATTATGTTTAAAGTTAAAAACTTTGTGAAAATGTATGTAACATTGAATTTATTTTATTTTATTAATTAAAACTAAATTTGCATGAACTCAGTTTGGAGCTGTAAAGTTTTGAATTCTAATAGTCGAATTAGTAACTAACTACAAATCTTCATGAATGTATCACAATTTGCACAATTGACCTATAAATTTGGACCAGTGAAATCCGCGTTGCGCAAGTACTGTTTAAGAATGTATTTGTTTTCCTTTCTAGATGCGAATCTATCTTGACATGCGCTCTGCTGGTCTTGGGTTGTGCCACTCTTGCTCAAAGTGCTAAGAGTGTGGACAATAATGGAGGTAAGAGTTGATATTATTAAATTTAGGACCTTGAGAGTCGGAATACTAAAAGGTAAACGTAGGAGATAATATTTCCAGAATATTGTCATAACTTTAGAACTCATGAATTCATGAAATAAATAAAAAATAATTAGCATAGATAATTTTTGAGTCGCCTTAGAAATATACCTATACACGAACTTACAAAGACAAGATTTGTGCCCAAACTCGTCTGAAAAATATGATAAAATAGTGAGATTTAAAGATTTCATGAGTTTGGGCACATATTTTGTATTTATAGGTCGGTGTTTATATTTCTAAGTTCCGTAAAAAAATTAGCTAAGTTAACTACTTTTCACTTATTTTCGTAGATTGAATGGTACCTACAAGAGCTATGACGATATTGAGTAAATATATCTCCAATGTTGCTTAGGCTCATGCAGGTTATGTATTTCTGCCTATTTTCCAAAGAGTTAATGAACTTCATACTCTGTATAAAGTTTAAGATTATTTATTTCAGAAGTTAGAGGTTGGCATTATTGAGTAATTGAAAAGAAAGTGTTTGATTTTTTTAAATTTTTTAAAATTATATTTGGAGCGAAGACAAAACGAAAAAGCAGTTTGAAGAAAAGCACTCGTCCCATTACGTTACAAAAGGCATTTTTAGGAGGGCTTGGTAGTAAGCGTGGCCTTGACGAGTTTTTTAATCGATTTTTATCAATATCTTTTTCCAGTGTAATTGTTAACAAAATAGGGCTTTAGACGTGAATTCAGAACAGTTCAATGAAAATAATGTCATAGCTTGGAAGAAGTTATTAGTTTAATTTTGTCCAACAGGTGTTTAGAACCGGAAAATTATTAAATTTTCGGGTACTAAACACCTGTTGTACACAATAAAACTAATAGCTTATTCCAAACTATGAAATTATTTTCATTGAACTGTTCTGAATTCACGTCCATAGCCCTATTTTGTTAACAATTACACTGGAAAAAGATATTGATAAAAATCGATTAAAAAACTCGTCAAGGCCACGCTTACTACCAAGCCCTCTTAAATGCTTCAGTAAGGTAACGGTCACTCTATGGAAACTTTGTGTTATAGTTGTTTTAACACAAAGTTTCCATAGCTCTTGTGTCTATCCATCAACTCCGACATATAAAAATTATCTGCTATAACACGGTGTAATTTCTTGTTCTTTCAGATTGCTCCATTAGTATCAAGGTTGATCTACCGACAGACAGAAAAATGTTTACACCAGTCATATTAATACCACACGGACGGGGAAGAGCACTGGCGCCGGTAGACAAAGGACCTGACATAATCATACCAAAGAATTCCAAAGTCTACCTTTCTTGCGCTACGAATATGGAACCAAGAAAGGGTCGGGGTGAATTTACAAACGTCATGGGTGCCAACGAATTAGAGGTGACTTGTACGGGCGGAAAACAACTCACTTCTCAACAAACGGGGCTGCACGTTTTCAATTATTTTTCATGTAAGAATGAACCGGAGAGCATAGCTAAGGCGAGATCTGCCGTCACCGAAGATTGCCGAGCATCTGGTGGTGACACCTCAGTGGACATTGGTTTCGAAATACAAGCGCTCAACGAGCTCTTTCCAACCATGGAGATCTGCTACAACAACGCCGAGAAGAACACACTTTGGTCGAAATTCCATTCGACTCTTGGGGATAATTATGAAGGTCGGACTCGAGGTCACACAACTTTTCAAGAATTTGACTTCTTCAAAGGATTAACACAGCTTGTATCTGTAGCCTACGACAAGAAGAAACAACCCGAATATTTTCCTAATCAGATGGGCAACTATCTAAATCGTGGTCATTTGACTGCAAATGGTGATTTCGCCTTGTACAGTCATCGAGTGAGTACATTTGCATACATCAACGTCGCTCCGCAATGGGAATCCATCAATAGCGGCAGTTGGTTGGATATCGAGAAAGATGTTCAAGAGAAATGCAAAGAACATCCTGGTCTGACAATTATTACCGGGACTCATGGGAAATTGATTTCCCCTGTTCAAAACGGTTTAATATTTCTCTCGCAAATGAAAGCTGGTAAAAAACAACCCGTTGTCCCTGCTCCGAAGTACTTCTGGAAGATTGTCCACGACCCGAAGAAACGTAAGGGTGTTGCTATCATTGGAATCAACAATCCGTTTCTTTCCAAGCCTGACAATGATTACGAAGTCTGTGATAAACATCTGTCTGTCAAGGATGTTCATTGGATTACACCTTGGAGCGGAGACTATACACATGGTTATTACTACGTATGTGCAGTCAATGATGCTAGTCTTCAAAAACATATACCATTCTTCAAAAGAATTGATGTCAGGGGCGGAGTTCTTTAAAATTTTATATTAAATATGTGTTAAAAAAAATCATGAAATCTCTCCATTTGAGTGATAACTTCACTTTTATTTATCGATTTTGTTTTTATTTCATATTTGAATTACAATAATGGTCTCCCATTTTGAATTATAATTAATGTTTGCCTTAGTTTCTGTAAAATTATAGTAATTTTATGCACTCCTGTTATCATAATGCAAGTTTACGTAAAACTTACTCTAGTCTTAATTATGACTTGTCTTTTAGATGAATGCTTTTGCCGAGAAAGAAATTGATAATCTTGGTACTTACTTACTCTATTTTTTTACGTAATTGTAAGATTACAATATATAATTAACTAGGAAAACGCTCAGTGTAACGCGTTGGTGAGCGAGCACGGGGACGTGCAAATTCTCGAACCGGAAATGCGTACACAAGCACAGAAAACATATACATCCATATTGAATTGAAATATGATGACTCAATCAACACAACATAATATTATGCTTTTCATTGAAACTTGAAAATAACATCTAACCATCCTGGTAAATATAACAAATCAGATGCAATTCAACTGGCACTGGAAAACATTCATTTTGATACTTCATTACTGACAGATATGAAAAATGTTAATAAGTTCATACGTTCTTAACTGATTGGGATGAAATTATGTAAAATAATAGACAATGTTGGTCTTAATGATCATGCAAAATATGAGTTTGATCTGAATTATCGAAGACCGTTTTCATTTTTCAGCCTATCAGGAGATTTTATTAAAATTTTAACCAATGAATGGATTTCAAAAAAATTATGGTCTTCAAACAGAGAAAGCTGGCTTTACATGTGTGCAAAATTTCAGCTCGATCAAAGAAAAACTCTGACCTGTATACCCAAAATATGAGTTTAATCAGAATTATCGAAGACCGTTTTAATTTTTCAGCCTATCGGGAGATATTTATTTAAATTTTAACCAATGAATGGATTTAAAAAAAATTTAGGGCCTGCAATCAAAGAAGGTTGGTTTTACATGTGTGCAAAATTTCAGATCGATAGGTGAAACGGTGCGACCTGTGTATCGTCTATTAACAGACAAAAACAAAAACAAAAAAAAATACAAAAAAAATACAAAAAAAAAGTCCGTGCCAAAAGAACCAAAAGGAGACGCTCGCTTCGCTCGCTCAATAATATGGTATATTTTGGAAATAAATTTGGGATCTTTCGAACAAACAAGTGTGTACCTATATGTATTGCGTTGGTCTTCATTTTACCAGATCCCATCCCAACTATTCGAAGCTCTTATCTTATAACTAATTTAGATTATAGAGAGTTATGCTTCCATTAAAATATCCTATCGATTCTTTCGCAAAATTTATAATAATATTTCCATTCAAAATTAGAACACTTATCAATAAATAATCAAAGCCTACTAACAAAAATGTCGAGAAATGATATTCATACCATAAATATTTTAAATAATAATTTTAACACTTACATAATTAATTGAAAACGTTGTCCATTTCAAAATGCGCACTACTTAACTCACTATTAAGTAAAACAATACAATGTTTGAGAATGTAGGTTTCTGTGGAAAACTTCCATGGAGTCAGGATGATATGAAGGGATGTGCGTTGTGAAAAATATCCGACCGAACCGGGGCTCGAACCCGGGACCTCTCACTTGCCGGGCGAGAGCTCTACCAACTGAGCTACCCGATCGGACGGACGGACATTTGACAAGAGTGCAAAGAGACATGGTGACAGTATCGTTACCGATGGTCTGATAGCTTGTAATGTCCAATCATTACCTTCATTCCATTCTCCTAGGAGATCTCTAACCCTCATCAGTGCGTTGTGTCAAATGTCCGTCCGTCCGATCGGGTAGCTCAGTTGGTAGAGCTCTCGCCCGGCAAGTGAGAGGTCCCGGGTTCGAGCCCCGGTTCGGTCGGATATTTTTCACAACGCACATCCCTTCATAATACAATGTTTCTTATTCACAGACAAATTTCATAAACAGCTAATGAAATAAAGATGAAAATGAAAAGCTAATGAAAAGCTAACCGCAGTAACACTCTGAATCTTCACTCCGTAGGTCGAGGGTTCGCTTCTCGTGGCCATTGTCTCTGTTTCTTGGCTTCCTTCGGCTTAGAGCCAAATACTGAGAAGGTTGGTTTCTTCCCACAGTCCATACCCACCTATTCTTCATCATCTCCCAATCATCATCGTAATCATTCATCCGTCGCCATTAGCAGTTGCAGAGCAGTGCGCCGTTAACACTATGAAGTGAACAATCTTGGAAAATAGAGACTGGGTGTGAAATCAATAATCGTACTTTTATATTTTGTGATTAGAACCGGCAAATGGTAAAAATTTAAAAAAAAGTGTGAAAATTTAATTCATAATTATGATATTACCTACTTACATTAAACCATGGAAATATTATACAGTATCAACCGTAGTGAAAGGACGAAATTATATTAGTTAAGTGTTTAGAACACAAGAAGAACAAGATATAAGATTAATAATAAATGAAAATAGGCAGCAAAACAAGTTCTTCTGCTTTGTGGCAGAAGAACACAAATGGGATGGCGCCATTAGCCAAGAGTCCTACATAAAAGATATGTTCTTCATTTTATCATTTCAATGTATAATAATAGCTTTTAGTTGAACCAAACATTTTCTTGTCCTTTGGTATTCTGTGTTTTTTGCAATTTGTATGTGCTGAACAAATAGGTAATAAATGAAATAAACTGTGAAATTATTTAAAAGTTGCAAGGAAAGATTGTATTCCCAAATGATTCTGAAGCCGATCTTAAGGATGTAGGGAGTCAATGTGTGAAGTCGTGGTTATAATAAAGGCAGGACGCATCCCGATGATGTTGAAATTATATGTAGGCTACTGAATTAACATGCATACTTACCTACAGCTACAGATAAAAAAAACAAGATAAATATTTGTTGATAAGGCTTCATTTTCAAGAAAATCCCCACCGATGGCTGCCACCTTAGCGCGGTGGTGGGGTTTGTGTTGGCCAACGATCCATTGCAGCTACGCCGGCGAGCATATGCTCATGTGTAAGGGCTACCCATGCTGGACAGATCAGTGGTGAGGTCCAGACAAAGAGCAGCCAGGGTTGGCCTAACCATGTCCTCCCTTGAATTTGCGGTCCCCTCGGGCCGGCCTCCCCCCTCGAGATGGTGATCCCCCTGAAATCGGGTTCCGCCGGCCCGAATCCTTACACCTCCCGGTCCGTCCCCATTCCGGCCTGGCCTTCCCACCAGTGCTGGACTCCCCCGGATCGGGCCCCCTCCCAATGTCCTCCACTTAATTCAACAAAGTTTAAAGTAAAATAATTAATGTGCGCAATATAACCTCGTCGTTGACGCGCCGTTAAACCCTATTAATCTAATCTAATCTAATATTCAATAAAATCAGGTAAAATTTCACTGAAACAAATTTTAGTCATTTAGAAGGACTATTATGTTAGGGAGATGATAAAGAATTGGTCATTATGGGTAATGGGAAGGAGGCGGTCGTTGTTCATAAGGGAACCTTCCGAGCTTTCGCCTATTTAGGTACTGAGGAAACCCATTAAAATATTTAAAATGTAAAATATGTATTTTACAATCCTTGAAAGAAACCACGAAACACTCAGACAAGAAAGATGGCTGCGGCGGGAATCGAACCTGAGATATCCAGAGTGCAAATCCAGAACGTTAATAATTTTACATTTTGGAGAATCGAAAGTATATTGTGTAAATTCCGTGTACTAAGATGGCGACATAATTTTGATTCCTCTATTTTTTTTACACAGTAAACAGTTTTCTAGTGAATTCAATAAATCATTATTCTCATAAATATTAAGATTACTTTTAAAATTTGATTTTTTTGCCTCCAATGATTTGATGTGGTGAGACATCGCTTTACAGAAGGTTGTGAAGTTATAAAATTGAACTTTTGCAGTTTACCAGAAAAAGTTCTTAATTTCAGAAACACAACTTTAGTTAGCTCTAAAAAAAATTTAAATTCTATATTGAACAACAAATTGACAATAGTTGTATAACTAATTTAAATATATATTTCTACACTTTGGACATACCTGGAGCCCAAAGTTACAATCCGAGTTTTTAATTCTCAGAATATTACAATCAACGGAAATATCCTCAAATTCTGCTGAAGTATAAATTTGTAGTATAGGTATCAAAATGTACACTATTTTTGTGCCAACAGCCTCTTTCAAAGTATAAAGTATAGAACGATGCTCGATTCGCACAGCGTTATATTTTAATGTTCTACTTCTAGGTTATAAAGTTCATTGCCATAACGAAATGCATTCAATGACCGCATAAGAAAATTAATTCATGCAAAAGAAGATTATTTATTGATAGTATAACTTTGAACGGTAGCCTCATGCAGCCACATCCGTCGTTGCAATTGAAACGGGGACAATACTTAAAATTGGTAAAACTTTATGAAAACTAAAAATAACAATTTTTTCCGTATTATTTATATTTGATATGAACACTAACAGAATGCTTACCCCAAAAATTCCTCCATTATTTTTATAATTCAAAAATATATGGATATTTGACTGCTGAATAAAAGTAACATGCCACTGACACTTTGAAGGCTGATATCTAAGAGCTGTATTTTACTCCATAACTTTGTGCTTATATTCAAATTTCTTGGCCACCTTTGATTAGATTTGCATGAAACTTTTTGAGATTGCATATTTCCAAAATGTAAAAAATATGATATCTTGTGAATGAAATATATTTGAATATTTGAATTGATTTTGATTCTAACTTAAACATTTGGGGTGACGTTTTACGGTACGAGTGCTCCATGGCAGAAGCGTCAACGGAAACCGTTGCCGTCGTTGCGGCAGCGAGATAGAAACCCTTCCACACGTTTTGGGCTTCTGCAAGCATGGTGAATTACTACGAATAACTCGACACCACAGCATAAGGACTGCGATTGCCAATGCGCTGCGAGTCAAGGGATGGCAAGTGTCTGAAGAGGTTCATGGTGTGGGACTAGACAACAGCAACCGAAGAGTGGACATCTTTGCCATGGATACATCACAGAAGGCATACATATTAGACCCTACAGTTCGTTTCGAGTCCCACATAGGGCAAGCGCAAGAGATTGATGACGAGAAGCGCCTTATTTATGAACCAACAATCCCCTACTTTAAAGACAAGTATGAGGCAAGAGACATTGTCATTGGTCTCTTCATAGGCGCTAGGGGAACTTTGACTAATTTTTTTAAACAATTTTGTACTAAGTTTAAGTTAGATAGGAATTTCATGAAATCTATTAGTATATTAGCTTTAAAAGGATCAGTAGCAATTTTAAGGAATCATTTATATAGCCAGAATTCAACTCAGTAGATTTAAGTTTTCATTAATTATTAATACTATATTTCTTGTTTCGTTCATTCTATTCATTACCTACATATTTTCATGATACTTCATAGTTATTATGCATCTATATATTTACAATAACGTCATTTTCATTTATATTATACTGTGTCCATGTGGCAACCATGTTATTATGGCAGTGTTTTTACAATAAAGTCTCTCTCTCCAGGTTATAAATACAATTATTCAAATTTTGGGACAAAAATTATAATACAAAATTTAATTTATTTTTCAAATACTGTTTTTTTTCTATAGTATAATTTTCTGTAATGTACTAAAAATAAACCACATAGGACCTTAACTTTAGATTTTATATTTTTCGGTATTGTACCCCCAAAATCCTCAAGTATAAGTAAACAAGTATGAACTTGTAAAACTTCCTGCCGGACCAGTGCTCGAACCCGAGATCTCTCATTTACCGGGCGAGTGCTCTATCAATTGAGCTACCCTGCTGAAATATATCGCAGTTATTGCCTTTCAATATGCATTTCGAACATTTTGCAATTTATTTTTATCGATAATGCACAGCAAAGTCATCAATACGCTAATCATTCAATTTGTACACACACTTTCACACACTTACATAATAGGTATGTAGGGAGATACACAACATAAATCACAAAAAGCTTATATTAGCTTGTTTGCATGTCAAAATACTTATATTAAATATCTCATTTGCGGAGTTTAGGAGTAAAAAGCAAATATTAAAAAAATAAACGAATTGAGATATTACATTTATCAAATCAAACTCTATCGTTGAAAAAATAGTCATTGGAACAAAACAAAAAATTGTAAATTCGGCACTTCCATAAAATTAACTGTTAATAAACCTTGGAATAATCTTGGAATATAAAAAACTGCAAAAGTTGATCATCCCCTAATTTGTTGTAAAACTTTTGGTCAAAATTCGATAGGAATTTGATGTTGATATTGATCATTAGAGAAGAATTATTATTTAAGTGGGGCTTGTCTGATATTTTATAGGACTTATGAATTGGCTAAATGGTAATGACAATGACCTTCGGACCCAAACTCAGTAGTCCGATTATTTGCCTAACACAAATAAGATAATCTCAGAGAATTAATAGCAAGAGAGTTCGCTGGCTCACTTGTTGATTGCACGTTGAAGATTCCCCAGGTTTTGTGATGGAGTTCCTCAAGTATTTACTCGTGGTCACACTTTGTACAGTCACAGCCGTAGTCAGTAAAGGTATGTAGAATAATGTTTGGTTTTTAAGGGGACTAAATTGTGAAAAAAAACATGTTTTCATATTTTATAATGTTTTTATTGGCATGAAGATATCAAGCATATATTTTTAGTTGATCTTTACCATAAAAAGTTCAAATATGCATTTCAGGTTCATTATTGTATAGACATAGGTACCAAACTTTAAACTTATTCTTCTCAATGTAGAGTTATTTTAGGTTTAGGAACAACTATCTCTGGTTCTATTTGAGATAATTCCATAAGCTTTGCGGCATTATGTTGATAAAAAAATATTGTATTATATTTAATAGACAAGTTTTAATTGTCAATTATTTTTTATATGCTCTGGGATATTCTTAGATATAGGTATTGCTTATGATGCAAAAGTTTTTTTGAATTATAATTTTGTTAAAAATATAAGTAAAATATTATCTACAGATATTATGGAAGTATTGAGCAGTTGTTGGAATTAATCAGGATGAAATATCGAATATCGTATGTAATTACGAAAAAACATGAAAGTATAAAAATATATAATAATATGCCAATTATATTATTTCCTTATTTTCCCTAATTTGACACATCCTGATAAATGTACTACATTTTAGCGAACAAATAGTTTTGAACAGTACGAATTATACAAATTTAAACTATCTGAGTGATCTTGGAAATGCATGGATTACCTTGACCACAGTAATTTTTAAATTATCCATCAGTAAAGCTGAAATAAACTATTTAAATTTCCGCTCTTGCTGGAAATCAAAATTGAGACAAACATTTGTAGTAATGAATGTTTTGTGAAATCAAACTTACCTGATTTTGACCTGTAATAAAAAAATAACAAAAAAGGGACTAGATTAATTTAAGTTTTAATTTTAGATTATCGCCTTATTATTCCTGTACTTCTTTTCAGATTGTGCAATAAGAATTCCCGGCGACCTTCCAGCCCCGCCCTACTTTACTCCCGTCATAGTAATTCCATCTGGAAACGCCTTCGTCCTCGCCCCAAAAGACTCTTCTGGCGTCATCCGCGTGCCCGATGGAGGTTCAATCTACCTGTCATGCTACGGCAACGGCTTCACAGGTTTCAACGTCAACGAATTGAAAGCAACATGCGTGGGAGGCATACAGTTCAGTTACAACACGAAGATGTACACTTTCGGTCAACTCTCCTGCTACAGCATTCCGAACAGCGAGCGTCGGAGAAGAGCTGTGACGCCGGATTGTCAGACAGCCGGAGGTGACGTCACCGTAGACGTCGGTTTCCACTTGAATCTTCTTCCGGATATGTTCTTCCCGACCATCGAGATCTGCTTCAACGATGTGCAGAAGAAGACGCTGTGGTCTAAATACCGTGCGACTGGAGGACACGAGGCCGGCAAAGCTCCTTCAGAAGACTTCAACACTCACGACTTCTTCTTTAATTTGAATCCAAACATCCCGGATGGTTATAAACAAAAGACGCAGGCATCTTCATTTGGTCAGAAGACAACTTTAGATGAAGGAATATTCTTCTTCACCGAGAAGAATTATCTAAACCGTGGACATCTGACAGCGAATTCCGATTTCACTCTCCTGAGCCACCGAGCGAGTACATATTGTTACATCAACGTTGCTCCACAATGGAAAGCCTTCAACGCCGGAAGCTGGGGCATTATTGAAGAAGACGTACGGAAGTACGTCAACACCAGAACACAGAGCGCGCCGGATCTGGTGACCCAGGTCATTACCGGAACACACGGGATGCTAAAACTTACCCGTCGTACCAACCCTCAGGTGAATCCACCGGTTGAGGTCTACTTGACGAGTTTCAAGAGTTTCCCGATTGTCCCTACGAAAGCGTTGACACCTGCTGTGCCTGCTCCGAAGTTCTACTGGAAGGTGGTTCACGACCCGGCCGCGAAGAAGGGTGTTATCATCATCGGGGTTAACAACCCCTACGAGTCCAACGTGGCTGATCCTGCTCTGGGATATCAGCTGTGTAAAGATAAGGTGACTGTGAACTGGATCAAGCCATGGGCTGGTGATCTGGTACGTGGGTATTATTACGTGTGCAAGGTTAACGATGTGGATTTGATTAAAGCGATTCCGTTCTTGAGAACCATTGACGTCACGAATGGACTTCTACCTAATATTTAATCTGAAATTAAGTTGATATTTTTCAATTTGTGTTTCATTTTGATGTTATGTTTCAGGTAAATGCATACGTGAATGTGATAATTAGTAATGAAAATAAAGAATTAAATAATTCGGCTTAAACTATGTTTATCTTTATGTGTGAACCATTTTCCCCATTCCCGGAAAACCAATCTCTCTCAAATTGTTTGATTTCCGTATCTCATAAATCGAAGCAGGATCAAAATAAATTATTATTAAACTATTATATTATCTTGCATTTTGCAGCTTTGGATAGAAAGAAGCGATCATATTTTAAATCTCTGCAAATGTTTTCCTTAATTTCTAATAATTCTAGCCAATAAATCATAATATTATATTTACAATTTCAGTATATTTATTATGTTAAACTCTGTATTTGAGGCATCTGTTTTATAATGACAGTGCTATTCAATAAAGTTATCTTTCTCTTCAGTGTGGAAAAAAAATCAGTGTGGATGTTCAAATATTTAGTTTGATCTTAAATTACTCGGTGTTCCGGCAAAGTGGATGCACAACATTTCTTATACTCAATCTTTCCAGATAATAATCTCTTCAGCAACCAGAGAAAAATAAAATTGACAATAATGTGTGAAACCCTATTTTCTTCAAAGTACATAAACCATGACTTGACTCTAGGAGAAGGTTTATTCACTACTTTGTCTCCAACAGGCCGACCAAGAACGTGAGGAAACTTGAGATGTTCTCCAATCTGGAAGTCGGAATCGGAGAACTGCGGCTCGAAATGCTCCCCAGCTTTCAGGTGACACTTCAATAGGGACAAAACAAATCCATTTGCATAGAAGGAGAAGGGTGAAGGTAAATTTCAATGATGTTTCGGGAGAGCTGAAGCTAGTTTGGCTGTTATTATAGTACCTTGTCTGTTTTTGTCCAATCTTATCTGTAATGTTGACTCCTGACATTTTACTTCACGATTAGTTTAGATTCTCTTTAGTTTATTTGCAGATGGAACTAAATTTCTAAGATTCCTTATGTATGAATTTTATGAAACACAATTGAGAAAATCTTTTTACACCCTTCTGCTACCAAGATATTTACCTATAATGTATTCTGGATACAGAGGAATACCACTTCGTAGGGAATAACACTATGTGTTTTAAAGTTGTCAATACTGGACAAAGGAAGCTGGTATAGCAGAGCAATATTATGTTACTCAATTTATGTCACTAGTTTTTGTGCTCGTCATTTTGACATTTTAATAGCAATCAATTTAATGCCGAGGAAAAATCACATACATTAAAAATATATCATTTTTCAAATCCCTATTTTGATCAATTATGACTATACATATGACCGCCAAACCACTCAAAGCAAAAACAAATACATTTTGATAGTAGAATAATAGAAGCTCTATGAATGACTGATGTTTTCTATGTTGTTCAGTTGTACCTCCACGGCCCCGAGGATGTGCCCTACCACAATCATCCAGGAAGCATGAAGTGGGTCCACGACGATTTCGCTCACAATCAACTGATACTCTTCAAGGTCAGTGGCCGACAATATCTGTTCAGTTGTACCTCCACGGCCCCGAGGATGTGCCCTACCACAATCATCCAGGAAGCATGAAGTGGGTCCACGACGATTTCGCTCACAATCAACTGATACTCTTCAAGGTCAGTAGCCGACAATATCTGTTCACATAGGGAAACCATCCAATAACCACCTATAGTTATATCTTGAAGAATGTAGCCTATTCGATTGTTACAACTTTAGTTAAACGTCCACTTGAAATAGAATTAAGAGAGATTTTCCATTTAATCTAAAGCTTGTCCATATATTTTTTTTACAGCACTGGGTTCTGCGGTGATTGCTCCTTGTTCTTTTTATGGATTATTTTTTTGTTATTTATTTATTACAGGTCAAATGAAACATCAGATCAGGTGAATTATTTCCCCCAAAAATCAATAATATCCTGTTGGTCCCTCTATTAATTTCTAGATCAAAGTCTCCAAAACTATGTAATACCATAGGCTTTGAAGTAATTTTGGATGAAATCCTAGTGTCATCTCTAACACATATTCCAGAGCAAAGATGAATATCGATACACAATAGGGGACATATGATTTCAGTAATAAAGTAGTAAGAATCGTTATCTTCATTTATCCTTTTTTATGTTTCTGTATTTCCTTTTCTTTTACAACTGTATTTAAATTTCAATTACGATTAAACTATAGAAAATTTGCCTGTCCCCAAGGAAAATAAACAAGAGGTATGTTACGTGTCTACAGATGATCTAGGTGCGCATCGACGAGGCGCTGCGACTCTGACACCGCAACGACGCGGCTGTGTCGCTTCAACGACGAGGCCCCGTCTGACGCGACGATGTCTGTGACCATAGCAACCCGTGTGTCTAGATGATCGAGGTGCGCAACGACGAGGCGCTGCGCACTCTGTCGCCGCAACGTCGCGGCTGTCGCTTCAACGACGAGGCCACGTCACACGCGACGATGTCTGTTACCATAGCAACCCGTGTGTCTAGATGATCGAGGTCCGCAACGACGAGGCACTGCGCACTCTGACACCTCAACGACGCGGCTGCCGCTTCATCGACGAGGCCCCGTCTGACGCGACGATGGCTGCCTACAGCTACTCGTCCTGCGCAGTGGAATGTCGCGCAAGGAGGCAGATGGAGATGTGTAACTGCTCTCATCATTTCATGCCCAGCGGTGAGTTGACAAGATGTTGAGGGGTGTTCTTTGATGGGCTTTAGGTATGAGATACTTGTTCTATGTTGTATGTTTAATTTTATTTATTTATTTAGATAGGAAGCTATTTTTTATTACATTAGCCCCGGTATTACCAAAGTTAAATTTGCTGGATTAACTAACTTTTGGATTAAATTCAACTGTTTCAATCATTTTGAGATATTTGATAGGCTTTGCCGCCAATTTAGTCTAATATTTAGTTAATCCGGCTCAGATTTACGTTGGTTATACCGTCCCTTATAGTACATTAACGAAGCAGGAAATTCATGACATATAATATGACTTATAATTTTATAAATCATTATGAACAACTTCGTTAATATTCTAAAAAATGATCTGGATAATTTGGGCATAAAATGTAGGTCGGAGAATTTTCCGATATTTGTAATTATTTTTAAGGATATTTAGTTTCTGCAATTTGTAGTACTGTTAGTAATTGAGTTAGTAATGTGCAGAAAACAGCCGAATTCTCGTAATTTTCAAAATTCCAGGTTCCTGGTTTCAAAATTCAAAATATTTGTTTTCCTCTAAACAGAAGAAGATAGGACTTGATGCCTTTTGAGAGAAAGCATAAAAACTGTTTCATCTTTGCTTCTACCATACCCCTAACATATTTTGAGCCAAGTAGTTTTTATAATTAATGTAGGTATACTATAACCATAAAAAACACTCCGTGTAAAAATACCAGCCAAGTCTCTTTAACTATAAAAAATAGAATAAATCTAAAAAATTCAGCACTGAAAAGTAGTGATATCAAAAAATGGGCCAAGTCAAAACATGATTTAAAAAACCGAAATATACTTGGCGCATCGTGTATATAAATAATAGGCGTAGGTATATGCCATAAGTCAAATGTGCCTAAATATAAATAATATACCTAAAGACCCTAAAAAAACGATGCGCCAAGTATATTTCGGTTTTTAAAATCATGTTTTGACTTGGCCCATTTTTTGATATCACTACTTTTCAGTGCTGAATTTTTTAGATTTCTTCTATTTTTTATAGTTAAAGAGACTTGGCTGGTATTTTTACACGGAGTGTTTTTTATGGGGATATCACTTCTTTTTTTAGATTATTCTCACACTTGTAAGACACAAATCGGAGCAACAATGACTAATTCCTTTAAAAAAATAAGCTATTTTCGATTTGGACACAAAGAAAAGTTGCGTTTGGTACTAAATAATGCTTAAAATGATATTCCATAAAGAATAGCGAAAGCTTGAACGTTCCAAACGGTCCAGCTGTTTTCAAGATATGGCATCACTTCCGGTTAAGAAAATGGCGGCTGAAATCACTGCCACCAATAATTTATTTACATAAATGTTTTGTATCAGTATAAGCCTTCTGTATATGTAGTTATTGCAGTAAGAGGTGATTTAAGTCTGATTCTTCATTTTTATGACGTCATTTCCGGTTTTGGTAATAATATATTTCTTTTTTGACAATTGATATTTCATATACAAGACGGTCTGAATCGATTGGCGCAAATTTCGTTCCGATCGGTCAAGCCGTTTTTGAGATATGACGTTACTTCCGGTTTCAAAATGGCGGCACAAAAAATTCATGAGAGCAAGGTATCATCAGGCAGACGAGCTGTATATGTGGTGAAAATTTCGGGCCAATCGACCCATCCGATTAGCCTGTGGCGGAGACCGCGGAATTTATTGGAAGATGAATAATCATCTGAAAGCCGTACAATTTCACGATTTTCACGGTCCTCCAGCTCGCAAATGGCATAACGAATTATTGCCAAACTTGGAATATATGGTAGGGTGGGCCATAGCTCTAAATTAAAATATTTCGCAACAATGTGAGATTTTCCATTTTTAAGATCCAGTAGGCCGAAAATGCCACTTTGATGCTTACAGTAAAAGTGGGTTGCTCCAGCCTTTAGGTTTGAACGGTATGTTGAGTGAGAGTGTGCGCGCCGTACGACTTGGCTGGCTTGGAGCGACCGCTCCACTAGATATTATTGCTTTGAAGTAGAAGACCATGATGTTTTATTAGTTTCTAAGTATTTCAAATCTTTAATTTTTTTTTATGTGCCGACTGATTTATAAACTATTTGTGTAGCTGTGTAAAAAATGATTTTATAAATACAATTCTTGAAAGGGCAATTGTTTCAGTTCCAGGTGCGAAATCGTGTACTGCAGAAGGTATTTACTGCCTAAACGTTCACGCAGGTGAGTTAAGTTTCTTGAGCAGTATGGGATTTTCCATTCCATTCTGTGCGTTATAGCTATTATGGTTCCTATGACGGATTGAGTCATAAGAATGAGAATTTATTGTAATTCATACCAAGGATTAATTTAACCATACTATATACTACAATAAAAAAATAGTTGTCCCTTACGGTATGATAATTATTCTTGATTTTAGTTTCACTTTACCCCAGAAGATAACACAGGGAGGCATGAAATCGCCCATAATTTTGGACTTAACCTGCTCCTTGAACTGCAAGAGGAATTGAAAAATATTGAAAATAGTCTCAATTTAAATATTACATCTTTTTAGAATAAAACTGCCGTTGCAAAATGAAGGTTCACCGGAAAATAAGGAAGACAAATTGAGTGTATAATTTGAGAATTTTACCATTGTCATCGTATAAGTAAAGCTTCAATTAAGATACAAACAACAACTACTCACTCGTAACAATTATACAGAAGGTACCTATGATGGTTTTATGATGTTGAGTTTCATCACTAATTTTTACGAATTATCACGAATTATAAGCAACATGGCTGGAGTCCTGGGACTCAATTCTAGAACTACGAAATTCCCAATTCTGATGACATTCGAATCCATGGTATGTTATACATATGGCCGAGATCGGATTCCATAAGAATGGAATTGGGATATTGTTATATAATAGACCTCTCGGATCCACATTTTGGACTATGAACTATTCTAGAACGTTTTCCCAATTCCATTCTGATGGAATCCGGTCACGGCCATAAGGATTAACATAGGATGAAGTCGAATTCCTTCAGAATTGGGAATTCAAATGAGAATCATGCTGCGCAGGTCCAGCAATTGAGTAGATCAAGTCCTGGATTGTATGCCTTTGAGTTTTTTAAAGTGTGTTTGTTACAGAAACGCTGCACAACATCCGACAGCATTGGGAAGATGGCGACGGCATCGTCTGCGACTGCGCAGTAGGATGTTCGGAGCTGGAGATTGCAGTGGTTTACAGCACGTCGGTCGAGTGAGTTGATCAACAAATAAGCGGTGGTGGAATCGCGAGCGATTTTGTCGCATGTTGCAGGCACTTTTTTGGATACGATTTTAGACAAAATGTGTTGACGACATTATTTGAGATTTTTATTGTGATAACTATGGGTTATCACTTGGTACATTTTAAAATTGTTAATTAATTAGTAATAATTAGTTGAGTTTTGGTAATAATGAATATTTTCTTGTCTCGCTGGGTGCCGTATGTAATTTAGTCAGGACTGTGCCAAGTGATAACCTTAAGTTTGTATTTTATCTAATCATGATTAAAAGTTGAGATCAATTGGTTCACGGGTTTTGCACGGTAGTTTTGCGCGGTTTTGTTGAATAACCGGCGCCTAATTAACAATGCAAGAAGAAAACATGAAAAAGTGCTACTAATATAATATCAGACTGATCATGTTAACATCCTATCAAAGTGACACCTACTCATAAAACAATTTTTCTCTCTCAATTTACTACAACAGCCGAGCGCTTCTCCACTTCGGATAATTCGAAGACAAACATGGAAACCAGAACTGGTTTCCATGTTTGTCCATGTTACATGTTCCATGTTCCATGTTACAACTTTGTATTACATCTACAATTAACCGAGGGAAACAGATTGTAGACTACGATTCAAACGGAATACTCGCACACTCAATATATATTTGTTTTAGAGGGTACCTATGTCTTTTTATTTATTTCCCTCAACTGATAAAAATAATAGGTGAAAATAAGTGATAATAATCGGTGATAATTTTTAATAAAAAAAAAACATTGAAAAAGTTCTGATGAAAATAATTAGTATAGGGAAATATTATGAAATCACTTGTGTTGATTAGCTGATATGACTTTGTTTGAAAATTTATAAATTGATATACAATGAACAATGGAAAATTAAGTTTATATAATTTATTTCACTCTTTGAATACAGCATATTTTATAAATATCATAGTTCCTACACTTAAACTTTTCACAACATATCACATCAAGTTAATAAAATAACTACAAGACCCGCCTTTATTGTTTAATAGTTAAGGATGAAGATGGCTAAGGTAATACGCCGGTGAACACGGATTCCATTTCAGCTGAGATTTGCTGAGACAAAATAAATCAAATAACACACTAAAAGCAAATTCCATTAACAAAAGCAAAACATCAAACAGAAAACCCCCATTATCACAATTTGAAGGTAAATACACAGGACGATGAAATTAAATACTATGGGATACGAGTGAGGAAAAGCTATCTGTTGGTTGAACCAAAATGGTCACGTGCTCGGCGAACTCGCGAAGAATTTGCCGCGTCATTTGTCAGCATTACATCAATATCAGACTTGCGAATCACAGACAGGCCAGTTTTGATATTCTTCTGCCAAACGTGAACCTATATTTTGAATATTTTCAAATGTTGATGCCTCTGATCAGAGCTGTATTTCAAACTCCCTATATAACCATAGAGGTAAGAAGGGTGATATAATCTCTATGATAATCTCTATGATATAACTCTTACCAATCCCGTTTCCATAAATCTTAAAGAATACTGATTACAAACCAAATTCCATTCTCCAATATCGGTAGCCGCTTCCATTCCATCAGTATGGAAACATGTCTGCGGCTCTAGGATATGCCTGCTCCTTAACTCTCCTCCCTCTAGTATGGATCGTCACATTGCTTCCCTCGGGATCATCATGCTCCAGAACTTCATGTGCCACAAAACCCTCTTCCCGTCTGTGCCTATGAGAAATCTTCAGAGACCTCCTAAACTTCTTCGTTGCTTTAGCCCAACACTTTCCTCGCATCACCGTGTCCACTCTAATGTATATTGCAATACACAGGAGTATGAATACTATCACCCCCATGATCATGTAGGTTAGGGTGCCTTTGTTGCCTTGATGAGAACTTTCCTGGGAGTCTTCCGAAGAAGTTTTTGAATTGTCTGACGGCTTGGTGTCTGTAGATACAGATTTAGTGTGGCTCGGTGCCTTTGATCTGCCCTGTGTGAAACTTGGGAAGACATCTGGAGTGACTTCTGATGCTGGCATTGTGTTCGTGAAATCTGTTCCGGTTTCAGATGTTTCTGGTGGCGTTGGCATGGGAACGGGGGTTGTCTCGTCATTGTACTCATTATCCTGACTAACGGCCGTTGATGTGTCTTCAATAAAACCTAGAAAATCATCTGATCTATCTGGTGGTGTTTGGATGGGAACCTCCGTTGTTGCAGGAAGAACCCGGCGAAGAAGATAAAATCCATCAGACGAATATTCTTTACTTTCGAAGACGATCATCGATGGAGTGTCCTCGATCTTAGTACAAGCGACTTTCTTACGATCCCCAACAATCATAAAGAATACACAGTCAGAGTTGTCTGAAATTCCAGAAGTAGAAACCCCTATCGTCAAACTGCTTATATGACCTATGTCTTGATTAGATACCGTGTTGGAAAAGTATAGGTAAAGGAGAATTTGGTTGCCATAGCGATTATCGTCGAGGTTATCTAATCCACATGAATATACTCTAGTGGCGACAATAGAGACACGAATTGCGGTTCCAATGAGTTCCTGTGGCAATCCCAAAGAAATCCGCGTTTTTGTTGAACCCTTCCCGACGCTTTTCACTGATGTTGTACCACTGAAGTCAAGTATCCAACTGTCCGTCTCGAGGACCCCGTTGAACGAGTCCTGAAGGTCCACGATGGCGTAGACGAGAGAAGACAACTCTTGGATCGCCGTGGGGTTGCCGGAATCCAAGAGGGCCGGCGACATAAATTCCTGAACAATAACGATGATGTGCGTGGTAGTTCGGTCGTCTCTCACACTGAGCTGATTCTTGATCTTAAGGTACTCGTCGATGGGCCCCAGGAACTCCTCGAGTTGCTTCACCGGGACCGGGAAAATGTCGCATCTATAAGGAACATAGTGATGATCATTCATTAGAGTAAAAAAAAATCCCTGTGAGACACGAAATTTGAATATCTAGTTGTTGGAATCGAGCAGTACCATACTCAAAAGAAATGCCATATTTACCACTACTAGTAAACGTAACTTATTACATTGGATTCCATAGATAAGATTATTAGTACCTACGCAGTCTTGTGGCTATTCAAAGCAATTCCGCAAATATCTCGTTGCGGATCTATTGAGCTTGTGATTATAATAGACAAAAAGTTGTATTGAAACTCTTGTTACTCGTGGCTCAAAGTAACTCATCTATTGCCTAGTAATCGCATGATCAATATTATTTTCCTCAAAGGTGGCAACAGCTGCATCTATGGTGGGATTATACATAAGAGATGACGTTCCTTGTGACAAGCTTCTCTTCTCACCCTAGAAGGCCATGAATAGCATTGATGAGAAGTTTGTCACCGTGACAAAGAGAGTTATCACTTATGGTGATACTAGCGCTCGGCCGTTTTAGAAAATTGAGAGAGAAAAATTAATTCATAAGTGGTTGTAACTTTGATAGGATGTTCACAACGATCAGTCTGAATGTATACTTATTAGTATCACTTTTTAATCTTTACTTCGTGCCTTGTTACTTCGTTTAATTCGCGCCGGATTTCAACAAAACCGAACAAAACTATGAAATTTCCGATACGATTGGAGACCATACCCGGGAACCAATTGATCTCAAAATTTAATCATGAATAGATAAAAGACAAACTTAGGGTTATTACTTGTCACATTTTTTAAATTAAATTCCATATAGCACCCAGCGCGACAAGAAAATATACCATTTTTCATCAAAAATCAACTAATTAACAAAGCAAAAAGTTAAAAATGTACCAAGGGATACCCCTATGTTTGTATTTTATATAATCATGGTAACGATTTCAAATAATTTCGTCAACCCATTTAGTCTCCATCGTATCCAAAAAAAGTGCCTGAAACACGCGGCAAAATCGCTAGCGCTTGCAGCACCTTATATAGGCACCGTACGTTTATATCCCCAGCGCCACCAGCGAGAGAAATCGACAAAATTGTACGGGCAAGGATCTTCAATTTTAGCATCTCTCATTAGTCATTGGTCGTGGCCATAGCAACGATAAAAGTCAGCAGATAACTCAAAATAGCTTAGAATTGGTAATAGAGTGGAGAAAACTAATAATTTTATCAGATTCGGTGGAGTTTTTGACACTTCATACATTTTGCACAACGAAATATCCTGTGGCAATTATTATCAAGCGATCGGAGCGAGCGACTCCGCTTGAAACTTATGGCACAAATCTCTTTTTTTTGTGAATTTGTGTTTTTTGCATTAAATTTTAAACGAAGTAACGGATCTGGCCAATTTTTTTCACATAAGATTATTTACTATCTAATGCAGAAGGCTATTGATTTTTCAACAAAATCGATCTATTATAGTTTCATCGGAAACTTGATTGTAGTTTGTAGATATCTTGGCTATAGAGAGCTTGGCAATATGAAAGAATCTCTGCGTTCAAATTGACTGGAATCATTTTACCGATCATCATAAAATTGTGAATGGTCATTGGGACCTGCATTATAAGTATATTTTGATACTCTCCGACAAACATGTAATGAATTTCAAGAGTATAAATGAAATAAACCTATATAAAAAAATTATATCACTGCTTCATTGATGAACTTACTAACATATTATCCATTCTAATTCTAAGTACCATTATAAAACATTATGTAAATATATTTTGTAACCATATTGGATAGCTTGCCGAACTCCTGTCCCTCCTCTTCCTCCTCATGTCCTGTCTCCTGTGACTCCTGTCGTGTCAATTGACATTGACAGGAATTGTTAAACTATTTTGAAATTCTGTCAGTGATTATTATTTCTGTTTGGCGATGCTCTCTTGAAAGTTTTTAGTTAATTTAAGTTTAATTGGTAGTAACTAGTAATCTAACCATTTTCTGGAGAAATATTGATCTTTTCTGTAATCCTGGGAGTGACGGGAAAGTCTTTGCTTATCTTGGGTTTATATTGAATGTGAGTAGGTTTTGTGGCAATCTTGCCAGTCTCTGACGAAAATTTGAACTCTTCTGTGCTCCTGTATGGTTTATTTACGGAATTTCGATTAGATCATGGCAGCGATCATAGTCATTGTTAGATATGCTGCACATACCGGTGCTCGCTTATCAACGCGTTACACCGAGCGTTTTCCTAGTTAAAAAAGAGTAATGTTTACTAACTGCTGCAACTAAGGGTCTGAGGATCCCGTCACGAGTTGCTAATTTTAGCCACCCATCGCACTGTCTGGATTTTCAGAAACAAAAGAGAATCAACACTCGGTACCTTTCGCATCCTAGCAGGCTATTTGGGTCTCGATAGTGTTTGCAGGGTTGCCAGACTTCCTCCCAGTACTTGACCTTGCTCCAACAGGCATTTCCAAAACTGATGTCATTGTAGAGGCATTCCCGTGTCATCAGATTGTAGTTGGCAACATTGCGGGCTATGCGCACGGTACCTAGGAGGCACAAAAGATGAATTAGTATAATCATACAGCGGGGTGTATCAAGGTGTGTGAATACCTTGGTGGTATATGACCATATTGGGGTTGGGGTAGGGGGGGGGGGGTGCACGACACCATATTTAAGATATGTAATCAATTTTGAGCGCTCACTTTTAAGTATTTTTTATTTGAATTATAAGTGTTAAAAAGTTCATACTGTCATACTGTTCTGTCATACCGCCTCACACGAAAGGCAGATGATGATCTTAATTAAATACGGGGGTTTATTCCCCCCACCTGCTTCGCTGAAACCTCGTCGGGGAGATTACCCCCTCCCTCCCCCCCCCAAAAAAAAAATTATAATTTGAAAAAAAAACATGCACTATGCCTAATATGAAGAAATGGGTTTAAAGAACATTTAGTGAATGTTTTGAGTTCATATCACCAACTCCGCCCTATAATCAAAAATGCTCCCCATGGCCCCCAAAATACCTATATACAAATTTGATTTATACCGTAGCCTATGTTGATAAGCTAGTTTTGCTGTTCAGTGGTGAAATTTTTACATGTTTATCATCTAACCCCTTTTGTTTACGCCATTAATTAAACATTAGCATTAATAACCTGCAGTTGTGTCTGCCCAGCTGATCCGAACGCCACCTATCTCTGTGGTTGTCAACGCCGGACAACTCGGTGCGTCATGGATCACATAAATTTCACACCCCGCGTTTCCAAAAGAAACAGTATTCCAATAACCAGTGTCGATGTTCTTCTCTGTACTGAAAGTACACAGGATAGGCATTTGTGTGGAATCATCGGACGCTTCACGATGACATATCGTGTTATTCACGAACGTAGATCTCATATCGCCTTCGACATCGTGGAATAACTTTTCTTCGTACACAAATTTACATGTGACGTTGATAGTATAGTTGTTAATATCAGGAGAGATCCCGTCCGGAATGTGCACGTCTAGTTTAGGTGATCGCTGACAGATGGCGCAAGTGAAGGTGTGGTCTGAGTCCACGAGACGCCATTGGCCGGTTCCCATGTTGATGGCGCCCAACGTGCCGTTGCCTTCCAATGTGCCGTTAGCCAGTTCCACAGGAGTTAGTGGCTGTAGAATACAGAAGACAGGGTCATGTAGATGGATATGTTTATGTTTGTGCAGGGTTATTGAGTCACTGTGGAGGTGAAAGCAACTTCTTGTGATGTCATTATCATCTTAAGACGGCTGGGTAGTGAGTTTGACCTTGAAGAGTTTTTTAATCGATTTTTATCAATATCTTTTTCCAGTGTAATTGTTAACAAAATAGGGCTATGGACGTGAATTCAGAACAGTTCACTGAAAATAATTGCAAAGTTTGGAATAAGCTATTAGTTTTATTGTGTCCAACAGGTGTTTAGAACCCGAAAATTACTAAATTTTCGGGTTCTAAACACAGCTTATTCCAAACCATGAAATTATTTTCAGTGAATTGTTCTGAATTCACGTCCATAGCCCTATTTTGATAACAATTACACTGGAAAAAGATATTGATAAAAATCGATTTAAAAACTCGTCAAGGCCACGCTCACTACCAAGCCCTCTTAAGATGAAAGAGGAGAATGTATACCCAAACTTATTGGGGTCAAATTACAATATTTCGCAACATTGTGATATTTCCAATTGTTAATTCCAGACAACCGAAAATGCAGTTTAAAGGTTTGGAGAAATGTGTTTGCAGTTGCTTCTTCTTTTGAATATTACAGTTTTGCAGTTAACGGTATGTTGTGTGAGTGTACGTGTGCACCGTAAGACTTGGCAGCGTGTGGTGACCACTCTACAAAATGGCTTCAATTATATAACTCTGAAGTGAATCTCATTTTGAACGTACAATAGCAATGAACCGACCTTGGTTGGGATTCCCTGTGGCATATCCCATGTGACAGACTCTCCATTTCTCTTCAGTCCAAGTGGGACTTCCCCACTGCACTGCAGCGCCATCTCTGGCGTGATCTCCGTACTAGCAAGCAGCGAGAATCCCGGATACTTTGTACTGCACAGCGCCTGGATAGTGGCGTGATCTACCGGGGTTGTTGGAACCACACTATAGACTGTATGTTCTTGCACTGGCTTGTAGTAGGAGACGCAGTCGCCACGCGCAGGTGTCATGGCGGCGAGGAGGATGATGCCGGTCAAGTAGTGGGCTGTAGTGCCGGACATTCTGCTTGTATAGATACTGCTTCCTTCCACTTAAAGGAGAAATGGAAGATAGAATAGAATGATTACCTAATGTCTTGGATAATAATGGCTATGAATATATACTTAACAACAGCATGCTCACAAAAATTTAAAATGTGTACTGAAGTGCAGTCTTTATTATAAAATACTATTAAAAAATGCACTCTATTTCAAACTGAAGTAAGGTGCATTAGTATTAAAATTTATACCTTTCAATTTGTAATCATTAACGGATTGCGATATTAGTAAAATTGAAATTATTTACATATTTTTGGTGGTCCCAAACTAATTTTATTTTTTGTTAAGAATGGTATAAGTACTGGACTACCCCTCATTAAAAAAAAAATAGATTATATGCTTCACGGACTCGTATTCTGTAACTAAATCGAATTCATTTGGGGCTGAAAACATTTCACGGTCATAAGGATAACATGGATCTGATATTATTTAAGGCCATCTTGATTTCGTTTCGGTTACAAAATATGAGCCCTGGCGATCACCATATTATTTCATTGCATTTTCGTTTCACACTGATAATGTTTTTAAGACAGCCACTTTGGTAAAACTTTTCTTTACATCCAAGCCCAAAGTTGCTAATAACTAATGTAAACAATCTAATCAATCAACACCTTTACCTGAGGCAAGAAGAACTTTTACTCTCCTATCCAATGTTTTGAATTATTAATTAGTAAAACTATCGGCACGTCTATGGTACTTTCAAGTCCGCCATGTTTTAAACTAAATGTCCCCCTAACTGTTTCTAGCTGACAATATCCTCGTCGTGTTTTGCTGATAGTGGATTATCGTTTATTTTAATTGTTTCTAATAGACGGACTTATCACAAATAGAAAGGTCGGGTTTAATGATTGGTGTCATGACCATCAGTTATTCCGCTTTATGACACCGGCCAGTTCGTCGCCCTAATACTTATTTGATCCATATCCACTTTTTCGCGAACGGAGAAAATCGACTTCAAAGTTTATGTGTTGTTCCTTGCTCAACGCCAATGTCTTCAAAGACGTTTGATGCATGAATATTAAGGAAATAAATCAGTTAATGATGTGCAGGCGAGAAAACCCCTTTTGGGCCCATAGATTATTAGTTATTTGATACTTCCGGTTGGATATGGATGAAATGTGCTCACATTTTTTCATTTTTAGTAAGAATATGTGTTAAATTTTGATCCATATCCATTTGCCCAATTGTTATTTACTTCCGTGTTGGGGACAATAACTGAATGGTGCCTCCAATAATGACTAGTCAAGGCAAACATGGTTTTGATGGTTAATGTTGCATCATAAAAGTATTAAAAAAGTAATTTTTGCCGAAAATATGACATAAAAAAACACTGAAATCATGTTAAAAATTGAGAATTCTTAACCAGAGTTCTTGGATATAGATAGAACAAGCACTGAGTAAACAGTCAGTGGCACTAACTCCAAAAAAGTGAAAAGTGGATATGGATCAAATAAGTACTAGGGCGACGAGTTGTTACACTAAATTAAAAACATTGCGAGTGTTGACTCTCTTTTGTTTCTGGAAATGAGAAACAGCGCGATGGGTGGCAAAAATTAGCAACTCTTTACGGGATCTTCATACCCTTAGTTGCAGCAGTTAGTAAATATTACTGATTGCATGCATTCTTACAATAATACGCCACAGGTTATTTCGCTGTGAAAAATGTATGAAGTGTAAACAATTCCACTGAATCTGATAAAATTATTAGTTTGCTCCTCTCTTTTACCAATTCTGAGCTATTTTGAGTTTTCTGTTGATTTTTATCGGTTGCTATGGCCACGGCCAATGAGAGTTGATGAAACTAAAGATTCTTCTATACGTACAGTTTTGCCGATTTCTCTCGCTAGTGGCGCTGGGGGTATGCACACTCGGTGCCTATTAACTATGTTGTTTCTAGATGCCAACCATACTTTAATTACCATATTCTAATTATTTTATTGAGTAGGTACTTAAGATCAATAAAATTGTCCCCGAAAAAGTTGCCTTCTTTGCATTGATAAAAAGATTTCCATCAATGTTACAATTTACTTAATTTTGTAACAGGGTATACTTACAGAATGTAATCTGGTGTTTCCAAATACAAAATTGCCAAACATTCAAGTGTATGGAGTCAGAATAATTGACGGTAAACTGGCTTAGCTGGAGCTGAATATCCCCACGGTGTTATTTTTTTTTATGTAGGTGGTTGGTTGCTCCTTATAATCAAACCCTCCCAGCCCACATGCTCGCCATCTGCGTTTGAAAATGACTCAGAATCTTGGAATGCGACCGTGGATGTACCTTAACCCTATTCTCCATCTCCCGCCCTGGAAGTAGTTGCCTGAACTCTTCTGATTCTTCTTCACCGCAGAGATAAGGACCCCGACAGAAACATCTTCGTCACGCTGAGGATGACGTCACTTCCCAGTGAGAGGTATCAGAGAAACGTCATCAGAACCAAGCTGGACCTCGTGGGTGAGAAACTAACTGCATGAGATCAACACAAGACACGGAACAGGTTGGCTGAGTGGTAACGCTCTGAACTTGTATTCCGGAGGCCCGGGTTCGATTCCCGCGACCGGCCTTCCTGACTGTTTTTTTTCGTAGTTTTCCCTCAGTCGACAGGCAAATGTTGGGAAGGTACCCTTACTAATAGGCCACGACCGCCTCCTTCCCACCTTTCATCCTTACCCACTCTTCACCATCATCTCCCAATCATCAACATAATCATTCATCCGTCGCCATTAGCCTCGCTGCAGAACAGTGCGACGTTAAGCCCCAGACAAAAAAATCAACACATGACAGTCTTTCCACTTGAGAGCCTTGGGATCAAAACACAGGGTAGATAGCGGTAGTTAGTGAAATATATGTGTATAGATGTTCTTATTTCATATTTAACCCAAAAATAGTTTTTGAGGGTATCAAGTTTTGCTTCCATGTGTTGACTTTAGTACTGGCCCAGCAGAGTTGGAAGAATATTCTCTCATCACTTAAGGGGTCTATGTAGGTAGGTACAAAATGTATTTTCCAACTTTTTATTCCTTATTGAATACCTATTATTTTTAAACAAAGTTTTCTATAAATAAATATGTTTAGATGTTCATACATTTGATGAACTATATTCGACTAATTAATTATTTTCTACAGACGTCTCAATTTTATCAGGTTCAAACAAATGGTAGTTTTGCAAACTTCAAATCTTTGTTGTAATTTATTTCATAACTTAGATACTTCTGTCAACTATAGTTACCATTAACATGATATTTAACCGACGGATCTTCATGATTTTTGTGTGCATGTGGAGTGAAGTATATGTGACATAGTAAAACCTAAATTGGAACAATATTCTAAATTGATAAAAAAAAAATTGATTTAATTATTTCCATGAAATCGATAGGTGGTCTATCGACTATTTATTTTTAGAAATTTTTGTATTAAAAAAAATAATAAATAGTGGTTTCACTCACTTCATAAAACATGTATTAACATGGGTTTAAAATATGTAAATTATATATTTTAAACTGCCTGAGATAATGGTACCGAAATTTTTTTAATTTTACATGTTAAATCGTAACTATTCCCACAAATAAGTGATACGTGATGAAGCCACTTCTGGCAAGATGGCTACTATCAGGTCCACATATAGACTGATTTAAAAATTATCTAGGTGGCTCTGATTTTGAAAAAATTTCACATGCAGTTTGGTTTTCCATATATCTGTTGGTGTTTTTATCCATTGTTGTAAAACACCAATAGATATATGGAAAACCAAACTGCATGTGAAATTTTTTGAAAATCAGAGCCACCTAGATAATTTTTAAATCGGTCTATTAATTTGTTTGTTTTTACATTTCGTGTTTCCATAAAGCAGTGAAAAAACAAAAAATAAATTAAATTGATGTTTAGCTAAAAATTTACTTTCTTGGCCATAACAAACAACTATTTTAAATATTTGTATTTATATTTATGCACCTGCGCCCTTGATAGCCGCCATTTACCTAGTACCACAAAATCCACCAGAGGTCAGTTGTGTTCCTTATTTTCTCGAATACCTACATACTCCCCTTAAAGTGATGCCAGAGAGCTACAGACGTACAGCGTCTCCTAGAATTAGATGTTGCTGTTGGCATCATTGATCACAATATCTTTGTCTCAGTGTGTCTAGGGGGCACTGCTGGTCTCTTCCTCGGCGCAAGTCTTCTGAGTGGAGTGGAGTTCATCATATACATGCTGGTGCGTCCTTGTCGGCGCTGATGCAGTGGAAGATCAGAACCCCAGAGGTAGAAGGACGGAAGCCTATTTCAATGTCTATCAATAACTCGTTATTCATCCAATTATATGAATAAAATTGGATTTTTGTGATGAATAATTGGAATGTTTATACAAACAAAAAATGTTTGGTGGCGGAAGTGATAGACCATGAGCCAGGCTTACTGTACCCCCGCCCCCCCCCCCCCTTCCCGCCTGCTGCGGAAGGTATAAAAGTAGTTTTGGGTACCTCAAGGTCGCACATTACACTTTACATGTTTGATTCCTGCCCTTTGGTGGAACCAATGAACAACCCCCAGTGGAGCGCAAAGGGTGTGTTTTGGTAATTTTTTTATTTTTTATGGGCTAACGGTGCAAGATAATTACAAACAGTTTGCACGTTTGAGTATGGGATGGCATATGTAGTTGTATCCAAATATTTTTGTAAGGGTAATATCAATCATCAAATGTTTGGAAATGGGAATAACATAAAATAGTTTTGATGGCAGTCAATCTCTTCGTAATAAAAAGTGTTCATGAATGTGACATCAAGATTTCTGTATTTTGTGTTAACAACCTGCTTTAATGGAGTGTAGTGTTTTTTTATAGGAATATAATGGATATTTTCAAAAAATTTGTCAACATTTTGATATGATGGTTTTGCCCGTACAAAAGTACGTGCATATATTTTCCAATGTCATAGAAATTTATATTGTGAACAAATCTATATAATTTTTGAGCGAGCGAAGCGAGCGTCTCCTTTTAGCTCTTTTGGCACGGACCTCTGTTTTTTTTCTTTTTTTTTCTTTGTTGGGTGAGGCTGTACAGGTCACAGTTTTTCTTCGATCGAGCTGAAATTTTGCACACATGTAGAGACAACCTTTTCTGTTTGCAGCCTCCAATTTTCTTTGAAATCCATTCATTGGTTAAAATTTAAATAAACATCTCCTGATAGGCTGAAAAATGAAAATGGTCTTCGATAAATCTGAGCCAACTCATATTTTGCATGGTCATTAAGCGAGGACAATGGTGAAAATCCTAAAATCTACAATAAGAATGCGATGGTTGTGAAATTTTCAGGGTTTACTAACACAGTAAAAAGGATTTATTTAATTTTTTTCATAAAAAAAAAATCAAAATTTTGGCTTCTAGCTACATTTTTATTTTAAAAAAAGTGAGTTTCGTTGGTACAGTTTTATTTCCACATTTGTTGTGATAACAAAATTCTAAAATTGTTTTGGGTTACGTAAAATCATAATTACCAATCTGGTAAGAGGAATTTTTGAAATAAAATTATTTGTCTGCACAAAAAAAATATCAAAAACAATAATAAATTATATTGTTGCAACATTATTGGTTACAAATTTATTGTAGAAGAATGAAGTATAATATGGCAAAAAGGCTCTTTAAAAATCTTCATAAATGATTCATGGACACACACACACAAAATTAAGACAATCGCACTAGAAATTTTTGAGATAAATTCGAATAATCAATGTATTTTTATATATATGAAATACATATATAATATCATATATGAAATATTGTACTCCATAAGAAAGCATTGCGTTATCACAGTAAAACAATTAAATACAGTATCTTTCAAGGAAAATACTACTTAAAAGAGTTAATTTTTATTTTATAAAAATTATATATAAAAAATTTGGAAATAAAAAAAAAATTGGAAAATATAAATTTTTGGTAGAAATTTTACCATTGTCCTCCCTTAAGACCAACATTGTATCTTATTTTACAAATTTTCAATTTGTGGGTTATTGCTCCAGCATTTTACTTTGAGTGTGTGAGCCGTACGACTTGGCTGGCGTGTAGTGACCGCTCCAATTGATGAAACGCAGATTGCAATGTGAACAGTCTTTATGTTTCTTCTTGTGTCATTGTAATGTAATTTGGAAATTGGATTCATGTGTCGTAACAATTAAAACGTAAAGCGTTAAAATTTTCAAGGAATTGTTTTTCGATGGATTTCCACAAATAAGTGATAAGAATATCGTGACAAACTTGGGGTTATTTTTTATGTAATTTTTATAATTACACCTTTACTTTAAGTTTTTTGTTTTTTTAGTAAGTTTTATCACTAACCTTCGTCATAACAATTATCATTTGGAAGTAAGTTTCTTTGAATCTGAAATAAATTTGTCAATGTATAGTTTACTTTTCAACATTACCTGCAGAGAAAATCGGATTTGAATTTAGTAAATTTGATTGATGAACTTATCGTTTATTAAACACAAAAATATGTATACATAAAAACAGTCTACTTAATATACTTATCTGTATATTTTACATAATATTAAACAGCTGACCATCATAAACAATAAATTACACAAAAATAAATATGCAATAGATTAACCCAAAAACAAAATAGGATATTTACATTTTTTAATTGATAAAGAAAGAATTATAAATTATAACCTATCAGTGAGCAATTTCTTGATGCATTCTTTACTTGTAATTTTTTAATTTCTTACTTTTCCTGGTAAAGTGTTAACTATCGAGGGTGTGTGAAATTTAATTGATCTTCTTCTATACTTGTTGGTATGTAGAGGGATAACGTAATTGATGCTAATTAAAATTAGTAATGTAATAATTAAAATATACATTCTAATTAAAATGTAATGGTAAACCTTCCTTTATCACTACATAACATCTGTTGAAATATCTAATAATTTGGTAAATGCCCATTTGACATCTATGGAGGTCCCGGGTTCAAATCCACGGTCGTCGTATTTAAAAAGACGCATTTTTTCGCTTTTTTACTTTATATGTTTGTAAAAAGTTGTTAGTTACACGGTCTATCGGCCAAGAATGCAATAAATATCAGAACTATTTCATATTTCATTTCCTTTGAAAAAAACAACATATTTGCATGAAATGTACACCCCACACTCCATTCCTGAGAGATTTATACATAATATTTGCATCAATACAGAATTAATCTATTCAAATTGTAAGCAATGATTATTAATGTTAATTTACCGAACAGGATTCAAAACTTTTGCAGTTTATAGATAAGAACCATTAATTCGAGTATCTAATTTCAACCAAAAACGTTATAGTTTCTAAAATAATCGATAATTCATTTTAAGAAAATATTTGTATTTATATATTTTTGTTGCAATAAATTTTGCTTTATTATCTTCAGTTTCTATTTTAAAGCAACATCTAAGAATGTCTGATGATTCCTTGATCCTTGCCCTGCCGACGGAATAGTGACGAAATACCTCGAAAATATCTGGACCGTTAATAAGAAATAAGCGCCAATTGATTCAGACGGTTATCATTGTGAAATATGACAGTCCATTTTGGTGTAACGGAACACGAGTGAGAGATAAACATGGGTTATTTTGATAAAGTTTAGCCAATCAGGAGGCGAGCGCAGGAGTGCTGAGTTGAAAATATCAAAAGATAAACCATGACCAACGAGGTGAGATATCTGTAAATTTATTCTGTTACCTTGGATAATAAAATGGGCTGAGATAGTTATTAGTAACTAGGTCATATCTTCATAGTCGCATTAAACGCCGGCATGTCAGTTTGTTAACGTTTCGGTTAAATGGACAGCAGACAAAGAATCGTTCCCTAAAGGTGGACCAGTGATATGCATCAGAATGGTATCAACTTCTAGTTGAACTTCATGTGTGTAAAATACAGTTATGTTTGGATTTCGCAAAGTGCGCAAGGGGACATTGCCGCGTCGATTCATAACCTACCGCGTTGTCCTAATCTTATCCGTCTGTCTATTTGCACTAATTGTCATTCATAAGTTGACCAACAGTCCGGTGCAGGAGAGATCGTCGTTCCAGGATAACACACAGGTGAGCCAGAACTTTACTGTTTGGAGTTTTTTATTGCTTTTTGATCACAAGCTTGATATACGACACTAAGGAAAATAGTCCCACAAATAGGATACAATAACAGAAGCTACGGTAACATTTTATTCGTTCCTCCATTCAGAAATTCGTCCACTTAATGATTACATTTAAACTTATTTCAACAGTTCATACTTCAATATAAGACTGTCAGATAAGAAGACAGGATGATATTAACTAATGCATTAGAAACCAAATGAGCGAGAAGCAGAAATACGCTCCTATCTCTGAATCCACAGCGCTGGTCTAGCGATGACGTGGACTCGACCAACAACTCCGAGAACATCACTGAAGTGTTGGACGAGCAACGCCAACTGATCTCCGACGAGATGTGCAGCTATCGCTACCCAGCCGGCAGATTCAAAGTCAGCGCGCGCACTCTAGACGGGTTTGTGTCTTCGCGCATGTATAGTTGGGTAGAGGGAGCATTGCGTGAGTTGAAGCAAACATCTCCGTGCCAAGTGTCACGTGACGTGTCTTTCACCCTTAACGAGTGCTGGATATGTCACATGACATTGGTACAGCCAGCGCAAAGCTACAAATTACAGTTGAGGAGGTCAAATGCAAAACATAGCCAGCACCACTTTGATTACATCGGAGATAAACCGGAAAAATGTATTGCATTTCTAAACAAATAAATGGCGATATCAGGACTCCTATTCCTGAAAAATGTGAGAGTGAGTATGAGAAAAAAATATGATAAAATCGTTATGAGCCAATAGAATCTAAGCCTGCTTATTCCAATTGGTTGATAACAATCTTGTTATGTACTATTTTTTCTCATCCTCACTCTCACTTTTTTCAAGAATAGGGGCGCAGTTTTCAATCCATGTTTTGATAGGGAAGATAATTTTTCTTACACTTAATATTATTTTGAAGTTAGAGAATTAAAAACTGTATATTATCACGTATCTAACACAAACATTTGGAGATAGCAGAGTTTTGCATCTAACACCCTCAATTTCTCGTCCGTGAAACTTTTAAACACTAATCAAATGTTGTGTTCAGTATTCAGTATTAACAGTCAATATAGGAACATATTTAGTTTCTAGGTAGGTTTTTAGTTCAGTTGATTAGTAGGTACTCATAATACACCAAGCCGAGGTATTTGCTTCAATCTAACTCTCTCCGCTCGCAGGTTGGTGCCGGAGACTGGAGGTCAGCCGATACTCAACATCGTCATCACAACATGGAGGTCTGGCTCCACATTCCTCGGGGATATTCTCAACAGCCATCCCGCCAACTTCTATCACTACGAGCCGCTGCTGGATTACGGGAACTTTCGGATCAGGGACGAGCCGCTGGCGAGAGAAGCGCTCAAAGTTCTAAGAAGTTTGCTGAACTGCGATTATTCGGGTCTAGGTACGTTTTAATCTTACATACTTAGATTTAGAGGAAAAACCGTGACTTGATTTCCATTATAATTTGAGCAAATGTACCTACTTATTTCTTTAAAGCAAGACTGAACCTGGTCTGTGACAAACTATACCGTCAGAACATGGAGTTATATATTATAGTAGTACTATTATAATTCCATGGTCAGAATACCGTTGAGTTGCAAGCAAATTTGCACTTAAATAACCTCGAACATATTTAATCATAAATAAAACGTTGATGCCTGATGACCGATGTCCGATGATAATGTAAACAACAGATAAAATCGAGAAAATCTGGTTCTCCTCTAAACAAAAAGCTGGTAGTTTTAGATAAAATATGTTTTTTCCTATAATACGGAACAGGTATGGCTGAGTGGTAACGCTCTGAACTTGTATTCCGGAGGCTCGGGTTCGATTCCCGCGACCGTCCTTCCTGACTGGGTTTTTTTCGTGGTATTCCCTCAGTCGACAGGCAAATGCTGGGAAGGTACTCTACTAATAGGCCACGACCGCCTCCTTCCCACCTTCCATCCTTACCTACTCTTCACCATCATCTCCTAATCATCATCATAATCATTCATCCGTCGCCATTAGCCTCGCTGCAGAACAGTGCGACGTTAAGACCCAGACAAAAAAATATATGAATCTGAAGTACGTTGTATAATTTCTGTAGACCACTACCTGGCCTATGGGAGAAAGCACACGGATCTGTTCGGTCAGAACACCCGACTGTGGGAGCATTGTCAACAACACCCGCTGCTCTGCTGGCGTCCCGAGTTCCTCACCCCGTTCTGTCGACTTTTCCCGTTCCAGAGCATGAAGATAGTTCGACTCAGACTCAGACTCGTAGAAGAGTTCCTGGACGATGACAGGTGAGGCCGCATGTGGGGGGCTACTTTTCATTGATACTCAAATGATTTCACGCATTTTCAGTGCGAAAAGGTTTTGACGAAACTATTCCCAGGCTCTCCATTTAGATTAGATCATAATCCTTTTAGGTGGAGTGCTCGGCACTCTTCACGAACTTTTGTTTTGTAAATATGTAATATTGAAAGTATTTTCGTATTTTAAAATACATTTTGTGATCAACGTGTTGACTTGGCCGATTTCTTGGTATCACTACATTTCTATGCTTAAATGTTTGATTTTCTTTTTTTTCTCTTTAATTGGGAGACATGGGTGGTATTTTTGAACGAAGTGTTTTTTTATATGGGGTACCTACTTGAGATTGAACGAGACTTTCGAGGAAAAATGTTTTCCATCGACGAGAACAAATTACGTACTTAAGAAAGATAAAACCTCAACTTTTATGGCCTTTTCTCTGTATTTTCTGTGTTAATAACCTACTTAAGGCCAATACATATCACGTGACTTTATTTCTCTACAATCGATCAAAAGAAATAGTTACCTATGAGTACATACCTTACATCGTTCATGTTGAGTAATCCAAGGTGATTTATGAAGGAAATTCACTGCATACTGGAGCTTATCAATATTTGCAGTCAATATTATTTAATTTTGCAGTGGTTTTATAATAAAAACAACACAAATATCGTGTATACGTACGCGTGTGAAGACTGTCAAAACCAAGTGCTGTTCGTTTAAACATTACATTCATAATAGTGGATATAATTAATATCTCAACATTTCGTTGGAAAGATGAAGAAAGAGCGCATGTTTTGTTGGCAAAATTGTGTCAGGTTTGTGATGCATATGTGCCCTTTTATTAGATTAAAGTTTGCTGTTCTTGGCAACTCATAGGATTTCCTTAAACTTCAGGTCTTGATTTGAGAATATTTAGGTGCAAGGAAGTAAAATCATCTAATAAGTTATTTTCGCAGTTCTTTTCTGCGTAGATTTGTTCCAACAGATGTGTCCTAACTTATCTGATGAGTGAGAAGTATTTGCTAAACTGAACCCTTCCAAATGAAAATGTGTAGCTTTTTGGTTGAAAAGTCACGTGATATGCAGCCACCTTAAGGAAAGAACGCTCATTGATTCTAGTTTAAACTTGCGCGTGTTGTACTTCATTCTAGTTTAAACCTGCGCGTGGTGTACTTGGTTCGTGATCCTCGAGGCACACTGCGGTCAAGGAAGAGCCGGGAATGGTGCATCAACCCCGACTGTATTGACCCAGGAAGACTCTGTTCCGATCTAGCTGATGATTACGAAGCAGCCTCCAAACTGGCAGCTAAATTCCCGAACAGATTCAGGTGAGAGATAATTGTTTATTTACTAGGAAAACGCTCAGTGTAACGCGTTGATGAGCGAGCCTTCGTACTGCACATTTGATATTCGTTTACAAGGAGGATTTGGCTGAAACTTTGTAAGATTGGGGACTTCAGCGGATTTAAAAAAAATAGGGTCTGCAACGCCCAGAAATGGTCCGTTATGTGTGCAAAATTTTAGCTCGACCGAAGAAAAACTGTGACCTCAGTAACAGAAAAAAATGAAAAAAGAGGTCCGTGTCAAAAGAGCCAGAAAGGAGTCGCTCGCTCAATTATTCCAGTGTATAGAACATAATTTAATTGACTATCAGCATCACTCTTCTTTTAAATCTCTCCCACTATTCTGAACATGGAACATATATATTTTAGGTATTACAGATAAATAGAATTATACAGAATGCATATTATTTTATTGTAAACGTAACACCAAAACATTCCTCCTACGCACTGTAAATGTATTTACAAAATGCCTAAATCTGCTACTAAGAACACAAAGGAGGGGCGGCAGGCACGCGGAATCTAGCCAGTCCTTTCAGTTACTGGACAGGAGAGCTAGTCATTTCGTTTTGTTTTAATATCCCCTTCACTCTGTCATGCATCATTATATAACCATATTGTTTCCAGGGCTGTCCGCTACGAAGACCTCTCAGTGGCACCACACAAGACTGTCAAAGAACTGCTCAACTTCTTAGGTCTCAACTTTCATCGTAACGTACAGATATTCCTCGACACTCACACCAAAAGCAACACCGGGGGTGACGCCAGCACTTACCGCATCTCTGAGTTGGCGCCGTTTCATTGGCGTCGCGGTCTTGAGCACTCCGAGGTTCTAGCGATGCAGAAGACATGTTGGCGGGCCATGGGTGCGTGGGGATATGTGCAGACTTATAACAGTTCGCATCAGAGGAAGTTCAATCCGGTGGGCGAATACGAGTTGATGGACTTGCGTGCGATGGGACCGCGGTCTTGAGCACTCCGAGGTTCTAGCGATGCAGAAGACATGTTGGCGGGCCATGGGTGCGTGGGGATATGTGCAGACTTATAACAGTTCGCATCAGAGGAAGTTCAATCCGGTGGGCGAATACGAGTTGATGGACTTGCGTGCGATGGGACCGCGGTCTTGAGCACTCCGAGGTTCTAGCGATGCAGAAGACATGTTGGCGGGCCATGGGTGCGTGGGGATATGTGCAGACTTATAACAGTTCGCATCAGAGGAAGTTCAATCCGGTGGGTGAATACGAGTTGATGGACTTGCGTGCGATGGGACCGCGGTCTTGAGCACTACGAGGTTCTAGCGATGCAGAAGACATGTTGGCAGGCCATGGGTGCGTGGGGATATGTGCAGACTTATAACAGTTCGCATCAGAGGAAGTTCAATCCGGTGGGTGAATACGAGTTGATAGACTTGCGTGCGATGGGAGGCGTGTTTCCGTAGGATCACTGATTTTGTGATATACAATAGGAGGTCGAAATATCCAGGACTGGAATGGTATGGTCCTACCATAGGGAATGGTAGGACCTATGAAACGTCCAAAAAGGAAGGCAAATAGTACCTTAAAACTTAAAAAAAAGGACCATAAAATCCCGAAAAAGGACCAATGATCTGCTAGGCTTTGTAATATTTGTAAATATATTATTCGATTTATTTGGTTTAAGAGTTGAATTTTAAGTATGATATAAACATAATCTTAAATTATTGTTTGAATGTGTCAATGTGTCAAGTATCGTTGTTGGTCATCCAAGTGGAGGATGGACATTTTGTGAAAACAACAATTTTATTTGTAACTTGAACCAAATATTTGATATTATTTTACCCAATAAATTTAAAAAAGGACAAAAGACCTTAAAATAGCAAGAAAAGGACTGAATTCATAAAAAATTTAGAAAAATGCATTTCAGGCAAAATAAATTACTAAATTTTTAAAATCAGGAACACATGAAACATATTTATGTATCATTTTTAGACGTGTCAGAACACTAAATTTAAAAAGGATATGTCCTAAACACCCTAGCCCTAGTTATCGAAATGGTGTGGGTATCTAGTGTACACATTAATAACTTAAACGAAGTCGTATTAAATAACCTCATGATTTGATAGAATGAGACACAATTAAGTAGGTACATTACATTACATGTTTTTAAATTCTCATGAATATTCAATAAGTATACATTGTTTCTGAAGACTTTGGAGAAGAAAAAGTCTGAATCGAAATGACACCATAAGAATTGGCAACTGAAGAAGAGGAAATGGGAAAGCAGGTTTCAACTGGATTGTGGGAAGGTACCTTAAAACTAGAAATTAGTTGTTATATTAAGTAAATAATATGTGATTTAGGCTCTTAGATTTGTTAATTTTTGTTAAATGTGTAATTGCTTTTTGATTGACAGTTTGATAATTTATTGCATGAATAAGATTTAAAACGAGAAATCGAAACAGAAAAATAAATAACACAAATATAACTTAAGACGGATTAATGTATCGATAATATTAATTGTGAAATTGTACTATATTATTTCAAAAGATACCAAAACTTGAATAATTTCATAGAAACTAATTTTATATGTTTGATTTCTTAAATACATAAAAATACATTGTTAAGTCATGCGGTCAGTACATAAATTATTCTCGTTCTTTAATATTGTGGATCCTTATTTAATTTTATTTATTTATTGACCGAATAACTATAACTCCTTGTAAATCTTTACTTGTGTGTACAATTTAAGTTCGATCAAATCATTGCGACCTGAATCGTCGAAAGGAGTCGTTCCCACATGTAATTTGCATGTCAATTAAAATGGTAAAGTGAGTTATGTATGAACCCTATTCATACCCTAAAAGATTCTATGGCAATTAATCGCTGTACGACTTGACTGGAGTGGAGCGACCGCCTGATAAAAGTTGCACGAGCTTTATTTTTCTGCTATTGGAAAAATTCGTGGTCAAGTTTTTAATGTATTATATTATATTCACAAAACTAATCTATATAACACTTTTCCCGCACGTAAACACGCTATTTCTTGACCTCGATATTATTCTGAACCTTGTCGTGTTGGTGGTTGCTTATCATTTCAAGGTGATATCATTTGACAAAGCTGCGAAATGGTTAGTTTAACATTCTATTCTTTATACTAAAGAAATATTTATTTTTTAGTTCTAAATTGTGGAAAATTATGCCAGCCATTTTTCTTCCAATCCCAAACGACCAAATATATTGCCCCCCCCCCCCCCCAACCCTCTCCCCGCAAAATAATTTAAGTGAGATGTACCTGCTCGCAACATTAACTACTAACATCAGTTTAGAAGAATGCCCATTACAATGTTTATTGAGCGAGCGTAGCGAGCGTCACCACGGTACTCTTATGGCACTTTCTCTGTGTGTTTTTTTTTTTTTTTTTTTTTTGCCTGCACTGCCCAGGTCAAACCTCACAACCAATCGATCTGAAATTTTGCACACATACTCACGTAATATGTGCGGTCTCTGGGATCGTTTTTGAACGGGATCCTGTGATTGGTTCAAATTTAAAAAAAATTATCTTTTGATTGGTTGCTTTGATCAATTTGAAATTTAGCAAAAACATTGCAACCAACATTGTACCCAATCATAAAAAGTTTCAGCCAAATCCTCTTATTGGTTCAAATTTAAAACCATTTTTCATGTGATTTTTGACATTTAAACTAGAACAGATTGACCGATCAACTTAAAACTTCGCGTGGTCATTGGTACCAACATTTTTGGTATTTTTGCCAATTTTCAGTCTAATCTGTCGTTATTTTCAAAAGTTTTGTCATTTAAAGGTCATTTTATTCCGTAATCTTGAAAAATGTATACTAAATTGTCATCCCTGCCTTCTTTAAGCTTCTGTTCCAAGGCAAGGCCTGTAGAGCAGCCAAGCTATCCACAATGTACAGTAAAATGAAAGCATTTTTGAGCTAGCGCATAAAATCGGATGCAGTACAAAGGACAAATCCTCTAATTGGTTTAAGTTTAAATAATATCTTCTGATTGGTCGACAATCAAAATGTTCACATTAAGTTCAAATTTTGCATGGTGATCAAGACCAACTTAATATTAAATTTTACATAATGTTAGCCCAATCAGTCAAGTATTTATTGTAATTTTACGAGTTAACTGGAGAAGGTATGTAGGTAAGACTTCACGACACAATGGATCTGTTATTCATCCAGAGTATTATGGAGATTGAAAAATTGCAGAGAAAATCGTCTTGTGTCGTGTCGTGCATCGTTACAATGGGGATGTTGCATGTTTTGTGCTCGCTCATCAACGCGTTACACTGAGCGTTTTCCTAGTAATACCCTATAACAACACCTATTACAACACCTATTACAATACCTATTACAACACATATAACAACGTCGCACTGTTCTGCAGCGAGGCTAATGGCGACGGATGAATGATTATGATGATGATTGGGAGATGATGATGAAGAGTGGGTAAGGATGGACAGTGGGAAGGAGGCGGGCGTGGCTGATATGTAGGGAACCTTCCCAGCATTTGCCTCTCGACTGAGGAAAACCACGACTGTGAACGTGGCTCATCGAGATTTTTGAGAGATCAATGATCTTATCTCCACGTAATACAGAAGAAACTTATTTATAATCCAGAGTATCTACACATTATAATTATAATTTCAATATTACATAATCGTTTTGTGAAAGGTAAATAACTTAAAGTGGAACTTACATTAAACAGAGCTTTTATTGACAATTATTATTTCAATTACAAATAAATATCAGGTTAGTTGATTTGGTTACAGAACAGAAAAGCAGTATTTTACATTTATACAAACCACAAAGGACAAGTCGGCTGAATTTTTACTCCAAATAATTTAATGATCTCTATGATGTGAGAAATAATTCGATCAATAATGGGTTTTACCTGACAAAAGTTAAACATGTTTTACTTGCTCTGATTGCGGTGTTATATTTTATCAGTCATTTTCATGCAATAAATGATAAAAATTATAGTAAAATTATGACGAAATGTGAAAAGTAGACCAATTTAATTGTAGGCAAAATATATTTCCTAAAATGTCCCTATCTATTATAGGGAACACTTTTGAAACCTATTTTGTGAACCTATTTCTATTTATATACCACTGCTAACAATAATAAAGCAGACTCTGTTTTCATGCTTTTTTCAGGATAATTAGTTAAAATACATCAAAACATAAAACCAGGATGACTAAGTAGCCAAGGTGACAAATTTAGTGCAAAATGTTTATCATTCAAAACGCAAAAAAAAAGAATATCGGGTCAGTCACAAGGTGACAAAAAAAATCGCGTGCAAAAGGTAACCTGTTATCAGGTATTAGGTTTACATAACATGTCAATTATCCTACAACAAAGCCAAATCAAAAGTAGATATTGAACCATTACTACGAAATAGTTTACACTATAATTGGATATTAAAGAAATTATGGGATTTATGGGAATGTTCCATTTTAATAATAGCATTTGACACAACTAAAAATGATCGCTCAAAAAATCTAATTGACTAAAAAACATTAGATCGCATCAGAAGTCAATCCAAGCGATCTTCTTGTCTCACTCTACTATATGACCTCTCATTTAAATGAAAATAAGCATAGATTGTTATCGAAAATGATCAGCATTCATTCAAACTTGTTAATCGATCATTTATCATTTAGCCAGGAATAATTTTAGAATGAACAAATTGTGTTTAATATTAACCATTTAGTTTGATATAAATCCACTAAACACAATTACTTATTTCTTTCAAGCCGATTTTAGAACTCCTTTGAAGAAGGGGTGTGGGTCACCGATGAGCATAAATAATCCTCTTTAAATGACTGAAATCATCACTGCATGATGGTCAAAATTTACCCAAACATCGAAAAACTACCCAGATTAAAACCAGTAGCCATGCTGGAGAGCATGCTGGTCTGAGCCGACGTCAGATTCTTCGCCATAGGCAGCTGATTCAACATCGCACTGAAAGATGAATTGGCCGGCAATAGACTATTCACTGTTACATTGGACCCAGGGCAGCCTAGAGGAACTGTAGGTATAGTACCTACAGGTGTTTTGCAGGTGCCGTTGTGGCTCACCTGAAATGCTGAAAGAAATCAGGTACATTTATGATTAAGGTGGTGTCCATTGATTTTGCTGCTTTTGCACGCACTTTTTTTGGATACGGTTGGAGACGAAATGGGTTGACGATTTTATGATTTGAAATTTTGATCATGATTTAATAAGAGATAAACTTATAGGGTTATCACTATGGGTACATTTTTAGGTATACAATTGCAACGAAATCTTCTATGCGAAAGTTTATAAAATATCTATTTGACCAATCACTCTCCCTTCCTGGAGACAGTGAAATGTGTTTTCAAAATTGACGTTTCGTCTTTGACAGTGAATGTATTGAATGTGTGTTTTGTGGCAATCTATAACAGTATCTGAAGAAAAATCTGATCTCTTCTGCGACCCTGCAAGTGATTATTCAGAGATTATTTACGGAATTTCGGTTAGATAATGATAAGATGTACTGCAGATACCAGTGCTCGCTTATCAACGCGTTACACCGAGCGTTTTCAATGAAATTGTTGGACTCACCATAACTGCTGTCGAGGGTGTTGGCCAACTGCATGTAGCAGAGGTTGGGGAAAGTCATGAAGAAGTCCAGCTTACTGACAGCGCAAACGAGACTGACTGAAGTAGGACATGGTTTGCAGGCTTTAGTGGTAGCAGTGGCTTTAGGTGTGGTTGGACCACAAGCTACCAGGCCCACGGCAGCAGCTGAAACAAAAATGTATCTTTATGTAATTGAAAATGTCATCTCTGAGGGTTCATAAAAATGTTTTTTTTTCCACGAAAGGGGTTTCGATGATTTCTCGCACTTGCCTAAAAAGTTTTGAAACGTTCAATATTCGTTCGTAATTGTATCCTCAATAATATCGAAAAATTAGATGGGGTCCTGAACTAAATTCCTATATATTCACAGTTAACATTAGAACATTTTAAGAAAGGGGCAGTTAATTTTTTCGCCTAAATTTAAATTATGTTCCTACAATGAGAAAATTACAAAAACTTAAACGAATGTAGAATACACAATTAGGGAACACAATTTAGTCAAGAAAATTGTTGAGAAAATTGATAACCAAGCTCAAGTAGGTATCTACCTAATTAAAAATACATGTATCATGTTTATCACTACTTTTCTGATATTCCTTTAAGACCCAAACAAATATATTGTTCAAAGATAAAATATTGACTACTAAAATTAATGTTTTTTCATGACAAACAACACTAAATTTATATCAAAATTCTCCTTATTATAACTTATATATTCTTATGTTTTACCACCACAACCCATTTACCAAAACACAAAATATGTCTGTAAGATCGCACTCTTTATCTTACAATTACTACCAATACTACTTGACGTTTTCTTACCAAAAATCAGCACGGAGACGATATTCATCCTTCTTTCGTGAGGAAATTATCTGGTTTGACGATGTTGCTAGGCAAGGGAACCTTATATTCGCTTTCTAAGTCACTTGTAAAGCATGATAACGATTCTGACTAGGTGCGAGTTCATGGAAATCCTATCAATATAAAATTATAATAATTGATTTTTAGCTGTCTTTTTAGTTTCAATAGGTTTTGTTTCGTTCGAATTTAGTCATGGCAAGGTGATTTGCAATCAGGGGTAACGATTAAAACTTTTAAAGTTTACATGGAAGTCAATTATATAAATTATTTTTGATTCCCTGAAATCGGTGATTAAAAAAAAATCGTAGTATATTATTGAAGGTCGTTTTGTTGTACCTTCATTTTAAACATATATATAAAAAAAATATAATAAGTTTATGCCTATTTCATAATATATTGTAAAACAATTCTTACCAACCACATTTTTTTGTAATCTAGTTCATACAACTACAATGATATAAACAGATACCTACTCCTATTTAATTTAGAAAATTTCAAACTACATATTTTGATACTTATTCTTTCGGTTATACTCATGTAATATATGAATGTCCATTTTGATAAACTCGACGGATCAATTTGACAGAAGAAAAAGATCCGGATTTGATTTATCTCTGTCCAGTGGCTAATGATGGGAAGGTTCCTTACTAATAAGCCAAGACGACTTCCTTCCTACCTCACATTATTACATATTATTTATTACAATCAGTCGTCATTAACCAACACCAAGAGAATAACTTATTTGGAACAATACATTTATATGTGAATACCAGACAATATATTATATAATTTAAATATATAATTTTTTAACTTAAATAATTTATAATGTTAAAAGAAATTTGTTTTATTTCGAGTAGAAAATTTATTTTAATTCGAGACGAACAGACATTTATTTAATAATAATAATATGTATTTATCTCCATGTAGTTACATAACACTGTTAAATACCATTAAAACATTTGGTATTACCAGTAAATAGGGTATATGCAACTATAATTAAAAATAACAACATATTTGTTGGTTAATCATATTATTTTATCACTAAAAATTGTAAATGTCAAACATAAATATGGAATGAAAAACAGTGTAAATTGATGCCAGTGATGCCAGTGATGATGACATCACTGACCTGGATGGCGTGTTCCTGCCAAAATTTCCACTGATTTTTTATTCCATATTTATGAATAAAAATATAAGCTTTTTAGTGTGCAAATAGTGTGATTCACCAACAAAATGATGTCATATTCAAATATTGTATTTTAACCACATTATAAAACTTTTGCATATTCCCTTTTCACCGTGTATTCTAATGTTTACACTGGACTTATCTCCTACTTGACCCGATGAAGAGGTCAATGCAACGGATGATAAGATGAGCTTGTGAAGAGCTCACAGCATCTACAGAAGCTAAACATGAAGCATGTTATTATTGTGCTTGTAACAGTCGCTTTGCTCGCTCAGCAGTCGTTCGGCAATCCAACCAATCAAGGAGCAGGTGAGTAGAGAAATTTTAGCTTTCGGTTGCTTTACTGTATTTAATTTTGTCTGGAAAGATAGTTATTGGAAAACGCTCTGTGTAACGCGCTGATAAGCGAGCCTTCTTATTTGCATGGAACTAATATGCGTGTGAACCGTTATTTTTATAGGAACCGGAACCCTTATTCATATTTTACATTATTTGGGTTCCATAATGGCTCCGTAAGAGTTCTTAAATAATTAATTTAATTTAATTTTTACTTCATTGACTTTAAAGTATGAAATTATTTATTACCATTTACAGATTTTCAAATAAATAATCACTTAGTAAAATTATTGTTTGACATTTCTGTGCATATAAGTTGCTAAAACACGATTTAACAAATAATTTGAATTAATGTTCGAATTTCTTGGAACCGATTGGAGCCCTTATGGAACCGAAATTAAACCGAATATTTTATTTTTTTCAAGAACACGGAACCAATATTTTTAAAATTCGTAAAAGTAGCAGTGATAACGCTTGTTTTTATTTTATTACATTTTACAAATATTTCAAACTCTTTTGACATCTACTTCAAATTTTGCGCGGTGATTGGGACCAGCGTTTCTGACAAAGTTCATCCAACTGTCAAACATCTTGCAGGTCACGTGGTAGTGAAGCGGTCAAGCTGCATCGTGGTGTGTCCAGCTAAAGTGACAGCTCTCTGCGCCTCCAACACTTCTGGCAAGAAACAGACATTCAACAACAATTGTGCTCTGTCCAAACACAACTGTCTCAATCCAGGTACCAACACACGTTCAAAAGAACACGTGCTCACTTTTAAACACTTTTAAGCCGAGGGTTTATGCCCAAGGATGACATTTGGGGGGGGGGGGGGGGGGGGGGGAAGGGTACGGCTCTTTCAATATATTGAAAAATTAAAGTTGACAATTTGAAAATAGGAGAGGTACGGGCGAAGAATTCGAAAAATTTTACAAGGTTGGTGCAATTTTTCGTAGGGAGAGACACATTTTTGAGAAAAAATAAATTACAAATGTCTACAAATTGCGGACCTTCGGTGCAAGTTTTTTGTAAATTTTATCTAATTTTCATTAATTTGGTACGTTCTTTACATGAATTGCAATTTTTTAATATTTCGTTGAGATATTGTTTTAAATGTGCCGATTTTTTTAATCATGCTCTAATTTTTTGGGGTACCGGCGACCCCCGTCCTTGCTTTAACACTTTAAAACATTTAAGTAAATTCCAGTAATAGGGGAAGGTATAGTTGACGTTGAAAGGGCGACTTAGAGGCCTGTGTAGGGGAGCGGGAAACGCAGTGTTCTTCAGTTTTTTTTTAAATTTTTCCTCACACTAACATAATTTAAAAAATTCAGAGCGAACTTTTAAGCTTACTAGACTAAATAATAAACTCCTGTGTGGCATTGCCTGAAGGATCGCCAATATATGATTTTATAAAATTCAGTTAGGTGTGATGACAAATTTAAAAAAGTGCTTTGGAACACTACGTTTACCGCTATACACATATACCTATGGTAGTTGTCAATTTTTTAAAATACATGTTTTATTTACGAAAAATACAAGTACATGATAATGGAGACCCAATTGTGTGCATTGAAGAAATATATATTTTAAACCTATTCTAATACCCATTTAATAAAATTAATATGTGAAATGTTCTCTTAATTTCTTAGTTCAGGTGGGAGCATAATATTTAAATAATAATGTATATTAATGATTTTCTTTTTTGTAAGGCAACTGTGATTGCATACTGTGATTAAAGTTAGAACATTGTTTTGAAATGTTGAAACTTTTAATTTTAAGCTACTATCCTCTACATCAATTACACTAGGAAATAAAAGCTCTTGTTAATTTGAGACTATGGTTAAATATCGGCAACCATTTATTGTTCAAGATAATGCTGAACTGACTTACTTTGGCTTCTGACAGGTCTAAATAAAGTGTAGTCAAATATACAACTAATTTTATTGCAATAATTTCTTACAGGATATGTGTTTGTATTTTTCAGGTGACTCGTACAATAAATTGAAGAACGGGAAATGTTGAAGAAAGCCGACTATATATATTCTAAATCATTTTACAAAGCTTCAAAAATAATATGTAATGTTAATTGTAAATCAAATCGAGTTGTCCGTAGCCGTACCCTAGTTGTAAAATTTAGTTTAAAAGTGAAAAGATTATAGTATTTCCTAATCAAATAACAATATTACGATAACATCCATAATTATTAAAAACATCTTGATTGGGATATTTCATCCTGTAGTAGTTTATTTGTACGTAATGTCAACAGTTTCAGTCCATATGTCTGGACCTTCTACAGGACAAAAACTTAAAAAAAAATACACATTACGTACAAATAAACTACTACAGGATGAAATATCCCAATTAAGATGTTTTTAATAATTATAATAATCCTGATATACTATTTATTTTAGCAAGCTAGAACCAAAAGTTTCAAGTTAAGACGCTAGCTATTCTTGCTTAATTATTTTGTTTGACAGTTGTCTAAAGCTTTATTATTTTTTATTCAACCCGTGATGTTAAGAAAATTAACACAAATGGCTTGTCAAAACACGCAAATTCACATTAACAATCATTACAATAGTTAATCAAACAACGTAAATAATAAAAATATTTATCACTGATACATTTTCTTATACTTACTTTCTAATCTCTTGCCTATCCAAATTATTTATTAGCATTATCTCTTTTAAGATTTTCTCTATTCACAATAAATATATTCTTGGCTATATACACAGTTAGATCTGCTTCAAAACATGCATTACCTTGATCATCTATTTACCTTTGTTATTCAACAATTATAATAATATAAATAGATATTAGAATCATTGAACTGCATGCGAAAGTTTTTAAAATGCAGAACTAACTAGAAAATTTTATAATGTTGTCTATTTTACTAATTAGAAATTCGTGTTCGAGACATGGAGTTGTAAAGTACCTTTACAAAAAAATTCACGAAAGTTTTCTTTGATATTTTGTCTATTTTCATTATTTGGAATCCAAGAGAGACCTACATCATGTAGATGCAATACAGTGTATGAAAATTGAGCCGTCAGGTGACACTAGTAATTAGTGGAAATTATAAGTCTTTGAACATTATCAATAAATCCAGGAGATGTTGATGAAAATAAAGAGATATTGCCAGACAACAAGGGCGTAATAACTACTTTCATAATGATTGGAGGGTTATAAATTTCATGGAAATCCGTTGATATGATAAAATTAAAATAAATGTATCATCTGATTTTTGAAATTTAAACTTTAACCGTTTGACCGAACTTTGCATGATATTTTTGCCAATTTTCAGACTATAATCTGTCGTTATTTTCAAAAGTTAATTGTCATTTTATATACAAATTATTCTATAATCATGAAATATTTGCAAATTTATGAAAATATTTTCAAATACTTGATCACTGGTACTGGGGGAAGAGCCTCTAAGTATTAGCCCCGTAAATTTTTTTTATGGTTTAATTATGAATATGGAGGAGGAAGAAAGTGAGGAGGAAGAAGATGAAGAAATATCAACCGGTCCGGCTAGCCGATTGAGAAATTTATAGCCTTAGTATGTCTGGTTAGGCAGTGAATGAAATTATGTAATGTCATTTATGAATTAATTGTCTTACCCCCTGACCCAAATAATATTTGGAACCAGGGTTTGGAAATAAAAAATATAATTTAAACAATTTAAAAGTGAATCTGAGTCTGTAAAATTACAATTTTTTTTTGGTAGTGTTAGGTAACATTTTTGTACTGCAGGCCCTCTTTCGAATATAAACAATTTAAATTTTATGCTAGGATAATGAGTACTCTAATGGGGTTGTTCACTGCCATTTGCTCTCACTCACAGCGCTAGCGGCATTGGAGGTGTCTCACTCTGATTGGGTGGTCTCTGAATCCAAGATCTCTGAATCAAACTCTCGCCAAGGTTTAAAAACCTTCCATTCCGCTAGATGCATTTTGATTGGCTCTCTCCCGGACGATTAGAACAGCAGCGCCATCTACAATAGTTTTGCGTGAACAACCCCATTAAAACAGTAAGCCCCTATCGTAACCCCGCAGGGCATTTAAAAAAATAAAGTGATTCTTGGACGCTAAACTTAATTTTGTGCGGTGAATGGGGGGGGGGGGGGGGGGGGGTAGATGATCACCCCTTCCTACGCGCCTGTTAGACAAGATTGTAGGGGCCCAAGCGTCTTCTGGGCGGAGGTTTCCCAGCTAAAATGGCCGCTTGGACTTCTGCGAAGTACGCTGCATTCTGCAACTCGATCGCTGTGGACAGAAGAAAACAATGGAGTGACATTGTACGACATGGACATTTAGCTCGAGATACATTTTCATGTTCTTGGGTGACTATTGAGGTGTCATTTATAAAAAACCACAGCTCAAATAAGTGATTGTGAATAATCAAGATAAACTCTCTATAATAGTGTATGTGAGGAAAATTAAATGTAATAAATTGAAATATAATTAGTATGATACATTAAGGTGCTGCAAGCGCGAGCGATTTTGCTGCTTTTTGTAGACACTTTTTGCGATACGATTGGAGACGAAATGGGTAGACCAAATTATTTGAAATTTTTATCGTGATTAGATAAAAGACAAACTTAGGGTTGTCCCTTAGTACATTTTTAATTTTTTGTTTCGTTAATTAGTAATAATTAGTGGATTTTTGGTGAAAAATTAGCTATTTTCTGGTCTCCCTGGGCGCCGTATAAAATTAAATTTGAAAAATGTGCCAAGAGATAACCCCAAGTTTGTCTTTTATCTAACCATAATTAAAATTTGAGAGCAATTGGTTTACGGGTTTGGTCTCCAATCGTATCGCAAATTTCATTGTTTTGCGCAGTTTTTTTGAATAACCGGCGCCTAATTAACGATGCAATAAGCAAAAATTAAAAAGTGCTACTAATATACAATCAGACTGATCATGTGAACATCCTGTAAAAGTTACACTCACTTAGGAAACAATTTTTCTCTCTCAATTTTCTAAAACGGCCGAGCGCTAGTATCACCTTAACGAATTTGAATTTTTTCCCTTTAATATCCTCCAAAAAATTTAAAAATATATTCATTCTGGACCATGGTTGTTTTTGTGAAAATAAACAGGTAAAGTTAGTTTATTCCTAATGTTATCATATTACAAATCATTTAACTGGCATTTAATTGATATTTAAAATATCGATACAAGAATGTCATAAAAACTCTACTGCGAGTAATAATAATATCAATGTCAAAACATCTAAATTTTCGCAGAATTTCCTGTTTATAGGCATGGGTAAGGTAGCCGGAAAATCTGTTCTTCAAATAGATTTTTTGAAAAAATCAAATCGTAAATACCCTTTCGAGCTGAATTGACCAACTAATGCCACAGACTGGAGTATTTTATGACTTCTGGTATTACCTCAAAGTGTTAAATACGATATAACTAGATCACAAAGAGGGCTAAGAGGGCTGAGTAGTGAGCGTGGCCTTTAAGAGGGTTTTAATCGATTTTTATCAATAAAATAAACATTAACATAAACATCAATAAACATTTTCATTTATGTTTTATATCAAATTAATGTATTATTTTATTGATTGTTATTCTGTGTGTTTACAACCTTTATGTACAAAGGCAGACTTTATTTTATTGTGAATAAAGATTTATGTATACCAATGTAATTGTTAACAAAAATGGCTTTGTACGAGTATTCAGAACAGCTTTCAATGAAAATAGTTTCATTTTGGAATAAATTATTAGTTTTATTTTGTCCAACAGATGTTAAGTGCGATAATTGTACTAATTTTCGGGCACTAAACATCTGTAGGACAAAGCAAATCTAACAAACCATTACAAGCTATGGAATTATTTTCATTGAACTGTTCTGAATACTCGTACAAAGCCTTATTTTGTTAACCATTACACTGGTAAAAGATATTGATAAAAATCGATTAAAAAACTCTTCAAGGCCAAACTCACTACCCAGCCATCTTAGCTTTCTGGATTACGATTTGAAGAAAACAGTTTTTCCCGTCCCCTACCCGATTGAAGTATAACTAAAAAGAGTGTTCACCTTCTTTCTTGGCTTTGTGCACCGCTGGATCCTCGTTTCTCGTGTAACATTGGACCACTACCGCGATGAACAAGAATATGTTGAGACCAACAGACACGATGGAGCTGGCGACGAAGGGGTATGTGTCCACGACAGGAACCGGCACTGCAAACATATCGTACAAGCCTTGAGTATGGCCCCCGAGTACTCAAAGGATACAAGAAATACATGAATACTAGGGGTGTGCGAAAATTCGAAAATTTCGAATACTTCGAAAATATTTGGTTCAAATATTCGATTCGGTATTCGAAAAAAAAGTATTCGAAATTTCGAATACTTCGAAAATTCGAATATCCGAAAATTTTCGAATAGTTCATGTCTTTTAATTCAAAATAATCCCGTCATTTCTCATATGGGAGTGTTTTTCAATGCTGCCAACTGCTGCAAGTCTAAAACTTCAACCGAAAATTGTCATGGCCGCCATTTTGATTTCGAGGGATATTATTTGTAGGTTATTGTTCCTCCAGGTAGACATTCCTCATACTCCTTTTGTTCCTGTTAATTTCATTTTTTGTGACGATTAATGACAACAATATAATCCTGGCATATTACATAATAATCAGTACATTCATTTATATGGCCATCTTTCGTTCTGGTCATATGAAAAAAGTTTGGTGTCCATTTTTTAATTTTTTTTATTGATATTATATGTTTTAATGTAGGTTCCAACTATTCGATATTCGATTCGATATTCGAAATATTTTAGTCAATTGCATTTCACACATTGTAAATTTCTTTGAAAAATATACAAAAATAGCTTCAAATTCGATTCATTTGTATCAAAAATTCAAAAAAGGCCCTGCGGGGCAATTTGGGTTGCGGGCTTCCCAGACCCCATTGTAACGACGACTACTTTTCCTCACATTCATTGATCCCCATAATTTTGACCCCCCCACTCAAAATGAAGTTCCTACGCGCCTGAACCGTTCGAAGATAATCGAACTCTCTAAGCTAATTTATCTTAATGGCAGTGATAAAAAAAAATTACGTACATTTTGACATATAATACACACATAAAAAACTATCAATAAAAAAGTAAAGTTAAACATATAATAATAATATACATACTTGAAGGACAGGGCGGTGGTGTCGGTGGTGGGTCCGCTAGAATTGATATTCTGTACTGGTCGGTCAAATCAGAACTAGTCGCATCCAGATTGAACGTTTTGTAGCCCAGGTCAGAATCAGAAACGCTGGTGATCAGCATTTTTGTAGTCCAAGCCGAACCGGTCTGGAGGATAAGGGATCACATATATCACACATATAGCCACATTTACACGGTAAAAATTGCTATTCGAACAAATAAGCGATACGTGATGGAGCCACTTCTGGCAGGAAACTTTTAAGATGCACTTTTTTATTTTGATGTTCGTGTTTCCACAGGGCAGTGAAAAAGGAGAAACAAATTAAATTTGGATTTAGTTACAAGTTAACTTTTTCAGCCATAACAAACAACTAAAGCAAATTTTATATCATTTATTTACATAAATAAACCCTTTATATCCTCCATTATGGATAGTACCAAAGAATCCACCAGAGGTCAGGCGTGTTCCTCATTTTCTCGGATAAAATCGTTTATAGATGTAAAATCTGTTATTTCCATCAAATAAATTTTACCGTGTAAACAAGACAATTTGATGGTCAAAGGGTTTTGTAAAATCTTTTATCATATAAGGCATGTTCTATTTCTGAAAAAGATTGTATAAAAGATTTTACAAAAGATTTTATGAAAGATTTGATAGGAAATTTTACCGTGTAATTGGGGCTTATGGAGGGTTAGATGCAATTACCTAGCAATTTCCAAAAAAATAGTTTTTGAGCTAGTTATGTGACTGATAATATACGGTTTTAATATTCTTTCATCACAATAAAATGTAAAGTGCAGGAAAAATTATCTTCCCTTCAAAACGTGGATGAAAACTGATTTCAAAGGCAGTTTGTATAGGAAATTCAAGTGTTTTAAGAGTTTTCTCCGAACTAAACAAAGTGCAGATGGCTCGGTTTTGTATCTAACCTCCTCATATCGTGTGGTGGTCGTGGAGTAAAAACTCCCTATACTTGATGCATGCATCCATAAGTTAAAATACTTTTGGAATAATTAGCATTAATAAAATAGAGCTAAAAATATTATATTATGTCATACTGTCATTATGGGTTTTATCGAAAATCGATATTTCCACAATGCATATTAAAAAGAAAATTTGTATCATTCATATTATATTAATAAGCCTAAGCTGATTAATAAAATAAATAAAATTGGCATGTAATAGACAAATGTATCTATGTATAATGCAATGGAACACAATACAATACAATTCAATAAAATATAATCAAAATATTTTAATATACTATAATACAATATAATATATTATAATACAATACACTACAATACAATACAATACAATACAATGCAATGCAATACAATACCTTGATCGTCTTGCTGATATGGTAGTTCAGTCCACCATCGGTAGCGCCCTCGCTTAATTGTATCGTTTTACCTTTCCAGTTCTTGTCTGGACCTAGGATGGTCCAGGATATATCTGGTTTCGCTGCGTTTAACGTTTGGATGCTGATCACGCCTGGTTTACCGCTGTTGAAGCCAGACAGTGTGTACGCTTTAGGTCCCTGAGGCTCATCTGGAGCTAGAAATATTAGAACGTTTGCATTTTCCAGCCAGATGATTGTGTTTAAAGAGTAGATCAACAGTTGAGTTGTCAGTTTTTCTTTACAGAATATGTCACTCGTACGTAGGGGTGTTCACGATTACGATTAAATCGATTAATCGATTATTGATTTTAAGTCGTTTAATCTGATTTGATGATGAATAATCGATTAGAAGAAAATGCCGCCAATAATTTCAAATTTAGTTTCTTCTTTTTCCGTTAGAGCTCCTCACTACTCTGTTTTTAGTTTTCACTGATTTCTGAACATACCCAATCCAAAATGGCTGCCATCGGCTTTAGTTCATATTGATAATTCTGATATTTCTTTGTGTGCGTCTTATTTTGTCAAAATATTCATGTTTCGAGTGAATTTTATTAAACGCCCTTCCAATTTCTCATTCTAATTACCAATTACAGTAATACTTTTTGCATTGAGGCGTACTATGGCGTCTTGAAATGAACTTCCCAAATAATTGAGGTTAATATGGCCGTAACAAATGAGACGATGCCCTTCCTCTTTGTGTTCCCACTCTTTATAATATCAATACGATTTAATCCGATTAATCATCGATCGTTTTCAAAAAATAATCAATGAACACCCTTACTCGTACGTATGATATTTTATCAATGCTATGTCTACACAGCAAATTAAACAAGTTTACTGTCTAATACTATTAAAAACAGAGGCCAATTCTTGAGATTCACGTTTTAAAACCGTTTTATGTTTGCTTTGGCTAATGCCTAGTTGTCAACTTTATTACGTTTATAATATTAAATTACGGGAACGTTTTCAAAACATGTGATGCATTCCCAATAAGTGCAAAATCAATCAAAAGAAAACTTAATTTATGCTCACCTTGAAAGCCAGTGTTGCCTGGAAAACCGTGATAGCCTGAATCGCCTGGATAGCCGTGATAGCCTGAATCGCCTGGAAACTGTGAATAGCCTGGATTGCCTGGACGTCCTTGGTGTAATCTTACTTGCACTTCCAGAACTGTTTCCAGAACCACTGCTACACCAAACAGTAACCTAGCGAACTTCATGACTAAATCTACCAAAACATTCAACTTCGTCTGATGCCAACCCGTCTACGTATAAACTACTACGAACTATGTGTTGTTTTAACGAAATATAACAAACAAAGTCGACAATCGGTCTATATTATCACAGCGATATGATATCACAAATGGCCTTGGCCACACTAAACACTCCGTTCTGTGACATCAAACAGCTAAAAAATACTTCACAATAACCGGTATAAACATACTTTAGGATTAACAAAATATTAGAAATAATTAAACAAGCGTAGCGAACATCTTTACGGGACTATTAAAGCACTATTATAATTAATAAACTACATAAACTATTACAACGGAACAGGTTGGGTGAGTGGTCAATGCTCTGAACTTGTATTCCGGAGGCCCGGGTTCGATTCCCGCGGCCGTCCTTCCTGACTGTTTTGTTTCCGTGGTTTTCCCTCAGTCGACAGGCAAATGCTGGGAAGGTACCCTACTAATAGGCCACGACCGCCTCCTTCCCACCTTCCATCCTTACCTACTCTTCACCATCATCTCCCAATCATCATCATAATCATTCATCCGCGCCATTATAGCCTCGCTGCAGAACAGTGCGACGTTAAGCCCCAGACAAAAAAAAATATTGCCCAGGGTACACTGTTCATCTTATCGTTTCGAATATCACACAAACTTTATAAGATCTGTCCCAAGTTTGCTTTTTGAACGAGATCCTGTGATTGAATGAAAATTAGCAATGAATCTTCTCTACCGATCATCATAAAATTTGGCGTGGCGTTAACGAATTTTGCTCACGAATTTTGATATCAGCTCATAGCTGGCCGCTTGTTTTAGAAATGACATCATTGATATGATAGCCAAGTTCTGCCTGATATAAAACAATTATTTAATTTGATAATATTTGTGTCTTTCTTTCTATTATTTTTCTTTCACAACTGTATAGGTATTTAAAATACACGATTGAAATATTCGAATGATTGAAATATTAATTTTTCACCCCAATCAAAATAAAGAAGATTATAATGTCTGTTACTATACAACAACCGGGGTGATGCGCAACTGCCCTATATTTAGGGGTTTGCAAAATTTTAATTAAAATGTTTACCAGTGGTCGACAACCTTTTTTGGTGAAGGAGGCAATTTCCAAAAAATTAATAAATTAGATAATAATTGGAGCCGCAGTAGAGGCGATCAAATATAATACATTCCAAAAAAATGAATTACTAGTTTATTTTGACGAAGCCTTCCAGTTGTTGCCCCGCAGGGCGATTTTTAAAATTTCAACAATTTAAAAGTGATTCTGGTACTCTAAAATGAACAAACAGCATAAAAAACATATAATTGTTGGCCCGCAGGGCGCTTTTTTTCGATTTTAAAAATGTCCGTGTCCAGGTCTATATTTAAATTATAAAGAGCTTTTCAAGAACCACCAATAGTCAAGTAATTGTGTGATTATACCCACCACTAATTGCAACAGAAAGTTTCAATACAAGAATCGATTCAGAAAAAGTCCTCTACAACATATCAAAAATCGCCCAAAAATCGCTGTACGGAAAAAGGGTTTTAATGGGTGCGTTAAGTTGGCCCCCCCAATGTCGAATTTTTCATTTTTTTCAACACAGGAATTTTGCACCAATTATGCATCATTTTGCACCACCAAATTAGAATTTTGCACCACAACCACTAAAAAGTTATTCAATAATCAAAATGGGGGGGCCAACTTAACGCCAGCCCCCCCAATTTCGATTTTTTGAATTCTGACAACGCAGAAATTTTGCACCAATTATGCACCATTTTGCACCACCAAATTAGAATTTTGCACCACAACCCCTAAAACGTTATTCAATGTTCAAAGTGGGGGGGCCAACTTAACGCCAGCCCACCCAATTTCGAATGTTTGAATTCCGACAACGCAGGAATTTTGCACCAATTATGCACCGTTTTGTACCACCAAATTTGAATTTTGCACCACAACCCCTAAAAAGTTATTCAATGTTGAAAGTGTGGGGTGAAACACCAACATCAGCCCCCCACATATCGATTTTTTTCAATATGACTGCTCAGGAGTTTTGCACCAATTATGCACAATTTTAAAAAAACATTTTTGAATTTTGCACCCCAACCCCTAAAAAGTTATTTAATTTTAAAAGTGTAAAACCTTCAAAACACACCCCCAAAAATTGATTTTTTAAATTCTGGCAATGCAGAAAAATTACACTAATTATGCATCACATTTTATCATAATTTTTAAATTTTGCACCACAACCCCTAAAATGATATTAAATAACTGACATATAGGAGAGAGGATTAGCCTAAAAATAGCGCATTTAGAGATGTTAGCACCAAAATGGGCACACTTGTACAGAAAAATAAACTATTCCATATGGCCCGAGGAGGCCTGATAAATCACCGTCTCTCTCCGCCAGTTGAGTGCTAACTTCAAACTTTGGGAGTAATTTGTGCCCAATGCTGGGAATAAGTGACGTACCTAAGTATAAGAAGTGCCATGCTTTATTTTGAGAAATAAAGGATCTAAATACTGTATCTCGATACAGTATGGGGTTCTATCTGGACGCAAGGGAGTCCGCAGGATTTCTGCCAAGAGAGGGCAGGCTAGGAATGTAAACTTCCGCGAGCCAACTGGGTCGTGGGGGCGCAAACCACACCTCGCCTGCCGCACAGGACATTCTCGGTTTTTGGGCTCTTTTAAGCCAATTTTGAGAAGTTATGAGGTGTATTTTGTTTGAACATTTTTTTTATTATAATTTAACATTATTAGAGTAGTGGCGGGCATGCCCCCACCTTGCCCCGCAAAACTATTTTTGTTTTTTTGACACTTTAATATGAGTTTTTTTTTAAGTTTTTGAATACAAAATGAAACTATACCTATAACACCACCAAAAATGTATGTTTTCCTGAGATCCACTTGGGGGGAGCAAGCGCCCTCCTCCCCCCCCCCCCCCCACCTTGTTGACGTCCATGTCTGGCTCTCTATCTGGACTCTCAGGACGCTAGTATAGTATCTATCTATAATTAGTAGTAATCTACATACAATACTTGTATCAATACTTGTATCTCGCAATGCAGTCCAGTAAATTTAGAGAATAGATAATAGTTATAATTTTATTATGCTGTTAAAATTGTTACGTTCATAATTTCAAATGTTCACCAAAAAGATAGATGTGCGATTTTATGGAGAGAACGAAAGATCTCCATAAAAAACACTCCGTGTAAAAATTCCAGCCAAGTCTCTTAAACTGAAAAAAAAATAAGAAATCTAAAAATTCAGCACTGAATAGTAGTGATATCAAAAAATTTGCCAAGTCAAAAGTTTTCAAAAAATTCTTTGCGCATCGTGCATTATAAATAGTATATAGAAGTAGGCCGTACATCAAATATACTCAACTATACATATAATATATCTATAATGCACTAAAAAAACGATGCGCCAAGTATTTTTTGAACAGTTTTGACTTAGCCAATTATTTGATATCAGTACTTTTCAGTGTTGAATTATTAGATTTCTGACATATATTTTTTTTAGTTGAGGAGACTTGGCTGGTATTTTATGGGGATACATATTACTTGGAACTAGTTAGGTATAATTCAATGTGTCATTAAAATATTTCTACAATTATTTGGGATTAAAAAAAAACAAAAAAACAGAGGTCCGTGCCAAATGAGCTTAAAGGAGACGCTCGCTCAATATTTAAATTAAATCTTCCCCCTGGCAAATCCTTGCCACGCCTTATAGCGGAAGTAAGTCATTTCAGATAAAACAAATATCATATCACGAATCTATGCAATTTTATTTATCGATTGAGTGCTTAAAACTTGAAATCACTTCATTACAGTGAAAGTTTAGTTGATATGAGGCAAAGGGTGAGATATTTGCACCCCTTTAAAATGTGGGGTGAATTTTAAAATTGTTAAATAGGTATATCATTCGTACCAAGATAGAATTTATGGCGATGTTAAGAGGTATTAATATTTTGTATTATTCCTTGGAATAAAATTTTAAAATCTCATCCCCTAACTTTGAACTCTTGCCAACCCTTAACGGGGGTAGGGCGCTACATAAAAAATATCATGACATGAATCTATGTATTTTATCTATCGATTGAATACTTAAAACTTAAAAAAAATCATCATTGTGGGGGATAGAAAATATATGGCATAGTGTTAACTTGTACCACCCTCTTAAGTCCATGTTCCACTATACAATTCAAATTGGTCAATTTCAATCATTAGCCAATTGGATTTCAGAGTTTCATTCAAAACAATATTTCATTGGCTAGAATGTTAAATTGTTCAACTTGAATTATATAGTGGAATATGGACTTAACCAATTTTCTGCAAAATAAAAGTTTGTATAATATTTGAACCTTTTTACAATTTATAATTGTACAATGCATTGGAAATAATATTTTTATGTAATATCTACCATACATAGCCACCCTACCATCCCAAAATAGGAGATGTTTTTTAAGGCCTTCTCGGGCCATATCGAATAGTTTATTTTTCTGTACAAGTGTGCCCATTTTGGTGCTAACATCTCTAAATGCGCTATTTTTAGGGTAATCCTCTCTCCTATATGTCAGTTATTTAATATCATTTTAGGGGTTGTGGTAAAAAAATTAAAAATTATGATAAAACGTAATGCATAATTAGTGTAATTTTTCTGCATTGCCAGAATTAAAAAAATCAATTTTTGGGGGTGTGTTTTGAAGGTTTTACACTTTTAAAATTAAATAACTTTTTAGGGGTTGGGGTGCAAAATTCAAAAATGTTTTTTTAAAATTGTGCATAATTGGTGCAAAACTCCTCCGCAGTCATATTGAAAAAAATCGATATGTGGGGGGCTGATGTTGGTGTTTCCCTCCACACTTTGAACATTGAATAACTTTTTAGGGGTTGTGGTGCAAAATTCAAATTTGGTGGTACAAAATGGTGCATAATTATAGAAAAAATCCTGCGGTGTCCGATTTAAAAAATTCGAATTTTGAGATATGCGTTAAGTTGGCCCCCCCACTTTGAACATTGAATAACTTTTTAGGGGTTGTGGTGCACAATTCAAATTTGGTGGTGCAAAATGGTGCATAATTGGTGCAAAATTCCTGCGTTGTCGGAATTCAAAAATTCGAAATTGGGGGGGGCTGGCGTTAAGTTGGCCCCCCCACTTTGAACATTGAATACCTTTTTAGGGGTTGTGGTGCAAAATTCTAATTTGGTGGTGCAAAATGGTGCATAATTGGTGCAAAATTCCTGCGTTGTCAGAATTCAAAAATTCGAACTTGGGGGGGCTGGCGTTAAGTTGGCCCCCCCACTTTGAACATTGAATAACGTTTTAGGGGTTGTGGTGCAAAATTCTAATTTGGTGGCGCAAAATGGTGCATAATTGGTGCAAAATTCCTGCGTTGTCAGAATTCATAAATTCGAACTTGGGGGGGGGGGCTGGCGTTAAGTTGGCCCCCCCACTTTGAACATTGAATAACGTTTTAGGGGTTGTGGTGCAAAATTCTAATTTGGTGGTGCAAAATGGTGCATAATTGGTGCAAAATTCCTGCGTTGAAAAAAATGAAAAATTCGACATTGGGGGGGCCAACTTAACGTACCCGGTTTTAATTACTTTTTAAGTTAATTTCCCATGTTAATTCCATCTTGCAAAAAAAAACTTTTTTTCATGTAACTCCGATTTTGACGAAACTTGGCAGAATTGTTCACCATACTAAATAAACACAAATAGCTTTCTGAGCGTTTTCCTCTTAATCTCATCGTTTGGGAAGTATGGCCCATTGAAAAGTCGAATTTTAGTCAGTTTTCGTCGATTTGAGTGTAATTTGACGTTTTGCGAGGTCCATATTTACCAAACGATGAGATTGAGAGGAAAACGCTCAGAGAGCTATTTGTGTTCATTTAGGATGGTGAACAATTCTGCCAAGTTTCGTCAAAATCGGAGTTACATGAATTTTTTTTTGCAAGATCTAGTGGAGCAATCGCTCCACCCAGCCAAGTCGTACTGTACACTCACACTCACTCAACATACCGTAAATGCCTAATAAAATGAGGAGCCAGACCAACTACTTTTACTGTAAGCAACAACATGGCATTTTCGGCCTACTGGATCATAAAATTGGAAAATCTCACATTGTTGTAAAATATCTTAATTTTGAGCTATGGCCTACCCCACCACATATACCAAATTTGGGAACAATAGGCTATACCATTTGCGAGCTAGAGGGCCGAGAAAACAGTGAAATTACACCACTTTGATCTTTAGATGATTCAGATGATATCAGGAAACACCGCAATCACCGCCACAGCCTAAACGGCTTAGCCGATCGATCTGAAATTTTTACCACATGTGCACTTTTGGCGTCTGAGGTGCCTTTTTATAAAACCAACCGGTAGTCGCCATTTTGAAACCGGAAGTGACGTCATATCTCAAAACGGCTAAACCGATCGGAATGAAACTAGCGCCAAATGATTCAGACGGTCGTCTATATGGAATATCAGTAGTTAAAGTAGAGATGTACTATTACCGAAACCGGAAATGACGTCATGAAAATGAAGATCTAGATTTCAATGACCTCTTACTACAATAACTACATATTCAGAAGGCTTATAATGATATATAACATTTATAGAAATAAATTCTAGGTGGCAGTTATTTCAGTCGCCATTTTGAAAACCGGAAGTGATACCATATCTCGAAAACGGCTGGACTGATTGGAACGAAGCTTTCGCAATTCTTCATGGAATATCACTTTAAGCTTAGGTATATTGAGCACCAAACACAATTTTTCGTATTAACCAATTCGGAAATGGCGTATTTTTTAAAAGTATTTAGTCATTGTTGCTCCGATGTGTGTTACAAGTTGTGTAAATAAACTAAAAAAATAAGTGATATCCCCATAAAAAAACACTCCGTGTAAAAATACCAGCCAAGTCTCTTCAACTATAAAAAAAATAGAATAAATCTAAAAATTCAGCACTGAAAAGTAGTGATATCAAAAAATGAGCCAAGTCAAAACTTAATTTTAAAAACCAAAATATACTTGGCGCATCGTTTTTAAGGGCATTATAGGTATATTATATATAATTAGGTAGGTACATTTGATTTTTGGCATATGCTTCTATACTATTTATATACACGATGCGCCAAGTATATTTTGGTTTTTAAAATTAAGTTTTGACTTGGCTCATTTTTTGATATCACTACTTTTCAGTGCTGAATTTTTAGATTTATTATATTTTTTTTATAGTTGAAGAGAATTGGCTGGTATTTTTACACGGAGTGTTTTTTTATGGTAGAATTAACATGGGAAATTAACTAAAAAAAACGTTAAAATCCTTTTTCCGTACAGCGATTTTGGGCGATTTTGGATATGTTGTATAGGACACTTTTCTGAATCGAATGGTACCAAAAACGCTTCTGTTGCAATTAGTGGTGGGTTATGCTGATTTTTTCACTAGAATTACTGGACTACAAGGAACCGCAGGTTGCCGACCCCTGGTTTTTACCAAAAGTTCTACTTAATTATAGATTGTTTAGTACCTGAATTTCATTGTAATTTTTCATTGATTGTTATTTATTTGATATTTTGATTTTAGATTTAATGTCTCCTTCAAAAAAGTCATACGATTACCTTGTTAGCCTCTTCTTGAGATTTTCTCTAAATTTACCTAACCGTTAATCAGTAATAATTGATGATTATAATGGGACGTATCTGGTAATTTTTCAAATAACATTTTGTCAAGAATATTAAACTATACTTGTTTCTTTTCACAGCTTACGAAAAATATTTTTACAAAAATATATACACTTTTCTTGTATGTAAAAATAAGGTTAGCATCATGTCCTTATTATAACTTTCCTGTTGCAATAATGCCAATTGTTTAAAACGATGCGGAATTAAAGAAAATTAAATATAAAAACTATTTCATTGAAAACAAGAATGAAAAAAGAAACGTTTCTGCAAATCTCTTGTATTATTTTGTTTTGTAGGTATCTATACTGTTTCTATTTTTCCAGAACCTCATTTCATTTTCAGAACCTCCTGAAGTTTAACCGACTTTATTTGAACCAAAGTCTGCTCTTAAATTTCATAAGTTACTTATTTTTTCCAGTTAATATTACCTATAAAGAACACTCCGTGTAAAATTACCAGCCAAGTCTCTTACCTAAAAATGAAAGAGGATATCTAAAAATGCAGCATTGAAAAGTAGTGATATAAAAAATGGGCCAAGCCAATACATGATTTTAAATCCATATTACATACCTAAACACTCCAAAATACACATGAGTGTATGTCTGTTACTAACATGCAATGAGAAGCAAATAGTTCAATAATTTTTTTAACATAATTTAGTAGATCGTGCTAAGGTTCTAGCATAGCCATTGTATAGCCTAGGCTATACAATGTCTATGGTTCTAGGTATATTATTGCCGTGTTATAAGGAATGGTTCGATGTGAATTGAAAGTATCCGTGCTCGCTTATCAACATTTTACACAGAGCGTTTTCCTAGTTATTTTATTGGACAGTCTTAAGTTTTCGTTATAATTATTTATTTAACCATATTGGTGAACACAATCAACATTGGTCGAGTCAAAACAAGTAAAACAAATCATTACATTAACATTAACACAATACTTAATAAAACAACGTGAATAATAAAAACATTTGTGTACCATACATTTTCTTATCTTCCTTACTCCCTAATGTCTCTTCTAAGGAACACTCCTAACCATAATTAATATTTTTAAATTCTCTTCTTAAGATAATAAGATAAGATTTTTTGTGTCTTGGGCTTAACGTCGCACTGTTCTGCAGCGAGGCTAATGGCGACGGATGAATGATTATGATGATGATTGGGAGATGATGGTGAAGAGTAGGTAAGGATGGAAGGTGGGAAGGAGGCGGTCGTGGCCTATTAGTAGGGTACCTTCCCATCATTTGCCTGTCGACTGAGGGAATACCACGAGAAATCCCCAGTCAGGAAGGACGGCCGCGGGAATCGAACCCGGGCCTCCGGAGTACAAGTTCAGAGCGTTTACCACTCACCCAACCTGTTCCGTGATAATAAGCTAATAAGATAATTATCTTCTTAAGATAATTTTCCGTCGCCATTAGCCTCGCTGCAGAACAGTGCGACGTTAAGCCCCAGACAAAAAAAAATCTTTAGATAATGTCACTAATTAGTATTTGAACTAGCTTTCAAATCGACACTTGTACAAAAAAATTGTTAGAGATTGCAGTAAGACACGAAAAGATTATCTTCTAACACACAATGTTACCAGTAAAAAATTCTAGTTAAAACTGACATTTCTATCAAATAGCAACTTGTGCTAGTTCCTCTTTCAACAAACTTATCTTGGCAACTTCAACACATGACGCTCTATAGCAATACGATTGAATCTCTGACAGATGTGTGAATTCTCGATATTTTAGCGACGTATGCTTCTTGGTTGTCGCCAGTTTTAAACGTCGATTGATAAGAAAATATTCGTGCTTGGTTAAAAATAAATGTTTAGTGATAAAATCACGGAATTCTGACAAGTGAAAACTAATATATGAAATATATTTGTTTAGGTTTGTAATTTTTTTTTTAGATTTAAATAATTTTTTATGTTAATGTTAATTTTCTACATTAATTAAATGTGCGGCACAGCAAAAAGTAGTTTTTGGCCATTACTGCGATTTGAAAGTGACTGTTCCTCAATTTGTTATTGAGGCATGGAGTAGTTAAGCCCCTCAATGTTTTTTTATAAAGAATTTCTCCCTTCTCGTGTTGTCTATTTTCGTTATCGGCTGTTCTAAAAGGTAAACATTGTTGATAATTACTTATAACATCGCTTTAATTTTTGAACTATATTCAAATTATGAGATACGTGAAAAATAATTATCACAGCTAGTTTTTAGGTCAATATGAGCACCTACTATATAGAAAATGTCTATACCCAAATTGTTGAAATCTGAAAAAAAAAATGAGTTTCACAGTTTCCACGAGTTTGGCTCTATTAAGTGTTAATAGGTATGTTTTATTGTTTACATTACATTATATTATATTATATTATATTATATTATATTTAATAATATATAATATATTTATATATTTAAATTTAAATAATGTATATTATTATAATATAATTCTATTTATATTGCTTAGGTCGACTAAAAAATTTGCTACGATTATTATTTTTCGCGGATTTCATTATTTGATTGTTACAAAATCTATGACGATATGAGGAAATTTTATCTTTAATGATAACTTTGATTACATCCGTCTCTTATTTGTAATCGAAGAAAGACCTTATCGGTAGGTGACAGGCAAAGATGAACCCACTATAGCATTGCCAGGTATAGGGCGGCCCATGCTAGCGCGGGTTCATCTTTGCCTGTCACCGACCATAGGTGCAGTGCAATACAGTTTGATGAAAATTAAACTAGAAACGCCAGAAATGAGTAGAAAATTCATGTGTGCAATCGTCTTAATTTGAACAACATAACTAAATCGAACAGATGGTGATATAAGATACAGATATGCTAGATAATATCATAAGTACGCATTCGCTGTCTTTTTATAAGACGCTTGGCTAAATATGCAGCTTCCATTTCAGCGATCTTGTCAGCATTCTGCAGCTCATATTCTGTGGAAAAACAAAAGATCATTGAGTCACTAAGAAATAAAACTACTAACCCACTCCAAACTATGATTTTTTTTTATTGAACAGTTCTGAAGCGTACAAAGCCTTTTTTTATTAACAAGATATTGATAAAAATCGATTAAAAACTTTTCAAGTTAACTCAATACACATACATTGAGTTGATATATATCTACGTCCATGGCTTCTATAATTTCACAGAATTTCCTGTGAATATTGAAGTATAATTGAAAGAGTTTCACCTTCTCTTTTGGCTCGTTCGACGGCTGGATCGACGTCTTTCGTGTAGCATTGGTACCCTATCCCCCCAAACAAGATGAGGTTTATGAAAAGTGATGCGATTGCAACACCTAGGCAGGGGTTGCTGTCCACTTCGGGAGGTGTGTCTGGAAACATCGACAACAAGTAGAAAACAAGATTTTGACGCAGGACGTTAAGAGAACAAGATGGTTTAAATTCGTATATTGCAAATATTTAGAATTAAAAATATAGAATATAGTTGGAAGCGGTAGATATTTCTTCAAATACCCGTTACCCATAATATTATCTGATTATTTTTAATTTGGGTCACGCACTATTATGTATTTTACAGAAACAAAAATGGTCACTTAATTAAATAACAAAATGAAATAAATCAGCAGAGTATGTATATACAACTAAGTATACAAAATGTACTATTTTTCACTCAATATGTAACTTTATATACTGTTTATTGTCGATATATTAAATTGCATAGAACGCGTCACAATCTTGTATTATTTACCCTCAATATTTCACCTAGGGATGGAGAAAATATCGATATATATCGATATCAAAAACATATCGAAATATCGATACCTGAATATATTGAAATGTCGAAATATTGAAATATCGAAATATTGAAATATCGATATATTGCAATATCGATATATTGAGGCCTTACCGCATGTTACGATTATGTTCTTAATTGAAGTTTATACCTACTATGGCAAAATAATTCATATTTGCAGTGCAGCGTTTACAAGATGTATAGACAATTTCTCAGATTATTCTAATCTTCTTTCTTATCTGGCTAGTAAGTAGTGACCCTATATTTTGGAACGTCTGTGTTATTTCTTTTTAAATCTTTTTGTAATTCCTACCAGTTTTAGGAGCAATTTAATACATTCATGCGATATATCAATATTTCCATTCCTATACATCTAAATATATTATTTTAATATATCAATATTTCGATATATCGATATATCAATATTTCAATTATTATTATTATTATTATTATTATTATTATTATTATTATTATTATTATTATTATTATTAAGTCTATATTCTCAACAGAGCCAGGCTCCACTAGTGAGAATGTAATATAGAGAAGGGAGGAGAGGAAACCCGGTACCGGCATGTAGCCTACTCCTGACGAAAGATACCAAGGGGACCAACGGCTTAACGTCCCTTCCGAAGGACGGTGTGACATTCACAGCACGGGCCTCCACAACCCGCGCCGTCGAGAGACTGATAACAGGTGAAGGGAGGTCGTCACACTAACCCCCAAACACCCCAGTCTCTCTGACCCAACGGCAGCAACCTGGCAAGGCAGAGTTGAATGGTCACCCATCCAATCGCTGACCGCTCAATGTTGCTTAACCTCGGTGATCTAACGAGAACCGAGGTATACAACACACCAGCCGTTGGGAGTGATATTTCGATATATCGATATCAATATTTCGATATATCGATATATCAATATATATCGATATATAAATGATATCGATAGTCGATATCACAATCCAAGTTCGCTCCATCCCTAATTTCACCTGCCTTCTGTATGCTTTATCAGGAGTTTTACATAGTTTGACAGATATTAAACAATGATTGAACAATTGAAAACACATCCAACGGGCTTACAAATTTCAATACTTCAATAATAAATAACAGTTTGTGAACACACAGTTTGTAAGTATGTATAATGCATTTACACTAAACAAACATTCAAGAAAAAATACATTTTAAAGTTTAAAATAAATAATACGATACATACATGTAGGACAGATCCTTGGTAGCGGTGGTGGGTCCGATTCTATTGATATTTGGTACTGTTCTCTACCATCATCACAAGGTGCATCCAGATGGAATGTATTGTAGTACATATCATCTTCAGAAACTTGGTTGATCAGCAAAGTTGTAGTCCATCCAGGACTAGTCTGGAACTTTAGGAAAAACATGTGGGATGAAGTCTAGATGAATAAAATTAGTTGGTTTAGTGAAACTAACGTGAAATAGACCACATTTTAAATTATCTAGTTAGCTCTGCTTTTCAAAAAATTTCATATGCAGTACCGTGATCCTAATATCTATTCATGTAATGATCCATTGTTGAAAAACACTAATAGATATGAGACTCACCGTACAGCATATGAAATTTTTGGAAAAGCAGAGCTATCTAGATAATTTAAAATGTGGTCTATTTGGTACACAGAAAATCAAAAAAATATTGTTGAGTCATGAATATTATCCGAATAATACCTAAGCATTATTATCATAATTAATAAATAAATAAATTATGGCCTTTATGAAAGTCAATCGAAGGCTCGTCATGTCAACAATGCATATTAATAATAAAGCAGTCCATACTTCCCAATTTAGGGGTGAATTGTGAAAATTGTGATACAAGCATGAAAATTTGTGTACTTACTTATTTGACCATGAGAAATTCCAAGCTGAGTTTCTGGAACTTTCTGAGTAATTAATAGTTAATGAAATCATATTTTTATTTAAATGTCAAATTAAACGCTGTTTTCAAGTTATTTAAACACAGAATATAAGTATTTTGACAGCAATCAGAGCCTTTTAGATTTTCATTCTTTATGAATGAAAGTCCAAATTAAGGTTGGAGATTGACTTTAATTTCTTTATTATTTAATTGAAGTCTGAATAAATAAAATTTTAATAATAAAACAAGATGGTTTATATTTAAAATAGTTATCATATGTAATATTCAATTTGCAATTTCTAAAAAGCCGCCAATTACTTGTATTATTTGACATTTAATTGTTTAATTAAATTACAAAATTACTCCGAAAGTTGCTGGAATTCAGCTTTGGTCCATACATTTTCGGATTTCTCATGGTCGAATTAGTAAGTACTAAACACATTTTCATGGTTCTATCACTGTTTGCACAATTGTTGCAAGTATGGACTGCACAATACTAAAAATTAATTAGACAGTCACATACTAAACTCACTAATTACTTAAATTGATAAAATGACACTTCAACAAAACATTTATATAATTTACTACGATCTGGATCAAATTTTATAGAATTGGTCACAAATCCAAAGTAACACCAAAGAAAACGTGTTTCTTGGTTTTCCAATTCATTTAATACTTTCAAGCTAGATGCTATCAAAAAATTAAATTTTGAACATCAGCCCTTCACTTGAACTTTTTATCTTATTTTGCACCGACGAACTCAGGAGCATCGTCACCTTTAAGTTTTGGTAATTTATTATTGGGGATGTGACATGTTACAATCATACACTACCCACAAAAATATAAATATATTTTTTTGGAAAGGTTAAATTTTTCAGATATAAGTCACTCCAATGTACAGACTAGAGTAGGTTTTTAATATATCGTCAAATGCATTGTTGAAAAATGTTATCAATGGAAAAATATACACATTTAAAAAAACATACTATATAGGTAATGGGTAAAGATTTCGTGGTAAAATATTTTTTGTTATTTGAATTAATGAAAGTAACTTATAGGGTATGAACCTCTAGAAAATAAATTAATAAAGTATAATCAAAAATAATATACATTATTTTTATATGTTATAACAGTGATAATGGTTCATACCACACCTACTACACTACACATACACTTACTCTTACACTGTGTGCAAGAAACACAATTCACATTACCTTGGTCGACTTCAAGACATGGAATTTCAGCCCATCATCAGAACCGCCCTCGCCTAACTGTCTAAAATCATCTGACCAGTTTGGACCATTGACCGACCAGGAGACGGTTGGTTTAGCCGAGTATGACGTTCGAATGCGAATCACGCCAGGTTTACCGATGTTAAAGCCAGACAGAACCCTGTGCCGGATTTCATCTGGAGGTAGAAGATTCAGAACGTTTGAATGTTTTCCTTTCAGAGGATTGAAGTTTGTAAGGTGGTGCAATTGCGCGAGCGATTTTGCCGCGTTTTGCAGGCACTTTTTTTTGATACGATTGGAGACAAAATGGGTTGACGAAATGAATTGAAATGTTAACCATGATTAGATAAAAGACAAACTTAGGGTTATCCCTTGGTACATTTTTTATTTATTGCTTCGTTCATTAGTAATAATTAGTTGTATTTTGGTGAAAAATTGTATATTTCTTGTCTCAATGGATGCCGTATGAAAATAATTTTAAAAATTTGCTAAGGGTTAACCCTAATTTTTTCATTTTTTAAATTTGGGATCACGGGTATAGTCTCCAATCTTACCCGTGAATCGTTTTGCGCGGTTTTGTTGAATAAACGGCGCTTAATTATAATGCAAGAAGCAAAAATAAAAAAGTTCTCCTAATATACAATCAGACTGATCATGTGAACATCCTATAAAAGTTACACCCACTTATGAGACAATTTATCCCTCTCAATTTTCTAAAACGGCTGAGCGCTAGTGGTGCAAGTGCTCTGCCAATTTAGCAAATTGGGAGAGAAAAATTGTTTCATAAGTGGGTGTAACTTTGATAGGATGTTCACATGATCAGTCTGATTGTATATTACAATTAGTAGCACTTTTTAAATTTTACTTAATGCCTTGGTACTAAGGCGCTGGTTATTCAAGAAAAAAGCGCAAAAGTATGAAATTTCCGAAAAATTGATCTAAAATGTTTAATCATAATGAGATAAAAGACGAACTTTGGGTTATTTATCACTTTGGCCAATTTAAAATTAAATTTCATAATGCACCCAGCGAGCCAAGAAAATATAAAAATATTCAACAAAAACCAGCTAATTATTACTAATTAACAAAGCAAAAAATTAAAAATATACCAAGTGATGACACTATAAATTTATCAAATCATCAAATCATTTCGTCAGCCCATTTTGTCTCCAATCGTATCCAAAAAAGAGCCTGCAACAAGTGGAAAAATCGCTCACAAATCGTCACATAGCTGACCAAAATCTTTCTGAGGGACAGATGATTCAATAAATAAGAAATAAGCAGTCATCATCTTTGTTGATATCATATCCCTATTTTCTTTGATACCATTGTAAAAGAAAAATTTCACTATGAGTATTAAGAATGTTGATTTTAACATGTCTATTATATACCGTATCCATTGTAATCTGAAGTGTAGGTACTTAAATAACAAATTGCTAAATAAAATATATCAATCAATCAATTTCTGTATTCTTTATATTATCATGTTTTCAAAAGTTTCATGACTAGGAATTTAAAAATGGCCTATCGCCTAGCAAACTAAACAAGATAAAGGTATGTTACCAAAGCAACCAATGACCAATTCTTGAGATTCACGTTTTGAAACCGTTTACGTTTGATAATTATTGTCGAAAACGTTGAAGGCTAAGGAATTGTCAACGTTTAAAATAATGAAGACGTGAACGGTTTTAAAACGTGAAAGTTCAATAATCGTCCCCCAGGGTAATACAACTACTCTACAAAAGTAAAGTGCAAGAAGAGTTACAAAGACTCAATTTATACTCACCTTGATACCCAGTATTGCCTGGATCGCCTGGATTGCCTGGATAGCCTTGATAGCCAGTATTGCCTGGATAGCCTTGATAGCCTAAATAGCCTGAGTTGTGTGAGTTTCTTGGACGGCCTTGGTGTAATCTAACTTGGACTTCAAGAACTGTTGCAAGAACCACTGCAACACCAAACAGTAATCTCACGAACGTCATTCCAATATGCAGAAGACTCAACTTCGTCTAATGGTAACACGGCTACGTATAAACTACGTTCTGTTTTAACGAAACATAACCAACAAAAAGGCGACTTTCAGTCTGCATTATCACAGCGATATCTACAAATTAAATTGCTATCTACACGCCATATGTTAGCACACTAATTTGTATGACACAAATAACCTTGAATACTGAATGCTATTAAATAAGATATATAATACATAAACAACCAGGGACTAGAACCCAAATGAAAAAAGGTTTAAGTTCCGGTTCCATTTCGGTTCCATAAGTGTTCCAATCGGTTCCACCAAATTAAGACATAAATACATTTCTTTTAATCAAAATTTGGAACATTAATTTGACTCGGTTATCATTTATTTGAAAAACTGTAAATGGTAGTATAATTTCAGTTTTTGAATGGCAATAAAGTCAAAATTCTATGAAATGAATTATTTAAAGAACCCTTATATAACCGTTATGGAACCCAAATTATGTTTAATATTGAGTTACAGTCTCTGTAAACAACCCCTCTAAACTAGCATAAAATGTTTGAGATTTGATTATACAAGCGTGGCGAGCGTCACTGCTGTATACTATTATTGGACTTTGTGTGTTTTTAGTTTCTTTGGAGGCATTACCCAGGGCAGTCTGCTCAACCAATCGATCTGTAAAATGCTCTAAAGTTGTAACAGCGTTCCCAGATTTATTTTTGAACGAGATCCAGTGATAATTGATAATTATAAAATAAAGTTATTTGTGAAAATATGATGTATAGGTAATATCAAATTTTTAAAATGTGTTATTACTTTGGATTTTTTTTTAATGATATTATTTTTCTTTCCTTGGTAAAAAAAAATATGAAGATGTGATTACAATTTATCTGTTAAAAAAATAATTCAATTTATGGTTTTCGTGTGTTTTTACTACGAGATTCAGCAACTTTAAACTCACTTTCCCGTGTTATTTTTTCAAGCGTTTTTGTATATTAAAATCCCAACTACATTTTAATCTTTGCAGCTATTGATCTGATATTTTTAAGTGTATTGAAAACTTATTAATTTAATACATTTAATCAGTAAATTTTTTTTTTTTTTTTTTTAATTATGGAGGGTTAAATGTAGGTATACTTAGCACTTTTTCATTCATTACATCAAAAATATTGTAAACAAAGTAATTTTTAACTTATAAAATATTATAATTATTATTATTATAAATATTATAGATCTCGTAAAATCACTTATGGAATTTTAGATAGAAATGTTTAATGCGGGATATGAAACAAAAATCGAACGCATTTTTATAAAACAATTTATTGTGTATTTATTGTTTTGCAAATTGTATGATATAAATCGTTGTGCAGTTACCAATGAAACAATAATTGTGTTTTCTTACTAGTGATCATTTGGTTTATCATAAAGATCATTATTAATAAATGGAGCGAAATTGGAAGTGGACGAAAATAAGAAATAACTCAAAGTGTCGTGGTAAATCTTGATTCATATAAAATTGAAAATTTAAAAGATATTGAAACTTTACTGTCCTGAATAAAATCTGAGAGTTTTCTGACTACTTTAGTAGTAACATATTATGTTAACGGATATTTTAAAGAGACAATCAACTTTTGAAAATATCAGCTCCCGAGTTTCTTCATAAGGTCTGTGAAAATATTGTACCCACTGCAATTTCGAAAATATTATAAAAAATACAAAAAAAAATTATAATATTTTCGTAATTTTGAATTTCCTTGTGGTGGTTTTTAATGTCGTGTTCATGTTATTAAAATTAGGTTCTGAAAATGAATCTGCTTTATGGGATAAAAGAGAAGCGTTTTCAATTCAATGATACTTTTGGATTAGTTTTCATTTCGTGGCAAACCTTTTAAGCCATGATCTAGGATGCATTTAGCAGTTTTCTTTCATCTTTAGTTTAATAGGTTAATTAGAATATGGTTTCAATCATTAGTAACATCCAAGCTATAACAACTGGGGCGGGTGATCAATTGGATCAACTGAATGTCATGACACTATAATAATAATAATAATATCTGACCTCACTATTGTGATAAGTCCGTCTATGAGAAACAATTAAAATAATCAATAACCCACTATTAGCAAAACACGACGAACATATCGTCAGCTAGAAACACTTGAAGGGAAGTTTATTTCAATGGCCTTTGAAGTGAGCACAAAAACCAGAAGTCCGCATTCCAAAAGTGTTCTACATGTACAGGAATATTCCGATTGATTAACATGAAATAAAATATCAGTTATGATTTCAAGGAGAATATAACTTAAAGATGAAAATTCTTTTGACCACTTCTCATTTAACACGCATAATGATAAGCACATCTTTGACATCCTTAATATACAGTTGAGAACCAGTTCAACACTTATTATTATGTGCCAAAAAATATTTATCAATACGATAATTTAATAATATAATAAATTACATTGGATTTACATACAATTTAAATTAATATTTAGGTATGTTGAGAGTATGTTCTAAATAATAACAAATTAAATAATAATTATACATTATCTATGTTATAATAGGGAAATTGCATGTTTTTATAAAAATTGTATTGTAAAATAACAACATACTTGTTGGTAAAACACACTGTTTTTACACTCAAAATTTTTAATTTCATTCAAAAATATTAAATTTAAAATCAGTGTAAATTTGTGCGGGAAACGGTGCTGGTGAATGACATCATTCACAGGAATACCGTTTTCCTGCCCAAATGTCATCTGAATTTAAATTTCATATTAATCAATGGAAATTTGCACAAATGTTTGTGAAAAAAAGCGTATTTACTAGCATTAATGTTCATTTTTACATAATGTACAAAACTGCTATGAAGCTATCTTAGTAATATCAGCTGGTGTCTGTTGTGTTGGTATTGGAACTTGTAGCGTTACTATTGTTGTAAAGTTGGTGTAAATGTGACGTCACATCCATATCTTCCTTCCTCATAGCTTTTCTACTTGGTTCCGAGACCCTCCGCTGCGGCAGGACAGCGCTGGCGTCGCTTGGTTTCTGGAAGAAATTATATCATGTTGGTTATGCAACCCGCAGTACAGAGGTGTGATGGGTGTTGCCTAACAAGCAGGCGATGAGAGTTTATACTTGAAAGTAAATGTGTACTGTAATTCCATCCTTCGTATATTACAGTCGGACAGTTTAATGATGGATGGAATGTTTGTGTACTCGTGTGACTTGGCTGGCGTAGAGCCACCGCTCCACTAAATATATTTTGAATGTACTACATGGCAGATTGATACTTATATAACAAAGGTAGTTGGCTTAATTTCTCGTAGATTTAAGTACTAAGTTTTTAAATATGTTTCTTCCCTTTTCTTCTCTTCTCGAAGCCGTGGAGCTCTTTTTATATAGATTATGACAAAATGCCACAAATAATGTGTGAACCAAAAATTGTACTTCATGCGGTAAAGAAATTAAACTTGAAGATGGTCAAGTTGAACTTGAAGTGGTTGGTTTTAAACTTACAATGCAGTTTGTAATTTCGAAGGGAAAAAAATATAAAAATCTTAAAATTTCTATAAAATATTTAAAATGTGTTTTTGTTACTCAGTAGTAAACAACTTAAAATAATAGAAATTCCTTACTAGCTATAGACCACTTTAAAAATTATCAATGTGGCTCTGCTTTTTGACAAAAATCATATGAGGTTTGATATCCAGGTCCCCTTGTAATGGGTTTCAACAATGGGTAACACATTACAAGGGGACCTGGAAATCACACTGCATATGATTTTTGTTAAAAAGCAGAGCCACATTGATAATTTTTAAAGTGGTCTATTGAGTGTTATTAATTCATTAATTCGATGTTCCTTCTTTCTTGAGGTTATATTTACCCCATAAAAAACACTTCGTGTAAAAATACCAGTCAAGTCTCTTCAACTAAAAAAAAATATGAAATCTAAAAATTCTGCACTGAAAAGTAGTGATATCAAAAAATTAGCCAAGTCAAAACTTTATTTGAAAATCAAAAAATACTTGGCGCATCGTGTACATAAATAGCTTGGAAGTATAAGCCAATTATAAATTATAAATAAAATATACATATACATAGTATACCTATAATGCCCTAAAAAAAACGATGCGCCAAGTATTTTTTGATTTTCAAATATAGTTTTGACTTGGCTAATTTTTTGATATCACTACTTTTCAGTGCAGAATTTTTAGATTTCATATTTTTTTTTAGTTGAAGAGACTTGGCTGGTATTTTTACACGAAGTGTTTTTTATGGGGATATCACTCCTTTTTTTAGTTTATTCTAACAACTGAAGAAATGAACAATTACTAAATTCTTTTAAAAAATCATCACCCTTTACAATTTCGTTACCACTAATGAATAGCAGTATGGTCCTAAATAATTGCTTTAAATGATCTTTCACGAAGAATAGCAAAGGTTTCATTCCAATCAGTCAACCCAGTTCCGAGATATGGAAACACTTCGGTTTTCAAAATGGCTGCTGAACTTTCTGCAATGCCACATAGAATTTATTTCTATAAATGATGTGTATCATTTTAAGCTTTCTGAATATGTATTTATTGTATAGGAGGGAATTATAATAATTTATACATTTGAATGACGTCATTTCCGGTCTCATAAATAGGAAAATTCTATTTGTACTGTTCATATTCCATAGAGATGGCCATCCGAATCGTTTGGCGCTAGTTTCATACCGATTTGTCTACCAGTTTTTGAGATATGACGTTACTTCCGGTTTAAAAATGGCGGCTGAAATCTCTGACCCCTTGAAGTATATTTGAAACATGATTATAATTTTATGAGCTGTCTCAAATAGTATATTTATTGCATCAAAATAAAAATTTGTGAGATTATTAAAATGTGTGACGTCATTTGCGGTTTAGGTATGGGAAACTGCAAATATTATTGATGATAATACATAAAGTTGACCGTCTAAATTGTTTTGTGCTGGTTTCGTTGAAATCTATTTAGCCGTTATTGAGATATGATGTCACTTCCGGTTTCAAAATGGCGGCTTCCGGTTGGTTTTATAACAAGTCACATGAGACGTCAAAAGTACATACGTTACATAAATATCAAAATAATCGGATCAATCTTTGTTGCCAAAAAGCCAATCGATGTATTTCAAATTTCATTACGTCATTTCCGGTTTCTTTAACATAATGTTTAGTCTTTTGCTACTTATCATGCATATAGATGACCGTCTGGATCGTTTGGCGCAATTTTCGTTCCAATCGGTCTAGCCGTTGACGAGATATGACGTCACTTCCGGTTTCAAAATGGCGGCATAAAACCAGTTATAGCAAAAGGCACCTCAGACGCCAAAAGTGCATATGTGGTAAAAATTTTAAATCAATCGGTTTGGCAGTTTAGGCTGTGGCCTGTTTACCGGATTTAAATTCCAGGAGACTACTACTACTGAGATTATTATTATTATGAAAACCGCCCTAAAACACTGTTTTCACGGCCCTCTAGCGCGCAAAGGGCGTAACCTATTGTTCCCAAATTAGGTATATGTTGTAGGGTGGGCCATAGCTCGAAATTAAGATATATCGCAACAATGTAAGATTTTCCAATTTTAAGATCCAGTAGGCCGAAAATGCCACTTTGATGCTTACAGTAAAAGTAGGTTTGCTCCAGCCTTTTTAAATGAGTGTGTGCGCGCGCCGTACGACTTGGCTGGCGTGGAGCGACCGCTCCACTAGATAAATAATTACAATGTTAAGACTTTTCACTCAAGAGTTTTTAATATTTATTGAAATATTTCGGCTTTTTTTACAAATGCCTTCATCAGTCAATAATACTATAAAAACTAAACTGACAAGCAAGATCTAAACAAAATTTATAGGCTTCCTTAAAATATGTAAAACAAGGTCAATGAACTTAATTTACAAAATTTCCTAATTTACTCATTATTGGATTCTCAAATTTCTAATTTGAATTGTGATTAAATTTAAAAATAACTTGGTCTTTGATAGTTTCAACCCAATAGTTTCAATTTGACAATATTTGGGTTGAAACTATCAAAGACCAAGTTATTTATAAATTTAATCACAATTCAAATTAGAAATTTGAGAATCCAATAATGACTTAATTAGGAAATTTTGTAAATTAAGTTCATTGACCTTGTTTTACATATTTTAAGGAATCCTATAAATTTTGTTTAGATCTTGCTTGTCAGTTTAGTTTTTATAGTATTATTGACTTATGAAGGCATTTGTAAAAAAAAGCCGAAATATTTCAATAAATATTAAAAACTCTTGAGTGAAAAGTCTTAACATTGTAATTATTTATTATTAATTCATGTTTACTGTTCGAAAAAAATCGTTAATTTATTTTAAAAATTATGGAAGAAGATAGAAATTGATAGATGCATCTATATTTACTCACCTCCCAAAACGTCACTCCCCCAAAACATTTTTTATAAATCCTTCTGTTCTTATATTGTATAAAATTATCAACTTATTATTTGCGTCGTTGAAATAATAACTTTTTGGTTGTAATGATGATTGGGAGACAACGAAAAAGGAAGAATAGTTAATGATGGATGGTAAGGAGGAGGTCGTGGCCTATTAGTAGGGAACCATCCCAACATTCGACTGATGGAAACCAGATCGAAACTGGCATCTTTACATCCGGATTCAGCCAATTCTTGCACAGAAGATTATATTCTAATCTTTATACATCGTGGAAATTGTATGTTTAAAAATTGTTAAATTCGTAAATATATTATTAAACTCTATTTGGTACCTGTTGATTCCCCATCCTCAACAAAGTAGATCTCCAATTCTCCAACCAGCTATTTGAAATCTTATCTACCGAGCCACCGGGAGCAGCGTATCTCTTCTTCGAGTCCGCCTTGTTGGCGACAGGTAGCGCCATCGCACCGACCGAGCCGCCGTCACTGTTGCGTCTCCTCTTCGAGTCCGCGGTGTTGCCGATAGGTTGCGTGTTAGTCTGCGGGCCGAGTTCCAACAGGACTTGGAAGTCGGCGTTCTGGCCCAGTCGAAAACCCAGACCCAGTCTGGAATCAGTTCCTGGAAACAATCATTGCCATTAAATACGGTCAATAAAGAACCAAAGTCCTGGAGAATATACAAAAATTAAATAATAATAAATTTTTTCATTTTTTTTATAAAATATTTTTGTTTTGCTCAGATGATCCATCAGTAAAGCGTAAATATCTATTAAGTATCTAGTCGGGCGCTAGCTCGACGCTGCCAAGCACCGCTCTAATACAACGTGCGAGCTACTACCAGACTTATACTGCAAGCGCTTCGGGCCCGATTTCGGGGTGTCAGTAAGCATGCAAGCATTTAGAAATGAAAGTTGAAAACCATGGTTATCGGGTATATTTAGCCACCTGACAACACCTAACCAAATATCAAAGTGCTGCGATCATCCCTTCGGGGTGAATTTTGGGCCTCAAACATGCAAGGATTGACTTTCATGTTAGTTAGTTAGTTAGGCACGGTCAATTTGTTTGCCCCTCTCCACAGGTTGAACGGTTTGTCCTAGAGAGTTGAAATTTGGCAGAGACATAGAGTCATATTTATAGCAGTGCCCTTTGAAAGAAAATCTGAAACATTTTGACCGGAAGTGAAGTTATTACAATTTTAAATTTTGAATATTTTAAAAGTCAAACGGGTCCATCGAGAGTTTTGAAATTTGGCAACAATAAAGACAATTATTATTTATTATTATTAGTTATTTTGCTAGACACTCCACTTCAAGAAAAATCAATAAATTTAAACCGGAAGTGGGAAAATTATCAATATTTACGTTCCGCCCTTCTTCTTTGATACACTAAACAGCGGCTCTAATTCCCATCGGACTGATAGCTCATGTTAGGAAGGCAGCTGGCTTCGACATCTGCATAACACGTTCGATTCCCGATCCCGGAAAACTTTTTTTTTCATATATTATTTTTTAATTTGTATAAGCGATGATACCTTCATGGATATATATTCAAATGAGAGGTCCAGGGATGCTGTGGAGATCATCAATAGACCGAAACATCGCAATCGCGGCACGCCAGTTGCCATCGTGAACAGTGAAGATATCAGGGAATCAGGAATTGCGCACGTCGTTTTACGCTCCACCTTTCTTCTTTGATATACTACACAGGTTTATAATTCAGTGTGGCGAATTGGCTCGGTCACATGAGGCAAGTGACTTCGATCACGGCGTTGCTGGGTTCGATCCCCGTAACAAACGTTTTATTTTTTTATCTTTTTATTTACTTAAAAAATGTTTAACCTTCTTGTGTATATATTCAAAATGTTAATCCGAATACATTCAACGATTACATAGCTACTCTTTTTAATATTATACTCATTACGTGATCACAACTTTAAGTTTCTAAAATAAATTTAATTATTTAAATTATGCAAATTTGTCGATCTTGATGGTTCAGATACGAAACAAGAAACCACACAAAATGGCTCCATTACTAGGTTTATTAGGTGTTTACAACTTAGAAAATCAACTTCCAAATTGATAACACATTAGATATTTTTAACAATTCTATTGAAAACATTAGGTCCATTTTTAATAAATTTGTATTTGATTTAGCCCCAGTTTAGATTAGGTTCATAAATTAGCATTAGATTAGTATAGTTTAGTTTGAGGTGATTATTTAAATTTTTCCTGTTTTAATTTTTAACTTATTGTATCAATTGCTTTTCTCTGTTAGTTTTTCATAATTTTTTGTTATTTTATATGTTATGTCCACTTGTGGAGTTTTACTCTGTTAGATATATTGTACAAATAAATAAATAAATAAAAAATTATTTCATTATTTCAGATGTTGTAATCTGTCAATCTTAGAAGCTCGGTTACAATAAACAAGAAACTACACTAAATGGTCCATGATAATTAATGGAAATCTGTGGGTATGAGAGATTTAAATTTCATTTCATCATCCAACGCTTACGTTAAAAAGTTAGAATAATAAAACGCTTTTAAATTGTCATGATTTATTTCCAAACTGTGAGTCAAAGTCTCATCAAGTGACATTGTTTAATGGAAATAAATGAAACTGAAACTGATGTTCCTCCTAATCTGACACTAATAAAATAAACATTGGTTTTGATGCGAACGTTATATACGAAAGTGGTCTGGCTTGTTTACATCGGCAATACAATAATATTCTTTAAGTATCTAGGCAATAGCACGAAGTTGTTTCCTGGTTTGAAAATATGAAAATATTATCTTCCACAGCAACATCACAAAACAATATAATAATCACTAAATAAGATCAGTGGACTTATTAAAATGCAAGCTCGATAACTGTTTACAAGTACCTTTGGAAGAAGACAACAATACTAAATGGACATCGATCGTATTTGCCATGAACAAACAAATGTAAACATTAAGTTGACCTGACAGGGAGAGGCAGAGAGGTGGAGATGCCAGGTATAGGCCGGCCCATGCTATCCGTGTACATAGGCGAGTAAGGCGGGTAGCGTAAATTTCATCACCCGTCATACTCCTTCCCACCAGCACTATAAACACCAGGTGGCTCAGCTAGTTAATCTTAACTAAGTTCCTTTTAAGTTACATTGCCTTCCAAAAACCATCCGGATTTTATTTAAAATGTGTTGTAAACATCTGTAAGCCTGCACGCTTTACCAATTGAGTTTATACTTCGGAACTTTGACATAAAAGAGTGAACATGGGAGAATTTAAAAATGAGGAAACGCATTTGCAATCATCTTTCGTGTACCTTTCAGTTTACCTAGTGGCGACAAATACGCGTTTTACGAGATGAACGCACAAATTCCGGTTTACACCGGAACAATACACCTACAATTTACGTTATTCACATGACTCAAAGCTGTGAACTTTTAACAAATTATAATTTGATATAACTCAAATTCAACCAAAAGAAATGGACCCTTTCGTTATACTAACTTCGGAACTATTGAAATAAAAACAGAAAACTTTAGACAAGAAGTGACGTTGTTGGCGTTAACTGTAATGATAGGTAACACTTAATGATCAGTGAAAGCTGCTATAAACTTATACCCCATATGACATGTTGTACAAAAACAAAAACTTGTAAAATAAACTGCCAAGCACCTTCCCACTTAAAACAATTGAGATCTAAAAGAAGGGCCAAGCAATAATATATTGTTTAAACATTTTCGCACTTAAAATTCGTGAAATCATTTCGCCCAGTTACTGCCGCCAAGCACAACACTAAAAACCTAATGTTGTGTCCAAATTTGAAGAATACAATCTAAGTGAACCATCATTGTAAATTTAACAAAATTATAAAAATTAAAAACGACTTCAAAATAAATTTAAAATTGAAATTAAAAAAATTAAAAATAAAGCTTGGCGCATTGAATTTGCACCGACCATATTGTAGACTTCCTCTATCTTCTTCCTACTTTCTGTCTTTCTTCGGCTCCTTTATCGTCATCTTCTTTCTTATGTTGCCTTCTTCTTGACACAATGCGCCTAGCTTTATTTTTAATTTTTTTAATTTCAATTTTAAATTTATTTTGAAGTCGTTTTTAATTTTTATAATTTTGTTAAATTTACAATGATGGTTCACTTAGATTGTATTCTTCAAATTTGGACACAACATTAGGTTTTTAGTGTTGTGCTTGGCGGCAGTAACTGGGCGAAATGATTTCACGAATTTTAAGTGCGAAAATGTTTAAACAATATATTATTGCTTGGCCCTTCTTTTAGATCTCAATTGTTTTAAGTGGGAAGGTGCTTGGCAGTTTTTTTTACAAGTTTTTGTTTTTGTACAACATTCAAGTTTCCAGTGAAACAAAGAATTTGATCTTGCTAGAAATCAGTATGAAGATGAACGTGAGTATTTAATCTATTGTGATAAAATTAGAGTGATCATTTACGTCGTTTGACCTATAGCAATGCGAAATCATAAAACATCATAGATTTAATTTAACTTAGTTTCAAAGGAGACGATCGCTAAGCTCTGGAAACAACCCTCTTTTCTTTTTCGCTTTCGCTTACAGATTTCTTCGTTGTGTCCCTCAGTCGAGAGGCAAATGCTGGGAAGGTTTCATTATAATTGACCACGACCGCCTCCTTCCCGTCCATCCTTAGTAATAAGTCATATGAGCCTTTGCAGAACAGTGCGACGTTGAGGCAAGAGCGAACGATTTTGCCGCGTGTTGCAGGCACTTTTTTTGGATACGATCGGAGACAAAATGGGTTAACGAAAATATTATTTTTTTGAATCATTATTAGATTAAAGGCACACTTAGGGTTATCACCTCGTACATTTTTAATTTTTTGCTTTGTTAATTAGTAATTAGTTGATTTTTTGTGATTTTTTTATATTTTCTTGTCTCGCTGGGTTTCGTAATGAAATTTAGTTTTAAAAATGTGCCAAGTGATAACCCTAAGTTTGTATGTTATCTTATCATGACTAAAATTTGAGATGAAATGATAAATGATTCTCGGGTTTGGTCTCAAATTGTATATGAAATTACATAGTTTTGCGCGGTTTTCTTGAATAACCGGCGCCTTAACAAGGCATGAAGCAAAAATGATAAAGTACTAGTAATATACAATCAGACTGATCATGTGAACATCCTATCAAAGTTACACCCACATGTGAAATAATTTTTCGCTTTCAATTTTCTAAAACGGCCGAGCGCTTGTATCACCTTAAAGATGAATAAACAAGTCATCAATTTTCTATATCAACCTTATATTCGCGGAAGCCATAAAACCCATACAACATTATTTCTCTTTTGCATTACGCATTCAATTAAGAAGAACGCAACTTTCCCTTCCTTCGCATCCTGTCAAATTCATTCTTATTATTGAATCAAGATAGTATAGGTCATAGATCAGCAGTTTCCAAGCTGCTAATTTGTACAAAAAATATTAACGGGAATCGCACTGTTCTTCAAAGTGCTTTTCTTAAATTTTGTCTTCCCACTATATAATTTAAAAAAATCAGATAGTAACGACATTACAGCCTAATAGACTAAATATTGCCACACACTGGAGTACTTTATGACCTCTGGTGCGACCTCAAAGTGTTAAATGCGATTTGAGGTCGTACCAGAGGTCATATTGAACTCCAGTGTGTGGAATTATTTAGTCCATTAGGCTGTAACGGGTCGTTACTATCTGATTTTTTAAATTATTTAGTGGGAAGAAAAATGTCAAAAAACGCTCTGACGAACCGTGCGATTTCCATTCGCTTCCCCAGACCTCGCAGGCCTCTTAGTATGTATTTTAAAAAACGAAGTATATTTTTTACACAAAGTTTAATCAAAATCATACATATTGATGCTGGACTCAGATTGATTTAGTGTTGACGTCGAGTGCTACAGTTAGTGACTTCTTACTGTATCGATGTAAAATCACAAACTAACAAACAATGAATATAAATATCTCTCCGATTCTATTGTTACATCTGAAAGTCTGTTAAGTAACAACAAATCATTAGGATATGTTACTTAATCAGTAAATGAAAGGTTATTTGCTAATATCTAACACTTATGCTAGTCTGTGGCATGCAATAGTTGATATAAAAACCCTGTGGTTTGCTTCATCTATAGCCCGAGGAGAACTACTGCATAATATCTTGTCGAACATGGTCTAAATGAATAGAGAATAGACGCTCAGTGACGCGTTGATGAGCGAGCACCGATATGTGCAACAGCCTGAACAGAAATCCTATAGTGCATGGAAAACAAAATGAGAACTTATACATGTCCTTATTTATATCCTTAATTGAATTTTTATTTAAGGTGATACAAGCGCTCGGCCGTTTTATAAAATTGAGAGAGAAAAATTGTTTCATAAGTGAGTCTAACTTTGATAGGATGTTCATATGATCAGTCTGATTGTATATTAGTAACACATTTCAATTTTTACTTCGTGACTTGTTAATTAGGCGCCGGTTATTTAACAAAACCGCTCAAAACTATGAAATTTCCGATACGATTAGAGACCAAACCGTGGACTAATTTGATCTAACATTTTTATCATGATTAGATAAAAACAAATTTAGGGTTATCACTTGGCACATTTTTGAAATTTAATTTTATACTGCACCCAGAAAGACAAGAAATAGTTATTTTTTACCAAAAATCCACTAATTATTACTAATTAACTAAAAAAATGTACCAAAGGATAACCCTACCCTAATTTTGTCTTTTATCTAATCTCGATTAAAATTTCAAATCATTTGGTCAACCCGTTTCGTCTTCAATCGTATCCAAAAAAAGAGTCTACAAAAAGCAGCAAAATCGCCCGCGCTTGCAGCACCTTAATGGTATGGAACATTATGAGGTCATAATGTACTCCAGTGTGGGGCTTTTAGTACCTACTGTAAGTTTAAATCGTCGATTTCTAAGTAGGTATTTAATTTTTGAAAACAACGATCGCGTTTTTTGTTGTTGAAACAAACACTTTTACGGATCACGTGCGTCACATTACCTTACGCAAGTCTCTCAACTGTATTTGGTATTTTAGTTAAAAACAAAAAATAACAATTGTGCTAGAGGGTATATTATATATTAGATTCTTCCTTTTTATACCAATTTTGCACTACGAATTAGATACCGTATAACTATTACAAATTGTAGCTAGATCAACAAATGTCAGTGTTCCTATGTAAACGTGCCAGTATTCAAATATATTGTGATAACTAATTTCACTTAAATAATTTAACACCTTTGTAGCATATTTGAATGTGCACACATTCATCATCTCTTTTACTTTACAGAATAAAATAAAATAATTACGATGAAATAAAAATTAATGATGATGAAGAATATACGATGGCCGGTGGCAAGGAGGTGGTCGTGGCCTATTAGTAAGAAACATTCCCAGTATAGTATTGCCTCTGGGTTGAGGAAATCCATGAACACTCTCAGTGAAGAAATAAAACAGAGAGAATAAAAACCGGGACATTCGATTTCTAGCCCAGTGCATTGTAAGCCACTTTTACTTTTAGGTAATAAACGTCCAGATCAAAAATGCCAATAGGTAAATCTCTAATAAATTCGATGATCATCTGCACTGCAAACTTTCGATCCACGTTTTGCCGTCTATTTTTATCGCCTCGACCTTGAAAAACCGCTAAATGATGCACTTTTTTCCCGCGCTTTGTCAACTTTCACTTATGCTTCTTCTTATTATGCCCATTGTAATGCGACCTAGATATCTATGTAAATGTCATTGTTAGCAGCGGAGTACCGGCTTTTTATTAGACGGCTTGAGGTGACACGGGCGCTGGAGTAACAGCTCGGCTAGAGTGATGCAAATGTCTGTGTATATTCCCGTATACTGCATATTATTCCCATACTGCCCTCTCCCATTTTTGTTATCTATTATTTTATCTAGATAAATGTACCTTTTGTCTTTTGAAAGTATTTAATTATCTAAGCTTGATGAGAATAACTTTAATTTTTATAGTGTGAATCTACTCTTTATGCATCGATCCTTTAAAATAAGCGTGAATATAGGAATTATAATTCCCAATGAACAAATGGTTTCCTTTCAAAAACGGAATACATTTTTTAAACCCTTCTCAACATTTAATTGTTTTTATCTTTACTATTTAAATTATTTTGATAATTTGTCTAGTTTTCTTTATCTTTATATATTTTTTTGGTCATTATTTTTATCTTGATCTATAGATAACGTTAATAGGTTGTCTGTCACAACACTGGATCTGACACATCTATAGCTTCATTCTAGCTTAAAAATGACACGATTTTACTTGGCTGCCATAAGATAACATGGGGGAGAAAACTCAATTTATCTCAGAAACTAGACTCGAGAAGTGTTTAATTTTTTCAGGGACTGTGTATGGCATGATTACCGTCTTTGTCACTTTTGTCACTTGACTGCAACCTGTATTATTATTCTTTAGACTGGATTGATGTTTCTTATTGTCTATTACTCAACACATTTGCTTTTTTTAAATTCAGTTTCTTGAAAATTACCAACTAACAAATTGAACCCCAGATTTTTTTTTCAATAACTCCTTTTTACAATTTTTTCTTAGCATATTAAAAATATGGTATATATAAAAGCACCTTAAATTAATTTTTCTATATCCTAAACTCTTTCTGGTGTAGATTCTTCCCCCCCCCCCCCCCCCCGCCCGCCAAAGTTAGTAAAAGCGACGAATACAATTTTCTCTTTAATTTCTTCCATTGATCGAAAATCAGTATGAGAAAAATAGTTTAACCCCTTAATGTACTTTCTAGTACCTACTTTTTCGTCTATTTATTCAAATTGTATCACCTGCAATAAATTTGAATTATCGTTTGTATAGATAATGTAAACAACCTTAGGTCAAGCATGTAGCAGACAATGTTTGAAAATGTTAAAAAAGATTTGACACAATTTAAATTGTATTTTAAAGTTTGAATACCTTTCCTTATCGGCGGAATGTTGGAGTAGATCAAAGAGAGCAGCGATGTGATCTCATCTGGAACGATCAAGCTGCCAACACCTGAACAAAACAACAGCTATAAGTACAAGTTTATAAAGTTTCATGGCTATTATTCGTATAAACAATCAATAGTGTTGGGATATTTCCTCATGTTATTTAATTATATTAAACTATTATAGGCACCGAGTGTTCATACCCCCAGCGCCACTAGCGAGAGAAATCGGCAAAACTGTACGTAGAAGAATCTTTAGTTTTATCAACTCTCATTGGTCGTGGCCATAGCAACCGATAAAAATCCACAGATAACTCAAAATAGCTCAGAATTGGTAAAAGAGAGGAGCAAACTAATAATTTTATCAGATTCAGTGGAATTGTTTACACTTCATACATTCTGCACAGCGAAATATCCTGTTGCGTATTATTGTAAGAATGCATACAATGAGTAATGTTTACTAACTGCTGCAACTAAGGGTATGAGTATTACGTCAAGAGTTGCTAATTTTTGCCACCCATCGCGCTGTTTCTAATTTCCAGAAACAAAAGAGAGTCAACACTCGGTGCCTATTGTCAACAGTTTAGATTTTCCTTTTAAAATCTTCTTCAGGGCAATAAAATATCAAACTCCCTTCAAAACGACAATTACATTTTTAATATTTATAAATAACATATAATGTAATATCCCAACACTTGTAAACGTTAAAAAAAACAGTTAAATATTACAATTTCAAGAATTTATAACCATTCTACCACATGTTGTTTGTAATGAAAAATAAAGACAGTCAAAATTAAAGATCAAAACAACAGCTGTCAATAAATTGATTTTAGCTATAACTTAATTTTGAAATGTGCAATGTTAAATTCTGTAATTTCCTAATACTTGAACACTGGATATTTAGAAATCGATTACATTCATAATTACCAATTTTTCTAATTGACAAATGAAATAAATAAAATAAAATAACGAATGCAGTGTAAAAATAGAAAATTTGATCGGCAAAATGTAACTAAGCTGAACAGTAAAGAAGATTGCCATAGAGTAAGTAAGAAATTCAACAAAATACTGATATTTGGAAGTATTAACATGAATGATATTAATTGAACAGTGGAGATTACATAGCAAGTTGACATGTAAATAATTTTACACTTTTACATAATAAAACACAAAAGTAATGTTTTATGGACATGTTTTGTACACACCTTTATGACAATGAAGATTTTTAAATCTAAATTGCATTATCGACTTGAATTAGTTGCTGAAATAATAACATTCTTACCTTTGGGTAAAATTGAATTAATTAATTCTAGTTAATAATTTAATAATTAATTTAATATATGATATTTGTGTACTTACTTGTGAAAACTAATGCTCCAATAAATATATTGTGAAACATCGTCATTTTGATTATAATAATTTCAAATACTTTTGGTATTTATTAACTCATGTGCATTGAACACATTATTCCATTTTCTTCACTATTTTTCAAAGCAAGTCTGATATAAAATGTTCCATTTTATGTCACACGTTAAAAATTAATAATTAAAAAGCTTTCGATTCACTGGGGTTGACGATTTAATAAATAACCTTCGAAATGTAAATTGAAAAATATGCAATTCAATGATAGCTGAAGATTTAAATATTCGAACGAATTTAAATTCAATTCATCAAAACATTCCGAATATTCAAATTTAAAAACACTCGAAAACTATTTGAATAATGGAACGAACAAGCGAGTTTGACGGCTTCTTCCCAACTGTCAAAGTCAGACTAAACGTATGAAAGAGAAGGCAGAGCTAGCGGCTTCAATTCTATGTCAGCAGGTCATTTACACCGCACATAGGTAGAAAGTTCTATGAGAGCCCACGTTCACACAGCTCACGTTAACGACACACGCCGACTGTTACACATGATAGACGGTGAGGTTGTTGACCGTTGTCAGGGGGCGTCGTGAGGAGACGTGCAAATAAAGATTAACTTTCAGCAATTAAGATTTTGATTGATTTATTTTGTGAAAACGAAAATGAGATTTTTTATTGGGGTACTATTACTTTTATGCTCTTTACTTTTAAGTACGGATCCTACGCAGCAATAATCACTAGATAAGTTTCAAATGGAAATATTTAAATTGTACTTATATCTTATAAATAATATTATGTACTATGTTTCTGATTATGAACATTTTGTCTTTTGACTTTAGTCTATTTTATTTTCTGTTATTTGATCTGTGTGACAGACCGTTCCTCAAATCGAGCTGAATTTTCACATGTAAAGACAAACTCAAATAAATCATCTCATTGTTTGAAGACATTTTCGACAGCTGTTGTTATTTTAAGATTATTTTTAAATAATCGTGAAAACTGTTTTATTGATAATGCAAATTAAATAAGTCAAAATAAAATGTAAAGCTTATGCATTTTCAGAGACATTTCGGTTCGAGTCTTTGCATGTACCGGTGCTCGTTTATCATGTTCATGGACCGTAAGAATTTTTTATTTTATATATTTTATAAATAATATTTTGTGACATGATTTTATATTATTCTAAATTTTAACTTCCACTTATAAATAATATTTTACGCTTTGATGGTGTTTGCTTTTCAGATACATGAAAATGTTCAGAAGATGGGTTGTTACAGATATTTTCCAAACGAATTCAAGAGTTAATTTATTTATAACACAATATAATGTCACGCTATGGGAATGGGCACGATTTTCCAATTCGCCCCTTACATGTAGGCAACTTATGTTACACATGTGTACTGCGGGCTTGCATCTTACTACATACGTGTTTGCGTTTTGATTGTAGTTTAACAGTAAGAAGTATCAAATAAAAATCATCAGTTCTACTATAAAATAAATCAATTTGAAAACTTAAGTATTACAGCTAATATTAACGTCGCACTATTCTACAACTAGGTTAATGGCGCCGAATAATTGATTATGATGATAATAATATGAAATTTATGGGGAAGAAAAGATGAGTGACGATTTGAAGGAGGCGGTCGTGGCCTAATGGCAGGAACCTTGTTATTATTAAATTATCCTTATTATAAATTTTATAATTACTAAACATGATTAACAAAATGCAAAGAGATCTTCGGATTTGGAAAAAATACATTAATTTAGATCTATTACAATTGTGTATTTTATGTCCTACAAGATATTTGTGCTTACAAATGAATGACTGATATTTTCTGGTCCCTATAAAATTCCTGCTAGGAGAACATAATCCAGACATTGAAACATATTGCAGCGATTGTTTTCACCAAAGCTGGCACGAAAGCCCAAATAAGGAGGATTAATATTGACGCTTTGCTGAATCGGTCCAACCAGTACATTCTGAAACAAAAGAAAATCACAAACATTTATAGATAGTAAGAACATGGATAGTAACATTAGAGACAATTTATAGTTATGAATTTCAATCAAACTTAATGTTGTATTAGTTCTTATATCAATGTACTTATTTTCGGTATGCAATTTAACGTCTCAGTCTTCTGCTAATATATAAAAGACAACAGAAGAATGATTATGTATGGGGCTTAACGTCGCACTGTTCTGCAGCGAGGCTAATGGCGACGGATGAATGATTATGATGATGATGTAAGGAGAGGATGACTTGGGAAAGATTGTGTTCGTAGCCCATTTTAAGGAAAACTTCACAGCATTTGCTGTATTTATTGATTATTTACGTTCTAATATCGCCCATTTTTGTTGTTTCTACCTTTAGAACTAATTAAAAATTTCCCTTTTTTCATTTGAGGGAGTAATGGTATGTTCGTTTTACATGAAGTGTTTGTTTTATGTGGAATAGTAAAAGGGTCCAGGAATTTGTTTGTTGAGTGGCATTCATTTTTTTATGTAGTTTTTCTGAAATTCCTCGCAGGCCACTTTTTTGTAACTGAATAGGAAACTGGGACTCCTCGCCAATTTTGGGCAATTACATGTTTAAATAACGTTGTATTGCCTTCATTGTCAATTAATTTGACGCAAGTATTCAAAATTAAAACATAAATACCTATAGCTTCGTATAAAATAAAAAGTACGGTATGAGTTCTAAGTATTTATTTTGAGTATTTATTTATTTATAATATTTATTATATTATTATATATATACATTTCTGAGCCTGATGAGGGGTGACACAGTTCACTTGAAACGCCGCTCAAAATAAATACTTAGAACTCATACCGTAATGTTTATTTTATATATCAATACCTATATATTTTATTTATTTTATTTTTGTGTGTTCAGAGTGTGGGCTAGAGACAATTCGGTCACCCCTGAACAAGTACGCGAAATCCTTACCTCCTGTAATGCACCATGGCCTGTGGCAATGACGAAAGCGGCTCCTTCAAGAGATAAACTCTGGCTCCAATCGCGCCCGCCTTGACGTACTCGTACTTCCCGGAGAGTACTTGATTGTAGGCGAACGCCTCCACATCCTCCGCCTTCATCGCCGTCGTCTGCAGAGATATGAACTTGGAGTTGTCAAAGAGGTTCTCGTGTGTCGTGAAGACTGCCAGGGTCATGTTGGCGATGTGGATCTTCCTTTGCAGTTTAACTAATCTAAACATTCGTGGGATCATTGTTGTCAATATATGAGACTGAGGTATGGTGCTGTGACGTATCTACAATGAATTAATGTCAGGGTGTCAGGAGCACATAAAATGTTTGTGGTGTCTTACGTAGGTATAGTTTGATTTTCTAAAAAATTAAACTCAAAGAAGGTATTTCAAAGTGTTAAAAAAAACAAAAAAAATCCTGTGAAGTAAGGTTTGGGGCATGCCCTCTACCACCCCAAAGTCTCAAATTTTAAAAAATACTTAATATTTCAATAAAATACACCATAACGTCTCAAAATTGATTTCAAAGTGTCCAACAAGCAAAAACCGTTCTGCGGGGCATGGTGGGCAGCGCATCCCCCCCACCCCCCTCCCATTCACTTCTGGAAAATTGTTTTTCTTGCCTTGCCTCCCCCTGGCAGAAATCCTGCGGAGGATGCATAAACAATGCAGATGGAAGAAAAATTAAAGAAATCGTTTATCCTACTTACGTCGGTTTCTTGCCCATCACCTTGAGCACTCCGTCAATGAGGAGCGCTGGCAGCATGTGGTAGAAGATGACCTTGAGGAAGTGCAAGTGTCTGTTGTGTGTTATGGTGGGATTTCTGTACCACATGATGTTCTCCATGGGGTACTTGTCGAGCATTGATTTACCCAATTCAATAGCTTCGTAGAGTGTAGTGGGCTCGGTCAAAGTAGAGCAGTTGTAGATGGGAAGATCACTGCCAGCACTGGAAGAAGAAAAGTCATTCATAATTCATTGAATATCTATACTGTCTCCAGCAGGAGTAATTGACACATCAAGAACTAAATAGTTGTTGTATCTCGAACTACATTACCGGCTTTCCGCCAATGTAAGGATCCAATCTACCCACGGTATGGGAAGAGGAGTAATGAGACTCACTTATTACGTATAATAAGGTTTATTGTAATAACGGGGCCGCCGTAGCTAAGCCAACCGCTTGGGACTCGTGTCCGAAGATCACTGACTACATCTTCTACCTGTCTTACCACCCGCATACCAGAGGGGTAGAGGGCTACAACACTTCCCCTCGCTAGGACATGTGCGGTCGACACAATGACGTTGACCGGACATCGGAACAATACATAAGATAAGATGCAGAAGGCATGGAAACGAATGTATACTAACTAAGTTGCAAATATGATATAATGATTCGTTACAAAGAAATGGACAATTAAAGCTCTTAATAGCGACTTTTTGACTTTAGCCCAATCTGAAAAGTATTGTCATCGAGTACTAAATGTTCAAGGATGGGCAACTATGGTATTTTGCCACATATATGTGTTCAGTTACCTGTGTAATGCTCTATGCCAAGCTATGAAGATGATTGACCGAATGGCAACGTCGACTGGTACATAGTCTCCAATATTGTTCGGATCAGCATGGACACTTCTGTGAGAATAAAATAGAAAATATAGATTAGATAGATCCTTCTTTGAGAATGTAGTTTAATGTGGAAAACTTCCATGGAGTCAGGATGAGAGGAAGGGATCCTTCTTTCTCGCATAATAAAATAATCAAGTCGGGTGTAAATCGGTTAGGTATGGTATAATTGAGTGGTTGAAGCTCCAGTTTCAGTATATGTATTGACTATAGTGTGCGTTTACTGGAGTTGGGCCATTTTTATTCTTAATTTATTTTAATGTTGGAATTATTTACCTGAGTACACCTTTCCCACCTGCTACCATTAGCCCCACGGGCCCGTTGAAATTATCGACCCATCCAGGCATTGGTTCTCGGTAGGTTGACGTTACTAGAAAAAAAATTTAGCATGTAAATATTTAACATTTAAGACTTATTAACAGCATTAAAGATCACAAATCCATTCATGAATTGGGAGAAATACGCAATCAATTACTACAATGTAGCGTGAGAGGTTTGGCAGCTCGTGTCTTGTATTTGGTCAGTGAAGTGGTCGCAGCTCAACTTTAATTCAATACCTGAAAACCATTTGTTCACTTGGCAAAGAAACACGGACTTGTCCTGACTCCTAACCGCAATAATACATTCTCACATTGTGGGTTTTACCTTCTTCAAATTGGACTAAAAGTGCATCCTATATAATATGGTGTCATACCTATGGAAGGACGGACGATGACAAGAGGAAGCTTATCCTTGTATTCGTTGATAACTTGCTCACTTAGTGATTTAGCGTATGTATACGTGTTTGGCTTTTTACCCAACAATCTGAAATCAAAAAACAAAACGTTTAGGATGAAACCTCATTAGGAAACGAAGGAGCTTCCATTCAGAAAGAATATTTTTGTCCTGATTCAATTTTCAATCAGGAATTAGGATGAAACCTCATTAGGAAACGAAGGAGCTGCCATTCAGAAAGAATATTTTTGTCCTGATTCAATTTTCAATCAGGAATTAGTAAACCAATATACCTACTTCTCTACCTGAGATGAAAGTAGTCATTTTACGTTATTTTTAGTTACACACTTTAATAATCATGTAATCACGATAAGAATTTCAAATTTATTTAAGTCCATAAATACAGTTATAATTAAGTATTCTCCATGACGCCATTACCTATGACTACTAGTATTTGAGCTAACCTCAGGAATGAATTAGGAATCAATTAATTCCAGTTAACTCGATACTAAGCCAGAATTTTGTGAAGAAGCGAGCATTGCACATGGGTGGAACATAATAGCTGCCTATCCCTTACGTAGATGGACTATCGAGGGTTGGATCTTATAAGTAGATATCGCTTGACAAGCTTCTCATCTCACCCGAGGAGGCCGTGAATAACATTGAGATAAGAAGCTTGTCACTCGACAAAGAAGTTGTCATTTTTTACTATCGCAAAAGGTCTTACTGCATGGTGAGAGCTCGAATTGCGTGATCATTGTCTGAGTTCTCGACCAGAGCTATCATCTTCCTCCAGTCACCAGGTGGCGGGTAGAGCTGCTCGTAGACCATTTGGTGCTCGAAGTTGCAGTACGTCGTTGAGAGATGGAGCATCACCTGGGAAAGTAGAAATCTTTGGTGTTCTGAGAGTTTAAGACAATTCTTCCCTTTCAAAACGTGGATTGAAAACTGATTTCGACGGCTATTTGTAAAGGAAATGCATTATTTTCCTGCATTTCTCCGAACTTATCAAAGTGGAAATCGTTATAGGTTTTGCATCTGACCCTCACAATCAAGAAGTAGACGATAAAGTAGCCAGTGAGAGAAAAAGCGGTTCAATTTTAACGGAAAGAAGTTTTCTACTAATGAAGTTCTGACTATCGTTTATGTCAGTTAGGTTTCGTCATTTATTTTGTACTATCATCTTAAGGGGTATTATAAGAGATTTTCGGGTGGCATGAAGTTAGATCATAGATGAATTTAATGTTGATGTTGACTAATGTAATGTTAATTGACTTCCAAACCTTGAGGTCCTTCATTCCCAGGGCGAGGTTGATGACCTCTCTCGTTCCTCTGACATTGATGAGGATCGCATCTGAGATCGGATCATCGAACCTGACGCTGGCCGCTGAGTGGAAGATGACTGACACTTGGTCCTGCAGCATCCGACGATCTTCCTCACTGAGTCCGAGGCCCAGTTCCTTCACGTCACCACACACGGCTACCAACTTGCTGAGTCGGTGAGGACACTCGCGTCTGCAATCAGAAAATTCGATACTTCTGAATACAACGAGAATAGTGATGGAGTAACAACATTTTACTTATCTCACAATTTGCATATTTAAATTGTTACGATAAAATAGTGAGTATAGCGTACAATTATATACTTAACAAATATAAGACCGCAAATCAATACCTAAAACGCTCACACTCCTAGCATCGAATAAATACATTTTATCCTATGTTCATTCTATCTTCATTATTCTTTATTCTATATCTTCTCTGTATCCCATGCACCTACCCACTACTGTACTGTTACCTCTCCCTACTTCTACCCTTATGTAGCTAACCCAACTTCTACACATTGTCCTTACTCTACTCCTACCTACCTGATCCTAATAAATAAGAAGATATTATACCGGATAAACGATTAATAAAACACTCACAAGAATCTTTGGAACTACTCCGGAATGGTCAAACAAATTGAAATATAAAATCCACACAATATATCGAAGAAATAGAAACATCTTCGAAATTTTGCGTGGATTTTACATTTGTAATTTTTTGGCGATGCCAGAGGCGTTCCAAGATTGTCATGTGTGTTTTATTATACCTTATCCTGTTGAAGAGTGGTACATCGATGAGTTGTTGAATGCGCATGCTTGGCTGTGTGTTCTTCTTTGGACGCAGCAACAAGTACACTGTGTGCAGCTCAGGACAAGAGCGCAGCAGTTTCTCAATCAACACCCTGCCCATGAAGCCAGACCCGCCCGTGATCAGCACCTTCCTGCCTCGGTAGAACTCGGGGATACTCGGTATTTCCTCAGTCATGGTCTAAAATGAACAACAATTTGTGATTTAAAGTGTGAACTGAATGATAGAGCCTTATTTAAAATTATACGATATTTTTGCATGTTGATTAAATATAATAGAATATCAATAAAAATAAACATAATATATATCTAAACTGGAACAATTCATAAATACACACCATCTCCCGTGGTTGCTCGTGTTTGCTGGAGTTCAGCATATTTCTTATTAAAATATCGATTCACGTAGGAAATTAATTAACATTTTTATTTGGTTTATTTGTAAATTTCAACCGATTATTTTTTATTTGGTTAAGGGTAATATTGAGAAAATAAATATTCTCCCAGCACAAACAAAATATTAAGTATTTGTAAAAAATTCGAAAAGTATTCCTAAAGCACAGTTTTAATTTTACAAAAATTAACATTTTTAGTAATAAAATTTCTTAATTTTCTACCTTTTAAAATATGATTATAAATCCGCTAAAATTGAACCCAAGTGCATTATTATAAATATCTTGTGTCCAGTCATATACCAATAAGTAACTCGTGGAAACGATTTATTTAACGCGTTTCTGCGAGTTGATAGCCAGCGTCAGAAGCAATTTGAAAATAAATTGCCCAGAATCTACCCCAATTCTTTTGACCAATTTATAAAAAAAATTAAAAAAAAATTAATACAAATTTGGGCTTGGCGAATCCTCAAAAAAATCATTTTATTAGAAAACATTTATTTAAAACAAGTGATTTTGTTTCACTCATTTAAAAAAAATCTTTGAAGCAAACCAGACAAGCCTAACACAACTACAAAACAAAACAACTTGTCGTTTGTATCACTATAACAAAAACATACACAAATAAAATGATATGATGTCACATCATATATGATGTCACAGCTCACCAAAATCCCACTGGTGCACAGATGATTTTAGTATATAAATAATAAGTAATCAATATCGTCCTTGACATAATTTCCTTATTTCATTTGATAAAATGTCTGTATTTCCTTTCAACATCTACCTTACTGAACTATGTTTTAAATACGATTGAACTACTGAAAACTTTCATGTGAACTAGTGAAATATACAAAATTTTGGTCTGTTACCTAGCAACCAGGTCTATTGCAGGAACTCTGTAGAGTCACAAGAAGACTATTCTTTCTTAGCTAAATTACAATAATTCTAAAACTATATTATTTAAGTAACAAAATTAGAGAAACTTACGATTTACAAGAATGTCCTGTAATTAAAACCAACGAAAAATTTAGATGACAGAAATAAAATTTAACCCCGCCGTCTTCAAGAGTTGAATACAAACTAACAATGACAACGATTTTTTTACATTAGGTCATTGAGGCGGTTTATATTTAGTTGATATTATCTTCTGAATATTTATACAGGATACTGTCAGTTATCAAGTTATTCATAGTTATAACCTTGACTCACAAATGTACATTATAAGACAAAATATACTAAATATGTCCGTTAATTAAAATTAACTCCAGGTCCGGACCTAAAATTTTCCAAATTAATCATCTACAAAAATGAAATAAAATGTGGCATGCTTCGGATGAGCATTACAAGAAAAAACATTCACAGAAACCTATTTTCGTTCCGAAGATGAGAATCACGCTTCAGTAATAGTTCAGTCAAATCAGGCTTAAAAATGTCCAAGCCCAGAACAAATTGCAACATTTGGTTTTTTGGTGTCATTCTCTTCAGAAAAAATGCCCTCTACAACATATCCAAAATCTGCCAAAATCGTCAAATTACACTCTAAGAAATCGTCGCAAACTGACTAAAATATGACTTTTTGATGGGCCATATTTCCCAAACGATAAGATTTAGAGAGAAACGTTCAAAGAGCTATCTGTGGTAAACAATTATGCTAAGTTTCATCAAAATCGGAGTTACATTTTTTTGCAAGATGGAAATAACATGGGAAATTATCTTATAAAGGGATTAAAAAGTATTTCCAGTGCGCAGATTTTAGCGGATTTTGGATATGTTGTAGAGGGCACTTTTCTGAAGAGAATTACACCAAAAAACCAAATGTTGCAATTTGTTTTGTGTAAATCTCTCACTTGACTGAACTATAGGACAAAGAATTGATTGAAAAGTCGATGTTGACGTGTTTGCCGTGGTGTGCAATGTTATGCCATTGTTATTGCTATCAGACAGTCAACATGCGATGTGACACGGAAAGCGAGATAATTCAGTTCACAACTAGTGATTATTTCATACATTATTCTCTTGGTCGGGCGGGGGGGAGGAGGGGAAGGTGAGGGAGCAACAAAGTATTCTTACTTGAGAATATGCACATTAGCAGCGGTATAAATTATTCCACCGACACTCTGCATGTAAGTATGGGTGAGTCTGGGGAGACCGCCCAAGCATACGTGGGTCCTAGCTTCAGGATTTTTTTAAAATTTTCCTAATGGATTTAAGTTCCTTTTTAAGTAATTCGACATGATAATTAAAATTAATTGATTATTTCTTCAACATAACTCCTTTTTCTATTCATATATGCCTATAAAAAATGCACAGCTATATTTTCTATACAGTTTTCAACATCATTTTAAATAAATGAATGCATTAAACAGCTTTTTGTACAACTTTCACGTAATCAAATCATTTTCAACTTGTTTATATTTTGATTCAGATTCAGATTTATTTCCATTCACATTTAAAAAATGCATTGACCCTTGAGAACTATCAAGTCCTCTTCCTGTAGGGTATTATCGAATTTACATTAAAGTTACATTAATTTATAATAATACAGTAGTAAAAGTAATGCAATAAATAGTTATAATAGTAAGTACTTTAAAGACACTTAAAGTACTTTATTCTCATTAAACAATTTATTTCAAATTTCGATACACTTGTTTCACGTGGTAATTCCATTTATTATATTTGTTGAAAGTCCCAGATAAACCAACTCATCAATATATAATATCTCAATATTACATACGAATGTAAATACATGTGTTGTATTTGGAAAGTTGATTTTAAACTAAAATGAACTTAAATGTGAACATTGTTGCCGTGTTTTAAGGAATTATGTTTCGAGGTGTTGCACGAAACCGTGCTCGCTTATCAACGCGTTACACAGAGCGTTTTCCTAGTTTAAATTGAGAATGACTGCATTGCTTTATAGTTTTGCTGCTTTTGATTGTTAGCCCATAATCATGAGCCCAACGTAGGACATTTGCAAAATCAGTTTGGAGATACTCATTAGATACTGAGAATTGGTTGTAAAATGCCACAATTGCGGTACCTCATTCAAATCTGCTGCCACTGCTAAACTTATGGTCAATGCATATCAAGTGACTTTATTTCTCTTCATCCGATCAAAAAAAAGTTACCAATAAGTACATACCTTATACATCGTTCATGTTGAGTTATCTAAAAACGAATTAGGAAGGAAATTAACTGTATACTGTTGCTTATCAATATTTTCAGTCAATAATATTTAATTTTGCAGTGTTTTTATAATAATGAAAACTGTGAAAACACAAAAATAATGTGTATAATAAAAACACAAAAATATCGTGTATAAGTATGCTTGTGATAACTATCAAAACCCAGCGCTGTTCCTTTAAACATTACATTCATAATAGTGGATATAATTAATATCTCAACATTTCGTTGGAAAGATGAAGAAAGAGCGCATGTTTTGATGACAACATTGTGTCAGGTTTGTGATGCATATGTGCACTTTAATTAGATTAAAGTTTGCTGTTCTTGGCAACTCGTAGAATTTCCTTCAACTTCAGGTCTTGATTTGAGAATATTTAGGTGCAAGGAGGTGAAATCATCTAATACGTTATTTTCGCAGTTCTTTTCTGCGTAGATTAGTTCCAACAGATGTGTCCTAACTTATCTGATGAGTGAGAAGTCTTTGCTAAAACTGACTCCTTCCAAGTGAAAATTTGTAGCATTTTGGTTGAATAGTCACGTGATATGCAGGGGTCTTAAAGAAAGTATACATAAATAATATTTGACCTTTCATCGTACGCGCACTACAAAGTAAAATCGATCCTAGTTATGGTAAGAGAAATAGCGCAACATCTTGGCATAAAGTAGGTCAAAGAATAGATTAATCACCTCGATATATTCTAGCTCTTGCAATATTGAGTCATTGTTTATAGCAACCATACGAAGTTTGACCGACAGAAGAGAAGCAGCGTTCACCAACTCATCCACAGAGCTATTTCACAGATTGAGTGGTTAAGGTGGCTGTATATCACGTGACTTTTTAACCAAAAAGCTACACATTTTCTATTGGAAGGGTTCAGTTTAGCAAAGACTTCTCCCTCATCAGATAAGTTAGGACACATCTGTTGGAACTAATCTACGCAGAAAAGAACTGCGAAAATAACATATTAGATGATTTTACTTCCTTGCACCTAAATATTCTCAAATCAAGACCTGAAGTTGAAGGAAATTCTACGAGTTGGCAAGAACAGCAAACATTACTCTAATAAAAAGGCACATATGCATCACAAACCTGACGCAATGTCAGAATGTATAACATGCGCTCTTTCTTCCTCTTTCCAACGAAATGTTGAGATATTAATTATATCCACTATTATAAATGTAATGTTTAAAAGCACAGCACTTGGTTTTGACAGTCTTCACACGCGTACGTATACACGAGATTTATGTTGTTTTAATTATTAAATCACTGCAAAAATAAATAATATTGACTGCAAATATTGATAAGCTCCAGTATGCAGTGAATTTCCTTCATAAATCACCTTGGATTACTCAACATGAACGATGTAAGGTATGTACTCATAGGTAACTATTTCTTTTGATCGGATGTAGAGAAATCAAGTCAGGTGATATACAGCCACCTTAAACAAACTAATCAGAATGATTTGGCCCACTTCTGATCGCGTGGTTGACCTTGAACGTGAAAGACAATACAAGAGGCCCGGCTACCTGGCGATGTTCCGACACAAGGACGTGTCCGCCAGCGCGCTGCCGTTGTTCTACGTGATGAAGACGTTGGGACTCCTCGGAATGACGGCGACCAACACCGGCAGACGCGTCCAGTTCCAGGTGTCTCGTGTCGGAGCCGTCTACAGCGCGGCAGTCGCAATCGGGGCTGTCCTATCAGGAGTGCATTGCACAATGATACGTCTACAATATCAAGTTGGTGTAGTGACATATTACGAATTGGTCATGCGCCTTCTGGATACTTGGTTGAAGTTTATTTTAATTATTGTTACGATTCTGAAGTCTAGAAAGCAAGAAGATATTATATCCATTTTCGAGGACCTACATGAAATTGATATATCTCTTCAGCGATTGGGGATACACGTACCACATCGGAAGTACTTACGAAACCTCGCTCTGGCAACCATCACATTCATCTGCACGAAAACATGTTGGGATATCGCCGAATATATTATCGAACCACCTACTTTAATATTCGGAATAATGTTGTACGTTTTAGTGCGTCTTCTCTCCCGGATTGCCTTCACCGTCATAGTCTGTGAAATCCTTGCCGGTGTTCACGCAGTTAGGCAGAGACTCCACCTCTTCAACGTGCACCTCATGAGCCAAGGACAAGGGCACATGGACATTGCTCTGTTGAGGTCTTCAGTGGCGATCCATGCTGCGATCTGTGACGTAGCCAAGAAGCTGAGTTCTCTGTTCTCCGTGATTCTTCTCATTACCTTTACCAGTTTGTCTATTGATTTATTATGGTGTCTCGAATACACTCGAATATCAATTATAAATCGATATCTCCCTGCAATTCTTATTATACCGATCGGTTTGACATCATGGTACATGCTTATGATTGGGCTCGTTTGTAAAGCTAGCCAGGATGCTGCTGAAGAGGTGAATATTCTTCTCGATGGTAGATGATTCAATAGTTGTGATCCTCCGTTCTTCAAATATAATCATTGCATATTCGCTTGGGATACCTATTATTCCAGATCTGCATGAATTTGCATTTTTATTTTTTATTCTTAATATCAGTTTCAGTTTCAGTTTAATTTTCTTTATTGATCACAAAATAAAAATACAATTTTCTACAAACCAAGCCCGTATTATATTATATAAGTTACATACCTCTCTTTTTTTTATGAAATTATTGATCAGTGCTATGATAAGAAAATTTTATTTTTATCTAGATAAAGATTATAAAGATGCAAATCTTTTCATATAGATAAGATACTAGATAAATTTCTAAGAAATCATCTAGATAGTAGATACAGAAAAAAATAATATCTAGATAATTATAATAGATAATAGATCATAGATCATTTTTTTAACAAATACTTCTGTCCCCTAATTATTTTCGAATCCTAAATTGAGAACTCGAGTTTTGTTTTAAATGGGGCCGTCGAAAAAGCAAACTAATGCGACTAAACGGTCATTTTTCATATTTTCATCTGACATTTGTGGTACGTGCATGTTCATACACGCATATGCAATGTGAGTTTTATTTGTTTATCTAGATAATTGCCAATATACCACAATTTGGTTTCTGGATAAAGATAAAATTAACCAATTATTTAATTATCTAGATAAGATAATAGATAAAAAATATTCATCTGGATATTAATCTAGATAATTTTATCTAAGTCACAACACTGTTTATGATGTTATAAAGTGAATTAGAGCTTTAAATTGTATGGATAGTGTCTGAAATTATTATTGTAATATTTGATAAGTAGAAATCCGAATATCGATATCGAGTAGAACTCTTAAATGTAACTTCATGACATGTAATGTAAATGTAACCCCTCTGTCTTTCAGTCCAGAAACACCGGAGAGGTCATTGACTCCTCACTGACCGAGACCTCAGATGTCATGTCAGAAATAAAGGTGATGGCAAATATTAATTAAAATAAAATGTATTGCTTGAAAACACTGAAATAGTAATACTCATGAGTTTTTGTTTATCAGTTCGTCCGATATTCGACTTGCATCCGGAAGAAAACATTTGACTTCACTGCTGGGGGATTCTTTAGTGTGAACCTCAATCTTGCGTTCTCGGTAAGTCATTAGGAAAACGCTATGTAAAACGCGTTCATTTACGGGCTCCCGACCGAAAACTAAAAGATATTCAATTTCTTAAATTACCATCGTGATTTTTATTTTCCAACAGTTCAACTATATTTTAGTATACCCCACAAATTGCAACTCCTGTCATAACGAGGTTTACATTTTATGTCTAGAGAATGAACAAAACTTTAACCTGGGAGGTATAAGAAAATCATTTCAAATTTGATTTCACATTAAATTTTCCTTTTTTCTATAAAGTGACAAAAAGTTTCAGCACTTTATCTTTTATAGTTCTGTGGGAGTGACCTCTCTCTCAAACATGGTGATTATTTTTTGAGCCACTCGGTATTTTCATTGTATTGGTGTCTACAATATTTGCTCAAAGTATTTATTTCAATGCAATAACGCGTCTAGTCGGTGTGTAAATGTTGCTCCTCTATAATAGACCTTGGATATTGTAAGGAATACAATCAAACCAAATTAAGAGGCAAACGGAAGCGAACGGGAATCGCACGGTTCGTCAGAGCGTTTTTTTTTAATTTTGTATTTATTTAACACTTTTAGCATAGAGGTAAGAATGCTTTGAGGTCGCACCATTGGTCATAATGAACTCCAGTGTGTGGCATTATTTGGTCTATTAGGCTGTTATGGGTCGTTACTATACTATCTGATTTTTTTAAAATTATAAAGTGAGATTACACAATTTCAAAAAAAACGCTCTGACGAACCGTGCGATTTCCGTTCACTTCCGTTTGCCTCTTAAGAATATAGATAATTCGAAGGGATTGTAATGTAAACTAGGAAAACGCTCTGTGTAACACGTTGATAAGCGAGCACGGATACGTGCAACACCTCGAACCATAATCAATAATATACGTAAAACAATTGAAATCTAGAAGCACGATCCATTAAATTATATTAAAAAAATGAATTTGCTTCTCATTGCAAGTAACACTACACTCATGTGTATTTATTGGAATATTTAGGTATTATGGATTAATACAAAATAAAAATACATAGATTCAATCCACAAAATAGACCATTATCTAAGTGCTAATATGAGCAAACCTAATTTAAGAAATATTATCCAAACAGACCGTTCCGTTTAATAGAGCTTACCTAACACATTGCTTACCTAACATAAACCTAACTCGTTGGATCTATAAGAAACATATCGACTAAATAAATAAAATATTTTATAAAATTAATTTCAATTAACAACTAACCAAACTGTTTCTACAATCAAGCAGACTTGCCGGTCTACAAATAATTAGCTCAACCTTTAAAAGGATTTAAAGTAAGACTGCATGTAAAAACTCTTATAATAACCTATACCTACATTAATTACATCTTCTTCAAGAAAATAATATAAAACCTAAGTATAACCTAGCAGGTATTGCTATAACTATATATCATACCGTAAAACGTATTCTAACAATAAAAGATAGACAGCTGCTTGCTTCCGAGCTGTTTTGAATGGAGCGCATCGGGCGGCCGCAACGGACTCCTCGAACCTACAATGCTATTTATATGGGAAAACATGTTTTTTTTATTTATTTATGAACGGATCTTTCTCAAAAACTATACAGGTCTAAGTTAGTATGAGATGAAGGTGTGTGCAAAATTTCAGATCGATACGTTGACCGGTGCGACGTGGGTTGAACCAGCAAAAAAAAACAAAAAAAAACAAACACACACACAGAGAAAGTGCCGCAAGTGTCAAGTGGAGACGCTCGCTCCGCTCGCTTAAATATATTAATATGAAGTGATGTGTGTTGTGAAAAATATCCGACCGAACCGGGGCTCGAAACCGGGACCTCTCACTTGCCGGGCGAGAGCTCTACCAACTGAGCTACCCGATCGGACGGACGGACACTAGACACAACACACTGGGGGCCAATTCTTGAGTTTTCATGTTTTGAAACCATGTGTGGTTTCATTGTTTAAAACGTAAAAAAGTTGAAGACTAAGCAATAGTTGTCAACTTTTTTACGTTTTAAACAATGAAACCACACATGGTTTCAAAACATGAAAACTCAAGAATTGGCCCCCTGATGAGGGTTAGAGATCTCCGAGGAGAATGGAATGAAGGTAATGATTGGACATTACAAGCTATCAGACCATCGGTAACGATACTGTCACCATGTCTCATTGCACTTGCGTGCGCAACCCTCTTTTACTCGACTGAACGAGTTGCTTTACAGCTCGATTGATGAGAATGTAGGTTTCTTTGGAAAACTTCCATGGAGTCAGGATGATATGAAGGGATGTGTGTTGTGAAATATATCCGACCGAACCGGGGCTCGAACCCGGGACATGAGTTTTTGTTTATCAGTTCGTCCGATATTCGACTTGCATCCGGAAGAAAACATTTGACTTCACTGCTGGGGGATTCTTTAGTGTGAACCTCAATCTTGCGTTCTCGGTAAGTCATTAGGAAAACGCTATGTAAAACGCGTTCATTTACAAGCTCCCGACCGAAAACTAAAAAATATTCAATGTTTTAAATTACCATCGTGAATTTTATTTTCCAGCAGTTCAACTATATTTTAGTATAAAAGAATTATCTAGTGGAGCGGTCGCTCCACGCCAGCCAAGTCGTACGGCGCGCACACTCTCACACAACATACCGTTCAAACCTAAAGGCTGGAGCAACCCACTTTTACTGTAAGCATCAAAGTGGCATTTTCGGCCTACTGGATCTTAAAAATGGGAAATCTCACATTGTTGCGAAATATTTTAATGTAGAGCTATGGCCCACCCTACCATATATTCCAAGTTTGGCAATAATTCGTTATGCCGTTTGCGAGCTGGAGGACCGTGAAAATCGTGAAATTGTACGGCTTTCAGATGATTATTCATCTTCCAATAAATTCCGCGGTCTCCGCCACAGGCTAAACGGCTGGGTCGATTGGCCCGAAATTTTCACCACATATACAGCTCGTCTGCCTGATGATACCTTGCCCTCATAAATTTTTTGTGCCGCCATTTTGAAACCGGAAGTGAGGTCATATCTCAAAAACGGCTTGACCGGTCAGAACGAAATTTGCGCCAATCGTTTCAGACCGTCCTGTATATGAAATATCAATTGTCAAAAAAGAAATATATTATTACCAAAACCGGAAACGACGTCATAAAAATGAAGAATCAGACTTAAATCACCTCTTACTGCAATAACTACATATACAGAAGGCTTATACTGATACAAAACATTTATGTAAATAAATTATTGGTGGCAGTGATTTCAGCCGCCATTTTCTTAACCGGAAGTGATGCCATATCTTGAAAACAGCTGGACCGTTTGGAACGAAGCTTTCGCTATTCTTTATGGAATATCATTTTAAGCATTATTTAGTACCAAACGCATCTTTTCTTTGTGTCCAAATCGAAAATAGCTTATTTTTTTAAAGGAATTAGTCATTGTTGCTCCGATTTGTGTCTTACAAGTGTGAGAATAATCTAAAAAAAGAAGTGATATCCCCATAAAAAACACTCCGTGTAAAAATACCAGACAAGTCTCTTTATAACTATAAAAAAATAGAAGAAATCTAAAAAATTCAGCACTGAAAAGTAGTGATATCAAAAAATGGGCCAAGTCAAAACATGATTTTAAAAACAAAAATATACTTGGCGCATCGTTTTTTTAGGGTCTTTAGGTATATTATTTATAATTAGGCACATTTGACTTATGGCATATATACATACGCCTATTATTTATACACGATGCCCCAAGTATATTTCGGTTTTTAAGATCATGTTTTGACTTGGCATATTTTTTTATATCACTACTTTTCAGTGCTGAATTTTTTAGATTTCTTCTATTTTTTTATAGTTAAAGAGACTTGGCTGGTATTTTTACACGGAGTGTTTTTTATGGTAATATAATACCCTACAAATTGCAACTCCTGTCATAACGAGGTTTACATTTTATGTCTAGAGAATGAACAAAACTTTAACATGGGAGGTATAAGAAAATCATTTAGAGTTTGATTTAAATTTTCCTGTTTTCTATAAAGTGAGAAAAAGTTTCAGCACTTTATCTTTTATAGTTCTGGCGGAGTGACCTCTCTCTCAAACAGGGTGATTATTTTTTGCGCCACTCGGTATTTTCATTGTATTGGTGTCTACAATATTAACTCAAAGTATTTATTTCAACGTAATTACGTGTCTAGTCGGTGTGTAAATGTTGCTCCTCTATAATAAACCTTGGATATTGTAAGGAATACAATCAAACCAAATTAAGAGGCAAACGGAAGCGAACGGGAATCGCACGGTTCGTCAGAGCGTTTTTTTTTAAATTTTGTATTTCTTTAACACTTTGAGGTCGCACCATTGGTCATAATGAACTCCAGTGTGTGGCATTATTTAGTCTATTAGGCTGTTATGGGTCGTTACTATACTATCTGATTTTTTTAAATTATTAAGTGAGATGACACAATTTCAAAAAAAACGCTCTGACGAACCGTGCGATTTCCGTTCGCTTCCGTTTTCCTCTTAAGAATATAGATAATTCGAAGGGAATGTAATGTATAATATATTATGTCTATGGAATGGCCTGACCAACAGCACATGATTTGCAACTAACTACTGAATTGTTATTTAGATAGCTGTTGCCATGATTACTTATCTCCTAATCTGGAGACAACTGAAGAAGGATGCTAAAGAGAAAGAGTGAAATGCGAAGTTAGAATAATATCCTAACGGCCACTCATCATTCAGAAACAGCTTATTGTCACTTCAGAGGTAACTTGACGGTGTCTGCAGGATTTCAGCCGTGAGGGGGGGGGGGGGGGGATTGGTTGCCATGGTTCATTGGGGGGTCTGTGGGGACTGGGGAGTGTCGCGGGTCATGCGATGAGGGTCCTTGGTGTATATCCTCGGGAAAATTTTGGTTAATTAAACTCAATTCTAGGTTTTCCATAATACTATCAAAAAATAGATGAGAGAGAAATTCTAATTTTATTGACTGCTGTCCACAATACAGGGTTGACCATTGAGATCCAGCTTACTAATCAATATAAAATACATAAATTTAATAACTAATGAAATATTTATGAATGAAGTTAAGTGGTTTTAAAATAAATTACAACTAGACTCACAGATATTGGCATTTCTTATTCCGAATTTGGAAAGTCATGTCATATCCATGTCACACTCGTAACAGAGCCTAATAACTATTTGCTGAGTGGATGGGATAATACTTTCATTACATTTTTTATAAGCTCATTAAGCACTTGCTTATGCCCACAAAAAAGTGTCAGATATGCGTATATTTTATTTTTCTATCTTAAAATTGATAATTGTTTCCGATTGGTCACACCCGTAACGAAAAAATGCTGAAAACCATTTATTGAGTTTTTTTACCTGGTTTGGCTTATGAGAGGCCCCCAATGGTGAAACATAAGATGCACGTGTTACTATTAGTGGTGAATTGTTATAGAAATTGGAGGAAAAATGATTTTATAATACTACCTAATAAACTAATTTTTAAAATTTTACAACATCAAAAAAATATTTTATAAGCATATTATTACAATACAAGCAGAGCAACATTAAAAAATAACTTCCTTTAAGGGAGAAATGAATATCTAAGATATACTCTCACTAAAGCAATACACAATGTTTTAAGATATTGATTAATACATGTTTCTTCCGTTCATCTATTAAATTATTTACGATAAACAAACAAATAATTAAATGTAATTACTAACATATAAGTGGAATTTGAATAGTTTGAGTAAGGTTAGTCTAGACAAGTTTGTTGCAAGTTTGCTTTATTGTTCAATGATATTGAATTAAATAATTTCCTTGAAATGTTTTCCTAGGTCCATTAAATTGTAGAACATTACTATACTATTATGAAAAGCAATGTTTTTAATGGTCTTCATGAACTTTATTCTGATACATTTTTAATGACTGTATTATTCTTTTTACTATAATGTAGGTATAGTATAATGTTGATCACATCACCTACGTTGAATTCAGTGTGCATTTGTTCAAAATAAAATAAAATAATATTGATGAAGTGTAATTGCAAGCGCGAGCGATTTACTGCTTGTGAAAGACACATTTTTGGATACGATTAAAAACAAAATCAGTGGAATTTTTTTTATTTGTTTGGGTTGTTCAACTTATTTATAAGTAATAATTTATTTATTTCTGCTGAAAATTAACTATATTCTTTTCTCACTGAGTGTATAAAAATCATTTAAAATTGTGTCAAAAATAATATCTCATTATGTCCTAGGTATACCGGCAATGTAAAATTTTATATTTTTCGGTACCTGATAGTATAGGAGCAAATGTAATTCCGCTCGATTGGAGTGCCGAAATTGATTTTTTCATAATTATCGATTGTTTACATCATTCTTAATATTACCTGACGTGCCTTCATTTTTTTGGTGGACATCTTGGAAAATATGGCGGAAAACGAGCGGAAAACGTAAATTTTACAAATTATTAAATTGGTGACTTGAAACTTGAAACTTGATATGGGGACTTGAAAAATAAAATACGCTGTTAACAATTTTTTTTAGATTTAAAAAAAAAATAAAAACAGGTACCGAAAAAAGCACACATTTCCAGATAAACGCCTTGAAAGTTGAAGATCAAAATCACTGTAAGGTATTCTATTATTATTATCTTCTGTGTAACCACCTTCTGAATCAACCCATTCACACGTCTTGTGTCTATTATTAACAATTAGCACTTGACGACAGCCACTTCGCATCTGTTCATCCTTGACCATGACAATGACCTCGAACTGGTTTCAGTAAAATTGTCTGAGCTATCTCATTTTCTTCACTTGTTATCGAGTCAGTGTAGGAAGAAGAAGTTCAACAAGCCTGCTTGTGTAAGCGAGACATTTGCAAACATAGAGGTAAGTGTCAGTTCGTTTTTATAATAAAAATAATTCACAGTTTTGGGATATTGCTTCATGTTTTATATAAAATTATTTCTTTCTTTCAACAGAAATTTCTGTGGATAATTTTGTTTAATGTGTAAATGTTTTTCTTTTTTATGTAAAATTGATAATTTTTGTCCTGAAGAAGATTTTGAAATTTGAAATAATTAATTTTATATAAACATGATTCAATATCCCAAAATTTTCAATTGTTTTAATAATAACAGTCATAAATCAAAACATTTTTAACAATGTTTAACGTTGTATTATTCTACAACTAGGTTAATGGCGACGGATGAATGATTTTGATGATGATTGGGAGACGGTGATTAATAGGTACAAAGGCGTTATAAATGGCAAATATATATGTCCCCCCCTCACCCCAAATATCACCGATCATTTAAATGACGGCCTTCTTACGCACCTTTTTAGGGTTCCTTTCTCGCCAAATAAGATATTTGACACACATCGGCGCTACTTATAAATTAAAACATTACATTTGAAAGGGATAAAATGCCCAGTAGGTTTCTTTTTTCGATTATGATATTTTTACAGGACGAATTTTACACGTTTTAAGCGCCACGATTTTTAAAAAATTGCCCTGCACATTAAGGGCAGTTTTACATAAAAACGCGTTTCGCGTTTTGCGTTTCGCGTTCTTTTATTGACCAATCAAAACCACCGAAAATCTCGCCGCACGCGTTTTATTTTTAATCCGCCCCATCTCGATTGTAGAGAGGTTTCTTCAGTACCGCGCGCGGCGAAAATGACGTCACTATATACGTAAACTATTAAATATACTATATAAAAAAATCTATAAAATAAGACTATAATGTTAATAATTGCTTACCTGTGCATATTATACCATCCAATCAGATCTAATAACACCCACATTGTTACTAACAAGAATAATAAACTTATATCAACATTCTGTTTTTGAAGGCTATTTCTAGGCGTTATAAAAAAAGACAAAACGCTAAAACGCAAAACGCGAAAAGGACTGTGTACCAAGTTGAACAAAAACTACATCAGAAAATATTATAAAATTAATTACACATTGCCGTATCCGAGAAGTGTCCCCTTAAGACCAATTGCCCCCGGCATTTGACCAGAATGAACGATGGAAAGGAGGCGGTCGTGTCCTATTAGTACTGTTTAACGTCGCACTGTTCTACAACTTAGCTAATGGCGACGGATGAATGATTATGATGACAATTGGGAGATAAAGATTTTCTTATTTAAAATGCACAACAGTGCAGTAAGTACAGTAATAGTAAGTTTAAAGTACCCATATGCAAGAATGGATGATGGGAAGGAAGCTACCGTGTCCTACCGTGGCCTAACCTTCCCAGTGTTTGCTTCTATAGACTGAGGAAAACCAAGAGAAACACAGTCAGAAAGGACTAGCGGGAATCGAAACCAACTTGACTACGACTAGGAAAACGCTCTGTGTAACGCGTTGATAAGAGAAATAAAAAACGTAGGTATACAAAGGTAAAAGAAATCACATAGAGAGCCATAAGAGTCAAGTGAGGACGCCGCTTCATTAGCACCTCCCTTAACAAAAAATGAAGGAAAAATAAGACTCATTTTATCGATGGCTTGGCCTTCAAATGTACATTTTTACTTTGAAATAATAATTACTTTAATATTGTGGTCATTAGCAAGTCATTTAGACAATTCATTAGCATATCGCTGGGTTTACAAAGTAGCCATGTTGGCCGTGCGAGTTGGTATATTATGTGTTGGTTGGTTCATAGTTCTTGTGTGAAGTTTTCTGGTGGTTCTGTGATTCGTCGAACCGCTTATTATTTTGTCCAAATCAAATGTAATGCGATTTGTATTCTGTCGGTGAAATTATTAGTTATATGTAGTGCTATTTTATCTAATTCTGGTTATGCTCTTATCTTAGTGCATGTATAGAATTGTATATACACAGGAAAAGATTTTGTTAAAATTTATTTGGCTTTGATCATCATCATTTAAAAAATTTAGATTTTTTTTTTAATTATGATTTTTGAATGTTATTTGAGATTTTTTCCCTTTTTTATTGACTAAGTAATTAAAAAGTCATTTTTGCAGTGTCAAAATTGTGAGAAAGTTTCTAAAAACACAAACTATGATGCATTGTAATAGCTGCATCAAACAATTATTTTTTGTATTCGAAGATTAATATTTACAATGTAATTAAATAACTCTCAAATGCGTTTTCCGATGACGGCTATATTAGAAACAAAGAAAAAATTAAAAAAATTGAAACATTCAACAAAAAAATATTGTCAGAAAATCTACTTAGGCATCCCTCCTTAATAATGTTCCTCTCTTTGCTTCTAGATGTCGCTAGCTATGAAGGTGCTGAGCGTGTTGTCTATCCTGCTAGGAGCAGCGCATGCGCAGCAACTCGACTCAGCAGACAAGATGGCGCTGGACAGTCTCAGCGCAAGCGCATTCAACTTCACCGGCGATCTCTATGCTGTAAGTTATTGCATTTTTATGACATGCCCTAAACATCTGCTTGATTTAAAGGGGAGCAATCGATCGACATATACAAAAAAAAATTATTCTTGAATTACAAGTTCAAAAAACGTTTTACTACATTTCAACTATATTTAAGTACAACAGACTCATTAAAAGTTCTGTAGTTTGCAACTCCAGTCCAACAATGAGTTTTCAATTTTATGTTATCAGAGGATGAACAAAACTGTAACATGGGAGGTATAGGAAAATCATTTCGAATTTGGTATATAACTTTTAAAATAGCACACGTTGGTATTGTTTTCAATTTTTTTCCTGATAGTATGTCCATATGTCTACCATAAAAAAAGTTTTTTGCTCAAATCCATCGAGACAAAAAAAATAGATCTTCATTTTAGCCTAAAAATGACACGATTTTCTTATTCCGCCATGAGATAACATGGGGGAGACAAATCAATTTATCCCAGAAACTGGACACAAGAAGAGTTTCATTTTTTCATGGATTGTGTATTGCATGATTTTTAATAAGTCACCAAAATTTCAAGTAAATCGGAAACATTGAGGTTATGGTGGTTCTACCTTAAACAGATTGTTCTGTATCCACGCAAGAATAAATTGGGTTTGTGCCAATATGAACTTATGGGCCAAGTTTATATTTCTATTTTAATACATAGAGAGAATATACAGAGAATGGAGTCCATGTATTCATTTTAAATTCACAATTAATTATTAACTTGTATTTTATGTACAAAACCAAAATGCTTGCCATTCCTATATAATGTGGGAATACAAAACGAAACTTTGATCAACTTTGAACATTGATTGAATATCAATGTGTGTCACTAATCGCGCGCAAACTTTATGTTTTGGCCCGGTCACCTCTTGGAGAAACATGGGATTGAAAAGTACCAATTTCACCATATTGATTTTTTTCAAGATTTGCTTTTAATGTTTTAAGGCATTAAAATATCTAAAATAATAACCTAGAATAACCACACAGCTAATTGGCTTTTTGTTTCAACCCATCAGTTGTAAACCGTGTGTCAAAAAAGTTCAAATTGGAACTCAATGTGTAACCCCTAATTTGAAGGTCGCGCAAAGGGTGTTCGACGTGCGATACGGTAACCAAAATGATAGACAGGGATGTGCTGAAGAGGTGTATGTTCACAAACACCCGTTATCTTGATTAATTTTGAAATTACCACGACTTTTGCAAGATCTTAGATAGCTATTTCTACCACTCAGGTCAATGTTAGAGGTCAAATAACTTGATATGGATGAATATGAAAAATTTTAAAAAATTTAGCTCAAAGTATCAAGTTATAACGTAGCAAATTTTTAAAATTATCAAAAGTCATGTGCCGCAACGAATATTTTGAGATTTGGTAGTTTTGAATGGAATTACTCTGATGTCAACACAGTAATATTGAAGTATTCTCTTACACAAACCAAAAAACATTTAATTGAACTTCACTCACTTCTAACTCTTAGGTAGCTACAGATTTGTTCAAAATATTCGAGTGCTACGGGGATTGAAATTAAAATGTTGTTACAAGATGCTCTTTCGCTATTTATATTTGTTATATTCATTGATGTTTTTGAATAACTCTTGAGTTTTGTTGCGTCATCAGAAGCTATCCAAGTCGCCTGGCAACGTGATCTTCTCGCCACTCAGCATCCACTCCATCTTGACTATGACGTCACTCGGAGCTCGATCACACACAGCGCAGCAGATGAGACAAGCGCTCCATCTGGCGGGGACAAACGACACTACTCGCGCCTACAAACAAGTCTACCAGCAATTCAAATCTATGGTAATATGGAGTTCTATGTTAATGATTTGTTTTGGAAAATAAATTCAGACATTAAAAGTTTCGATTTGGGGAAAGTATTATGGTTTGTAACACATTTTAATGACAATTAGTACCTAACTGTATTTTAGGTGTTTCATGTTTCTACACCAACATTTCTTTGTGCATAAACTGTACCGTAGATTATTTTTATTTGGCAGCCCCTTTTAAAAATGTGGCTAGTATAAATTTGCGATTTTTCTGTGATAGATGGAAAAATATGAAGAATTACAATGCTTAACCAGCCTGGATATGTACTTAAACTTGAAAAAATCATAATAAACTGCAATGTAATTTATTCTAAACTCCGTTATTCACAAAATACATACTATACTTGTATATTGTTGCATCTACACGAATCTCGTCCGCGAAAACAAACGTGTTCACTGAGTTCTAGAAATTGCCAGAAATTTACGGATGTAGTTAGAATAATGTCACATTAACATTAAAAATAAATTGCATAAACTGATAACATAACATAATACAAATTATTTTACTATGTTTCAAATTAGTAGTAGGATAGACAATGTATAATATGTTTCATTTACGCCATGTTTATACAATTACACACAAATTCAAATAATTTCTTATTGATCAGTTGATATTGAAGAGAAATTAAATTATTAATTTTATATATTTTGTTGTTTCTCTTCCATGCTAATGTCAATAGATATTTGCGATTATCTAACTGAAGTTTTTGGACAAGTTGTGTATTGAAAGTAACATCCTCTTCATATGACAATTAGATAAATACTTGATGTACGTAATGAAATGTACTTCTGGTCTTTTACATTTAGAACAGTGAGCACGTGGCTGTGGAGCTGGCAAACAGGATCTACGTGAAGAAGGCCGTGACTCTGAATGCAGAGTTCCTGCAGGAATCCAGGGAAGTGTTTGAATCCGAGGCCGAGGTCGTGGACTTCACCTCTGACGCGGCGGACAAGATCAACAGTTGGGTGGAAAACAAAACCAACCACAAGATCAAGGACTTAGTCAGCAGAGGTGCGTCCACTTCAGGATACTTCATGTCTAATAATGATAAGCTGATGATTAAACTTTAAAAACTACAAAGTGTTCGTCCGCTAAATTGGCTTTCCGTCCCAAAACATCTCAAAACTTCGAAAAATTGAATGCTGTTCCTTTGCTATGGTTTGAAAACTACCAAAAGCAATAAAATGCTAGTCCCAAATGACCATGCCAAGTTGATGAGTCAAACGGTTCCATTTTTATTTCTAAAAAAGTATCAGGACCGAGTTAAAAACTATACACAAGACCGCACTTGTGACATTAGTGTATCTGCAAAATTTCAGATCGGTAGGTTGAACGATGGCATTGCAGGCAAAATCATAACGGAGAAAGTCATACCGTGGTGACGCTCGCTACGCTTGCTTAACAATGTATCTCATCACTCGCAGGTGACCTGTCGGAGGACACAGCCATGGTTCTGGTCAACGCCGTCTACTTCAAGGCCTATTGGCAGGAGCGCTTTGAGTACAGTTTAGTACGCACGAATCCGTTCCATCTGGCTGATGGCTCCACTCACGACATCAAGATGATGGAAGACAGAACTACACATCCCTACTTGGAAGTCCAGGACTCGCATACACAAGTCCTGGAGCTGCCCTACAGAGTGAGTTGGATGCCGTTGTGAAGGGAGAATATGAGATAGAAGTTCCATCTCGTTTGTATATACATCTCGTATTTCAAAACATTCTCTCAGTTTGTTTTAATGAACATTTAAAAAAAGCTGCAAATGCAAAAGGATATGACTTTTTATTCAGAGAGTTCAGAGATATAATGTAAATATATATCTAATAAGGTCCATCTCCATTCGGACTCCATTCGGACCGGACCTTTCAGCGCCTGAGGGCAAATGACAAAATACAATCGCCAATAAAATGCTGTATACACCTCAGAAACTTGCATTTTCTTTGCTCCTCTATTGTTATGGGGTGGAATAGAGGTAGTGCCAGAAAAATAGCCAAAATTAGCGTGGAAAATAGGAATTCCAAATAGAATCTAGATTTCTCGTTGCTGCAAATTACATGTCGAACGTACTGTAGAATACTCGTAATAATGTGATAAATTCTCATTCATATTAATTTTATGAAAATAAATTATGATTGTATTTCCCAGGACTGCAATGTGAGCATGATATTTCTGCTGCCAAGTGTGGACAAACATTTGGGAGATCTTGAAGCAGAGATCAAGGAGAAAGGTCTGGATTCATTCGTCAACCAACTCAGTGACGCATTTCTTCAAGTATTTGTACCTAAATTCCGTGTGGAGCAGGACATTGAACTCACGGATGCACTGACGAAGGCAAGTGAAGACTAATAGAAATTTAAACTACGAAACAGAAAATTTGCCTAGATTCATATCTTGATAACTCCATAACACTGGCTCACAGGACGAATAGAAATCGGTGAGCCATTTTCCGAAACGATTACCTAATCTTTAATTCCTTCTGTCGTCCCACCCTCTTCATTATACGTCTTCCTCCTATCCCACGCACTTCCTATATAGGTAGAATATTCCTTCATAAATACATTCACCCAACTTATGCATCTCAAATACCTTCCATGATTCTCTTTTATCCTTTTTCTGGTAACCATAACCCTTAGGCATATTGCACACTATTATTATTTATGATATTATGTTAGTTAGTAGCGGTCAAAGGGTGGAAAAGGGTCTCGGGGGTCGTCTAATCAGCCGAGGATTAGACGGTACCAAAACTCCGAGAAATGCCCGCGGGTTTTAACCTATACCATCAAATCCTACTCCCACGTCCACGAAGACATGAGTCGCGTGAACGCTGGGCAATGTATGGCATGCAATGGATGCATGTCATATAGCAGACGGGAGAGGGTGCATGCGAGTTCCCGGCGCATTCAAACTGGGGCCAATCGGCTAAGGGAACAAACCCCTACAGAAAATGCTGGTCCTCCAGGTTGGGGGTTTGGTCATAAGGCTAGCTCCCTTATCTCAGTAAAAAACGAACAATGCTAAGAAACCCAACGATAAGCCTCGGAAACCAACGGACGGAAAACCTTATAGACGAACAAAGCTAAGAAAACGGACCTTGAATTTTGGAACATGGAACATTCAGGGGATAAGTACCAAACAACATGAAGTCTTCCAGCAATTAGAGAAGTATAACATAGATATTGCCACTCTGACGGAGGTAAAGAAGAAAGGGAGAGGTAGTGAGGAGATTGGAGAGTATCTGTTTTTCTACAGTGGGGTCGCAAAAGAACGAAGGGCGAAGGCCGGTGTAGCAATTGTGGTAAACAAGAAATTTAGGAAGTTTATCAAGAATTGGGAGGAGACTTCTGAGCGGATAATGAAAGTGGAGATGGAGATATGGGGTCACTGTTTGGTTGTTGTTGCTGCTTATGCACCAACGGACGATTCTAACAAGGCAGTTAAGGATGCGTTTGAAAATGACCTCATCACCCTCTTGAGTCAAGTTAGTAGTAGAAAGGAAATACTGCTAATGGGGGACTTGAATGGAAGAACTGGAAGGAAGGAAGATGATCTGGTGGTTGGAAGATTTGGGGAGAATGTTGTGAATGATAACGGAGAGCGACTAATAGAACTGTGTGGTGCATTGGATTTGAAGATAATGAATGGATTCTATCAGCATAAGCAAATTCATCAGTACACTTGGATGCAACCGACGAGAAACTTGAGATCGATTATAGACTATGTGATAATGAGACAAAAATCAGAGCTCAAGACTATGGACGTAAAAGTAGTTAGAGGGGCTGAATGTGGCACGGACCACATGTTTGTAAAAGCCAGAGTTTGGATTAAATACAGACATCATGCTACAACGGGGATGCAACAACCAGACCAGGGAAGAGTCGAGGGAAAGAGGTATAAGTTACACCTGTTGCGAGACGACTCTATCAGATTTCTGTATAAGTTACGTCTAGCACAGAAATTAAGCCAAGCAGGGGAGAATGAGACAGTAGAGCAGAGTTATAGCAGAATGAAACGAGCGATTCATGAAGCGGCGAGTGAAGCACTCGGGGAAGAGGAGTCTAAGGAAAGGACGGTGTACTGGTGGAACACAGAAGTAGAAAACATCATAAAAGAGAAAAGGCAGCTATATCAGAAGTGGTTGGTGAGTCAGGATAGAGAGGATAGGAAGCAGTATGCAAGAGCGAGCAGAGAAGTAAAAAAAACAGTCGTTAAAGCAAGAAATGAAGCCTGGAATAAAAGGTGCGATGAAATTGATAGACATATAGGAGGTACTAGGGCTAGAGAAGCATGGAAGACTATTAAGGATTTGAGGCAGGATACGCAATATAAATCCAAGGTACAGATGATTGGGATAGAAGAGTGGAGGGGGTACTACGAGAAAATGTTAAACGAAGATCGGAATGAGTACATGCAAGGGTGGAATATCATACCAAGGCAGAGGCAGAATGTAGCAATTGGTGTAATAACCAAGAGAGAAATTTACCAAGCCCTGAGACGCACAAAGAATGGGAGAGCACCAGGCCCTGGAAATGTTTCAATAGAATTGGTGAAGAATAGTCCAGAAGGAGTCATAGAAATCCTACAAGACATCTCAAATAGATGCTTGATTGACGCTGAGCATGTACCTGAAGAGTGGAAGGTTGGATACATGAGCTCTATCTACAAGAAAGGATCCCGAACGGACTGTCATAGAGGAATCAACGTAACTGCATCTATTGGAAGATTGTATGGGCGTATTATAAAGACTAGATTGGAGCAAGAAGTTACCATTGGAGAAGAACAGTGCGGTTTCACAACGGGGCGCTCATGTGTGGATAATATTTTCACCTTGAGGCAGCTAGTGCAAAAAAGGGTAGCGAGAGGCAGGGAGACTCATTTGGTGTTTGTAGATCTAGAAAAAGCGTATGACACAGTGCCGTTAAAAAGGATGTTTGAGGTGTTATACGACAGCACTATTCCTCATGCATATGTGGACACCATAAGAGACCTGTATGAAGGACAGAGGAGTGTAGTGAAAGTAGGAAATCGCATGTCCAGTAGCTTCGAGATTACGAAGGGTTTGCGTCAAGGGTGCTGCCTCTCACCTTCTCTATTCAAAATCTATATAGATAAGGTTTTGCAAGAATGGCAAGCCAAGTGTAGATGGATGGGTGTGCCTGTGAATGGAGATTACCTGCATTCCCTTCTCTTTGCTGATGACCAAGTAGTGGTTGCATTGGACGAGGACGACTGCAATTATATGATGCGGAAATTATCAGAAACATACGAAAAATGGGGTTTAAAAATCAATTTTGACAAGACCAAATACTTGGTGGTAGGGGGAGAAGGTAATGACATGGACGTGGATGGGAAGGAAGTGAAAGAGTGCCGAGAGTATAAGTACTTAGGATCTATTTTTTCATCGGAGGGAAGTAGTCGGAGAGATATTAGCAGCCGGATAATCCAGGGAAGACAAGCGGTTCAGAAGCTGAACTCGATGTGGTGGTCTGAACAACTGCAGAAGCCTACAAAGAATAGAATTTATAGCAGCATTGTACAAAGTATTCTTACATACGGATCTGAGACCTGGGAAGTAACGAAGAGGGATAAAGAGAGGTTGATGGCGGTTGAAATGGATGCGCTCAGAAGAAGTTGTAGGGTGTCAAGAATTGAGCATATTAGGAATGAACAGATACGGAGATGGATGAAGAAGGAAGAAACAGTGGTAGAGGAGATAGAGCGAAGGAGATTGTGCTGGTATGGACACTTAAGAAGAATGGATCCCCATAGGTGGCCCCTGAAGATATGGCATTGGACCCCTCCAGAGAGGAGGAAAAGGGGCCGACCGCCGAGAGAATGGCAAGAAGATGTAAAGGAGGCAATGGGGAGAAGAAACTTGCTGGAAGATGGTTGGATGGACAAGGAGAGGTGGCGATTGGGGTGTGAGAAACGGCCTGTGCTGTAAAATACTCACAATATATATATATATATGTTAGTTAGTTTAAATTCTTGACGATTATCTCGTTATAAATTAGGACTTATTTAGGACTAATACTGACTTGTTCCGTTTTGGTAGGGTTATCAAATAATATTATGAAAGCATATTGAGTGCTTGGGGTTTATTCAAATTTATAACGTGGAACAGCATTCTGTTCCAATACGCTGAAGTCTTTAACTGTATTATTTGTATTATTTTGTATTAAAACTGTTTCATTGAATAGGTTATTCAATGTTATTTTCACGTCACGTTCTTATTTTAAACTGCAATTGAATGCTGGGCCGAAAGAACCAAAACCAACACTCTTTTCGAAATAGTTTTTTGTGTGGAATCACCATGTACACTCCCCCAAATAATAAACGGTACTCGAAAGAAAATTAATTGACTGATTAAGGTTTGATGGCATTATCCCATGAAGTCAGTGCTAACGCATTATCTAACTCTTTTAGGTGAGCTCTGATTTCATTGATAATAACAAGGATTGATTGTCACGGAACCGGCCCAGCAGCCAATACGTTTTGTACCAAGTACCGTTTATTATTTGGGGGAGTGTACATGTCTAGGTCTATCCACCGCCACCTTAAAATGTTGATTTTTTAAATGTTGACATTACTTAAATTGATCGTGAATGCTGGCAGCCATGGAAGACCATGAATGTGATTCTAGATAGCCGACGGTGAGGACTGAATCGTGTCACCAAAACGGTTAATTCATTTAAATAAAAGCACGAAAACTAAACTGGTTGATGGGTAATCAACGAAAGTATTTGAGGAACTCGGAGGAAAAGTTACAAATCAAAAGGGTACTGAAATATTACCCTTTTCCAAAAAAATAAGTTTTTGTAATACATTTTGTGTTCAGGTACCCATTTATTGAATGAAACCTATATAATAAAATATTGTGATAATATTGCATTGAAATAGTTTTTGGCTTTTTACTCAGAATAATAAAATTGTTGGTTTCTTGGTTCTTCCGGCCCAGCATTCAACTCTTATATGATTTTATACTGTGTTCAAAGGGCAATCATTTCATAATGGCAGTGTTTTATTATTATAAATAAAAGATGTATCTCTTCCTGTTTAGTTGGGTATGACGAACATTTTCAGTGGCGCTGCGGATTTCTCTGGACTTACTGATAATGGAGTGCCGCTGAGAGTGAGCCAAGTTGTTCACAAAGCATTCATCGAAGTGGACGAAGATGGAACTGAAGCGGCGGCGGCAACAGGTCAGTGCTAACCTGAGTAGTGAGTGATGACTTCGATGAGATTTGTAATGGATTTTTTTCAATATCTTATATCAATGAAAATGTTGATGCACATTTTTAATTTATGAACACCGGTCTTCAGAACAGTTCAATAAAAGTTATTTCTTAGATTAGAATTGTTTATTTGTATTATTTTGTCCTACAGATGTTTAGTGCCACATTGTTACACATTTTCAGGCACTATTAACGTATGTAGGACAAAATAAAACTAATCCTCCATTCTATACTATGTACTTGCTGTCATTGAACAGTTCTGTTTTCCGGTACAAAGCCTAATTTCATAAACAATTACATTCTTACAAGATATTGATCTTCAAGGTCAGTACTAAGTAGCCGTCTGAGCCTCGAAGTTAATTTACTTCTATAAAACTGTTTTCATTAGCTTTACATTTCCCTAGGAAAAAGTGTCCTGGTGTCAACTGAGGCACAATCTAAATATTTGTTCTATTTCAGGTGTGAAGATCGTGCCTCTATCAGCTGTTGAGTACACTGGAACGCCACCGCCAATCGTGTTCAAAGCTAATCGTCCCTTCGTGTTTGCGATCTACCACAAGACAAGCAAGCAAATCATGTTCATGGGCAGATTCACAGCTCCTTAGAACACAGAGACTTTGCTACGGATATCAGCGAGGAACTGAAGTGACCATACGCGATTATTAAATAAAATGGAAATTGAATCTGAAGCACATTTGCCTCCTAAACATAAGTGAAAGTCAAACTCACTATTCCTTGTTTAAATGTGTGTGGTGCACAATATTCCTTGTTTTCATTTTTTTGGATTAAATTCAAAACACATATTTTCATTGTTTTGATTCCATAATAATCCCATTTTGCTCCTATTTGTTCACTATCAAAATACTACAAATATATATTATTTAAAAAAATCTAAGTAGGTACATTATTTGGATATATCTTATACTTCTTCTCAAATGTCCAATATCAAAATAAAATTTTTAGTTTAGCGAATTTAGGTCATACAATGTTAAAATTTTAACAGAATATCCTAAATTGCTCAAAAACTAATAAAAAAAACTAAACAATTTTGTCCCATATTTTTTAATTTATTAATTATTTGGTAAATAAAACATAATATAGTTTAATAAATCCCAACTTCTTTTTATTTTTTGACCTCCATCGATTTTTTTATTTTGTTTTTGTCTTCGCTCAAATGGAGCGTTTTCGTGCCCGACTAATGCTGACCACATAGTAGGAGCAAAGTTAAGACAGTAAGCGATGAAAATGTAGATAAAGGTTCAATTCATGTCATGTCTTTCTTGCTTTTTCGATATTCATAACCGTTTGTCAAATATAGCAATTTATATTTCGAATTTCCCTCTAAAACCGCTCCAAAACTACTTTTGTCGGGAAAAAATATATGACCGGCCTTAAAAAAAATATTTATGGCGTATTTTTTTTTAAGTCCCCATATTTGAGGTAGTTTAAGTGAATTATTGCATAATTTTTCAACCTTTCCTCCAACACCAATTTATACATTTGTAATTTACGTTTTCCGCTCGTTTTTCGCTATATTTTCCAAGATGTCCACCAAAAAAATGAAGGCACGTCAGGTAATATTAAGAATGATGTAAACAATCGATAATTATGAAAAAATCAATTTCGGCACTCCAATCGAGCGGAATTACATTTGCTCCTGTACTATCAGGTACCGAAAAATATAAATTTTTACATTGCCGGTATGCCTAGGACAAAATGAGATATTATTTATGACACATTTTTAAATGATTTTTATACGGCACTCAGTGAGAAAAGAATATAGTTAATTTTCAGCAGAAATAAATAAATTAAAACTTATAAATAAGTTAAACAACCCCAAAAAAGGAAAAAAATATCCACTAATTTTGTTTTTAATCGTATCCAAAAATGTGTCTGTCACAAGCAGTAAATCACTCGCGCTTCCAATTACACTTCATCAATATTATTTTATTTTATTTTGAACAAATGCACACTGAATTCAACGTAGGTGATGTGATCAACATTATACTATACCTACATTATAGTAAAAGGAATAGTACAGTCATTAAAAATGTATCAGAAAAATGTTCTTGAAGACCATTAAAAACATTGCTTTTCATAATAGTATAGTTGTTCTACAATTTAATGGACCTAGGAAAACATTTCAAGGAAATTATTTAATTCAATATCATCTTGCAACAAACTTGTCTAGACTAACCTTACTCAAACCATTCAAATTCAACTTATATGTTAGTAATTACTTTTAATTATTTGTTTGTTTATCGTTAATAATTTAATAGATGAACGGAAGAAATATGTATTAAGGCTGTTGGCGCTAAGGCCTGATTGATAAAGTGGACTGTAAATTAGGGGGGGGGGGGAAGAGAAAAGATAGAAAACTCACCGACAATGTAGAGCCGTCTCGGCGTGAGGTGGCCGTCGTGGAAGCGATGATCGTAGAGTAGAGCGGCGTGGTGAGAAGGGATATAAACTATTCTAATCTAATAGAGTAAAGGAAAGGAAAAGAAATGGTATGGGATGCATGGGCCTGCCTGGTGAACGGCCAGGGAACCGCGTGGCACCACAAAATGAAAGTCTAGAGCAGGAGCCCGCAACGTGTGCTCACTTCGAGCAGACAACTTCGAATCGTACCGTGGAACACGAACGAGGAAAGGTCAAGCCACAGAGCGCTGGCTAGACTGAACCAAGGAACAGGGGATGAAGATATGACCACAAGGTCACAGAAACGAAGGGCGGGAAAACACAAAATAATGGCGCGAACATACCGCCCACCAAAAAGGAACTTTTTCAACTTGAAAAGAACCAGTAAACGAAAATGCGAATTCGAACAAAAAACGAAACTTGGGTGTGAAACCCAAACTAACACTCAAGGGGGAGTGAAACCAGTTTATTTACTGGTCTCGTGTAGACGCCCGTCGCAGTGCGAACAGATGCGACGCGGGCAACACCGTCCTGGCCGGGGTACAACTGAAGAACTCGCCCGATAGGCCAGGAGAGGGGGCTACTGTTATCTTCAAAAATGAAAACGACGGCTCCTACTTGGAGATTTGATGATCCCCGTACCCACTTTCCCCGCTGCATCTGTGAATTCAGATATTCTTTGGACCAGCGGGTCCAGAAAGTCTGGTGAAGTTGTCGAATGAGATGCCAGCGAGCAACTGGGCGATTCACTGGAGAATTCTTGCTCAGGTGGAGCAAGAAGTGAGGTGCCAATGAGGAAGTGGCCGGGGGTCATATAGTCTGTGCTCTCTTCGGGGTCCGAGGACGTAGCGCAGAGAGGGCGGCTGTTCAAGACAGCTTCGATTCTGGAGAATAACGTAGCATATTCTTCGAAGGTGTACGATGAGTCAGAGATGAGCCGATGAAGCAGAGACTTGGCGGACTTGACGCCGGCTTCCCAGAGCCCTCCGAAGTTGGGAGCGTAAGGCGGGTTGAAGTGCCACTTGATCTCGCGTGATGACAGAGCGTCGGCGATGGAGGTCCTATCTTGGGACAGCATCTCGAAGATCTCTCGAAGATGTCGAGCAGCTCCCACGAAGTTACGGCCGCAGTCAGAGTAGACGTGAGCGGGTAGACCTCGGCGCGAGGCGAAGCGGTCCAAACAGGCGAGGAAGGCTTCGGTGGACAAATATGTCACCATTTCCAAGTGAACGGCCTTGGAAGCCATGCAGACGAACAAGCAGAGATACCCTTTGGTACATGGTGCGTTGTGACGAGTGCTGGTCTTGACCTTGAAGGGTCCAGCATAGTCGATGCCGACATGAGCGAAGGCGCGAGACATCTGCACACGTGGAGGAGGTAGATCACCCATTGGAGGTTGCAGCGGCTTGGCCCTGAACTTATGACACGTCAAGCATCGGCGAATTCGTTGACGAAGTAGTCCACGAAGAGAGACAATCCAATAACGTTGCTGGATCAACGCTTGAACTGTCCTGGGGCCTGAGTGTAGAGACGTTTTGTGATATGAATCACATATCAAAGCCGAGAGATGGGCTTCCTTTGGTAGAAGGAGAGGGTGGCGAGCGTCTTCATGAAGTGATGCGTGACGCAGCCTCCCGCCCACCCTGAGAAACCCGGAGATGTCGAGAAAAGGCTTGAGTGCGGCAAGTCGGGACTTGACTTGACCGTGCTGGGCGAGCTGACTGAGCTCGGCGGAGAAGTACTGCTTTTGAGTGGATCTGACGAAGATGTCGAGAGCGTCTTGAAGTTCTCGAGGCGTCAACGGGCCGGTCGGAACAGGTGTTTGAGATCGTTTGGCCAGCAGAATTCTGGCGAAACGGACAACATGGCCAAATACTCTTTGCGCACGGAGAAGAGTCGAAAACTTGTTGAAGTTGACGAGAAGAGGCTCGACGTCGACTCGAGCAGCGAGTATGACCACGGCAGGCTTGACTTCGGGAAGCTCCTGATCGGATGCGAGAGGAGGCGTAGCTCGAGGCCATGAAGTCGGAGAGTCGTGTAGGAAGGCGGGGCCGGCTAACCACAACGGATGCTCACGAAGCTGTGATGGCGACAAACCGCGAGAGGCACAGTCGGCTGGGTTGTCGGACGACGGGACGTGCGCCCATGACGTCGGAGAGAAGGCTTCAAGAAATTCAACCACGCGGTTGCTGACGAATGTCTTGAGTCGGTGCGGAGGTGTAGCAAGCCAAGCTAGCACTATGGTGGAGTCGGTGTAGAGATGGACGGATGCGATGGACAAGTTGCTGGTTGCACTGGAGACGTCCTTCAACAAACGTGCCAGCAACAAGGCGGCCGAGAGTTCCAGTTTTGGAATGGTCAGTGGCTTGACGGGGGCCACTTTGCTTCTTGCTCGTAGTATGTTGACAGCTGACGAGGAGGTTGAAGCGGTTTCTGTGTGAACGTAGACGACAGCAGCGTATGCTCTCTCGGAGGCGTCACAGAAGCCAACAATTCGACGAGTGCCAGGGGCCGCGGAGAAAGTGCGAGGAATTCTGAAGCTGGAGAACTGGTGGACCTCGGAGACGGCGCATGTCCAGGCATCAGACAGCTGAGGGGGAAGAGCGTCGTCCCACTGCAATTAAGTGAGCCACAGATGCTGCAGAAACATCTTCATCCAGCAGACGAACGGACAAAGAAAACCAAGAGTGTCAAAAATACGAGCGATGTATGACAGAATAGAGCGTTTAGTGACTACCCCTTCAAAGGGTTGAGCGTGAAACGAGAATGAATCAGCGCTAGGATCCCAAAGAAGGCCAAGAATCTTAATGCCTACATCATCATTCGAGAAGACGAGAGGAGTTTCGAGATGATCTTCAGGAAGAGCTTGCAGGACTGCAGGAACATTGCTTGACCACTTGCGTAGTTCGAAACCTCCCAACGCGAGGAGAGATTTCAGTTCTTGCTGAAGAGAGCGAGCTTGCATGAGATCATCAGCACCGGACACAACATCATCAATGTAAGTGTGCGCCGTTAAAGCACGAGATGCGAGAGAAAATTGAGCTCCTTCGTCGCATACTAGTTGCTGCAATACTCTCTGAGCGAGGAAAGCAGAAGGAGTGAGACCGTATGTGACAGTATTCAACTCGTACTCCTGTACAGGGGATTCTGGTGTCGGTCTCCAAAATATGTGCTGGAAATGACGATCTTCGGGATGAATCAGAATTTGTCGATACATTTGCCAAATGTCGGCGCAGACCGCAATGGAATGAGATCGAAACCCAGTAAGAATGCCAGGAAGTTCCCTCTGAAGTTTCGGACCGCTCAACAGGAGCTGGTTGAGCGCGACGCCTTTCTTGTCAGGTGCAGAGGCGTTGTAGACAACGCGCAACTTCGTGCTGGAGCTCGCAACTTTATGTACACAATGATGCGGAATTACATAAGAAGACGAATTCTTGGCGAGCTGCATGTGTTCAGACTTGCAGTAATCCTGCATGAAGTGTTGATACGCTTCATCATGCGCAGGATTGCGTTTGAGACGACGTTCCAATGAGAGAAAACTCTGGAGAGCGGAATCCTGGTTACTGCCGAGAGACAGATGCGACGTGTTGAACGGAAGCGCCACGGAATAGCGTCCGGTCGAATCCCGCTTATGAGTAGCGGCGAAATGCTCTTCACATCGCTTGTCGTCAGGATTTTCTTGAGGAGGGCGTTGAACTTCTTCAGATTCCCAAAATAGGCGAAGTGTTTGTTCCAACGAGGGCGTTGAATAAGTCAGAAGAGAGAGAGGGGTTGAGGACGAACTTTCAGTAGAAGTAACAGGTCCCAGCACGATCCAGCCGAACATGGTGTTGAGGGCTGACGGATTCGCTCCAACGACCATGTCGCCGGACTTCCGCAAAATGTCCGGGTAAATGTCGGCGCCAATAAGAAAGTCGACTTTGTCAGGAAGGTGAAATTGCTCATCAGCAAGCGACAGGCCGCGATAGCGTTCGAACACTCCGCGGGGGACTGATTTAGTCGGAAGTTGGCTCGAGATGGCAGACAAGACCAACGCCTGAACGCCAAGAGGTGCTTCGGGAGAGTGGCGAGAAGCAATGTTACACATAACAGTGCCGAGTACCCGAACAGAGGAGTTGCCAATTCCTAGTAACTCAGAAACAGAATGGCTTGGCTGCACTTTTAAGCCTAGACGTTGTGTCAATGAATGAGTGACAGCGGAAATTTGCGAGCCGGAATCAACAACAGCGCGAAAGGGTTGATACCGTCCATGTGCGTCACGAATGAGCGCGCGAACCGTGCCTAAGAGCACCGTCTTGAAAGCTAGCTTGCCTGTCTGTTGACAAGTCAGAGAATGAGGTGTGTCGTCATTAACAAGTTCAGGCGAAGCTGGGGGAGGATCGACGTTCTGTTGCGGAGAGAGCGTCGACTGAGGAGAAACTACAGAAGTTGTTGCTTGAGCTGGATGCAATGGCGAATGATGTTGTTTGCTTTGGCAGCTAGTGCAGGTCCTTTTAGACGAGCACTGAGCACGAGTGTGTGCGCCTAAACAATTAAAACATCGCTGGAGGCGTCTCAATGTTTGGTATTTCTCGTCGCGAGTTTGAGCGAGGAACACAGAGCAATTATACAACGTATGATTCTGATTGCAAAGTGAACACGATATTTGTTTACGAGCAGGCGATGAGGTGACCTTGACCTCGGGTTGCTTGGCAACGAGGAGCGAGTTCAATTGCTTCGCGTGAGGTGCAATCTTCTTCAACGTAGTGCTTGTAGATGTAGCGCGCTGATCAAGGCCACATAATTCCAATGTCCGCGAATGTTCTTCTAAGAATTGAATCAAGGTCGCATGCGTTGGTGTAACTTGAGAAGATTGTTTGTTTTCAAATGCCTTCCGCGTTGAAGTGTCAAGATTAGACAAAGTCAATGAAAGCAAAAGAAAGTCAGCCAAGTCAGGCACATTGAGAGCTTTCAAAGCGCTCACAGAGTTCTTATGAACTTGCAAGAAATTTTGCATTGCAGAATAATGTGAGTTAGTCTTGAGTGGAACAAAGTCCAAGATTTGCTTGATGTAGTTGTTGGCCAATAAACGTTTATTCTGATAACGTTGTACGATATAGTTATAGTATAGTATAGTTTTCAGTGTCGAGTTGAAAACCAGATATGATTGCGAGAGCCGAGCCAGACAAAGTAGATCGCAAATAATGAAATTTCTGAACAGGGTTCAGTGTTTCATTGTTATGCACGAGAGATGTAAACAACGAGAAATATTCCGGCCAGAGACTTGTGTCACCGGAAAACGAAGGCAAATCAATACGCGGCAATTGATTTATAGCCGGAGTTGGTATGACGGGTGTGACTGGCTGAGGTTTAATGACCTTGGCGGCAGCCGACAGAAATGCACCTTGCGCAGCATACAATACGTCTTCAAAACTCGCAGAGACCTTGGAAATTTCGAGGGGCTTGAGAGTTTCCACAAGTTGCGAATTATGTTGCATGATTGAACTCTGCAAGGCGTCAAATTTGGCTTGAATCACAGTTAGCCGATCGAAACGGCCTCTAACCGCGTCCACGCCTTCGGGGGTCAACAATCTGAAACCATCATAGGTTCGCTGAACCTCGGCGAATAGTTCTTCGCGTTGACCTTTGAACACGCTTTGCTCACGTTTTTGGGCTTCCATGACGTGAACGAACGACGAAATGTAGGAAATTCAAACTTGAAATCCGACAGCAAGAGAATAATACTAGCGTCGAAACTAGTAAGAGCTAACGAGAAACCACTAGCATAGAAACTAGTACGAGCAAACGAGAAACCACTAGCATAGAAACTAGCACGAGCAAACGAGAAATCCACTAGCATAGAAACTAGCACGAGCACACGAGAAATCACTAGCATAGAAACTAGCACGAGCAAACGAGAATTCCACTAGCATAGAAACTAGCACGAGCAAACGAGAAATCCACTAGCATAGAAACTAGCACGAGCACACGAGAAATCCACGAGCCAATTCTAACTCCGGCGTCGAGGGATCAAATGTTGGCGCTAAGGCCTGATTGATAAAGTGGACTGTAAATTAGGGGGGGGGGGGGGGGGGGGAAGAGAAAAGATAGAAAACTCACCGACAATGTAGAGCCGTCTCGGCGTGAGGTGGCCGTCGTGGAAGCGATGATCGTAGAGTAGAGCGGCGTGGTGAGAAGGGATATAAACTATTCTAATCTAATAGAGTAAAGGAAAGGAAAAGAAATGGTATGGGATGCATGGGCCTGCCTGGTGAACGGCCAGGGAACCGCGTGGCACCACAAAATGAAAGTCTAGAGCAGGAGCCCGCAACGTGTGCTCACTTCGAGCAGATAACTTAGAATGGAACCGTGGAACACGAACGAGGAAAGGTCAAGCCACAGAGCGCTGGCTAGACTGAACCAAGGAACAGGGGATGAAGATATGACCACAAGGTCACAGAAACGAAGGGCGGGAAAACACAAAATAATGGCGCGAACATAGGCTATTCCAGTGGTACCACGTGACTAAACTTATAAAACACGAAATTGGCCAAACTATGGCACACAAGAGGAAGATAATGTATTTTCCTCATTCTATTAGTGATTCTACAACCAACTTGACCTTTTTCGACACCAATATTTTGGTCCCGATTTTTTTTTTACGAAATATTGCTGTTTCATTAAAAAATCGCACAGACCGCAATTTTCACTCTACAGACTTGCAAGTGGGCTCGTTGTCTTCGTTATCAAAATGCAAAGAGAACGTCGACGCTCTTTTTGTTAATAATTTGATATCTTACCTGGCCACAGGCACCAATAAATAGGCGAAATTTCCGGTACATACCGACTTTATTTGAGAAAAATTGCAATTAAAATACCGAAAAAGGACGTCAACATTTCATAGGTATATGTATTATGATTATTCATGCCAAGATTCAGCTCGCTATGTTCAACGGTTATTTAGTTCCGATTTTTTCTGTGAAACGTCTTTGACCAGTTTAAATCGTCCCGGATATTTTTTTGACTTTCCAAAATGGGTTGATTACGCTAAATATCGATCTCAGATGACATCTTCTTACAATATTTGCCCTGAAATTAAAATCTCATACCCCCCTAGAACCCCCTTAATCAATATCTTAAAACATTTGTGTATTGCTTTAGTTAGAGTATATCTTACATATTCATATCTCCCTTAAAAGGAAGTTATTTTTTAATGTTGCTCTGCTTGTATTGTAATAATATGCTTATGAAATATTTTTTGGCTATTGTAAGATTTTAAAAATTAGTTTATTGGGTAGTGTTATAATATCATTTTTCCTCCAATTTCTATAACAACTTTCACCACTAATAGTAACACGTGCATCTAATGTTTCACCATTGGGGGCCTCTTATAAGCCAAACCAGGTAAAAAAAACTCAATAAAGGGTTTTCAGCAATTTTTCGTGATGGGTGTGACCAATCGGAAACAATTATCAATTTTAAGATGGAAAAATAAAATGTACGCATATCTGACATGTTTTTTTTTGTGTGGGCATAAGCAAGTGCTTAATGAGCTTATAAAAAATGTAAATATGAAAATATTATCACACCCACTCAGCAAATAGTTATTAGGCTCTGTTACGGGTCTGACCTGAATATGGCATGACTTTCCAAATTCGGAATAAGAAATGCCAATATCTGTGAGTCTAGTTGTAATTTATTTTAAAACCAATTAACTTCATTCATAAATATTTCATTAGTTATTAAATTTATGTATTTAATATTGATTAGTAAGCTGGATCTCAATGGTCAACCCTGTATTGTGGACAGCAGTCAATAAAATTTGAATTTCTCTCTCATCTATTTTTTTGATAGTATTATGGAAAACCTAGAATTGAGTTTAATTAACCAATATTTTCCCGAGGATATACACCAAGGACCCTCATCGCATGACCCGCGACACTCCCCACAGACCCCCCAATGAACCATGGCAACCAATCCCCCCCCCCACCCCCCGGGTGAAATCCTGCAGACACTGTCAAGTTACCTCTGAAGTGACAATAAGCTGTTTCTGAATGATGAGTGGCCGCTAGGATGTTATTCTAACTTCGCATTTCACTCTTCCTCTTTAGCATCCTTCTCCAGTTGTCTCCAGATTAGGAGATAAGTAATCATGGCAACAGCTATCTAAATAACAAATCAGTAGTTAGTTGCAAATCATGTGCTATTGGTCAGGCCATTCCATAGACATAATATATTATACATTACATTCCCTTCGAATTATCTATATTCTTAAGAGGCAAACGGAAGCGAACGGAAATCGCACGGTTCGTCAGAGCGTTTTTATTTTAAAATTGTGTCATCCCACTTAATAATTTGTTAAAATCAGATAGTATAGTAACGACCCATAACAGCCTAATAGACTAAATAATGCCACACACTGGAGTTCATTATGACCAATGGTGCGACCTCAAAGTGTTAAATAAATACAAAATTTAAAAAAAAACGCTCTGACGAACCGTGCGATTCCCGTTCGCTTCCGTTTGCCTCTTAATTTGGTTTGATTGTATTCCTTACAATATCCAAGGTTTATTATAGAGGAGCAACATTTACACACCGACTAGACACGTAATTACGTTGAAATAAATACTTTGAGTTAATATTGTAGACACCAATACAATGAAAATACCGAGTGGCGCAAAAAATAATCACCCTCTTTGAGAGAGACGTCACTCCCACAGAACTATAAAAGATAAAGTGCTGATACTTTTTGTCACTTTATAGAAAAAAGGAAAATTTAATGTGATATCAAATTTGAAATAATTTTCTAATACCTCCCATGTTAAAGTTTTGTTCATTCTATAGGCACCGAGTGTTGACTCACTTTTGTTTCTGAAAATGTGAAACAGCGCCATGGGTGGCATAAATTATCAACTCTTGGTATGATCCTCAAACCCTTAGTTGCAGCAATAAGTAAACATTACTCATTGTTTGCATTCATACAATAATACTCCAAATTTAATTTCGCTGTGCAAAATGTATGAAGTGTCAAAAATTCCACTGAGTCTGATAAAATTATTAGTTTGCTCCTCTCTTTTACCAATTCTGAGCTATTTTGAGTTATCTGTGGATTTTTATCGGTTGCTATGGCCACGGCCAATGAGAAACTATAAAATTACTGATTCTTCGCTGCACAGTTTTGCCAATTTCTCTCGCTAGTGGCGCTGGGGGTATGAACACTCGGTGCCTATAGACATAAAATGTAAACCTCGTTATGACAGGAGTTGCAATTTGTAGGGTATTATATTATAATTCTTTTATACTTAAATATAGTTGAACTATTAGAAAATAAAAATCACGATGGTAATTTAAAACATTGAATATTTTTTAGTTTTCGGTCGGGAGCCCGTAATTGAACGCGTTTTACATAGCGTTTTCCTAATGACTTACCGAGAACGCAAGATTGAGGTTCACACTAAAGAATCCCCCAGCAGTGAAGTCAAATGTTTTCTTCCGGATGCATTCGAATATCGGACGAACTGATAAACAAAAACTCATGAGTATTACTATTTCAATGTTTTCAAGCTATACATTTTATTTTAATTAATATTTGCCATCACCTTTATTTCTGACATGACATCTGAGGTCTCGGTCAGTGAGGAGTCAATGACCTCTCCGGTGTTCCTGGACTGAAAGACAGAGGGGTTACATTTACATTACATGTCATGAAGTTACATTTAAGAGTTCTACTCGATATTGATATTCGGATTTCCAGTTATCAAATATTACAATAATAATTTCAGACACTATCCATACAATTTAAAGCTCTAATCCCTTACGAAAAATGAGCATTAAAAAACCATTGGGCATGCGCCCAATGGTGTTTTCGGACATGACTATTGGTGAAAAACCATTCAAATTAACCATTGGCCAAAAACCATTCAAAATAACCATTGGCCATTGACCATTGGTGAAAAAACATTCAGATATTATTAATAAAATTTTTATCGTGAACACATTATGATAATTGATTTGGATAGCTGAGAGTAATTGTAATCAGCTCATATATTAAAAAATTCAAAAAAATTAAAATAAAAATAACTTTCACAATTTGCCGTGAGTGGGGATCAAAATTGTGAATCTCGGATCTCCAACATTGCCGTTCTGTAGACCTTGATGATGTGCCTTAGCTGGATACGCCACAGAGCCGATGATAGAAACTCGGTGTTTTATGGTCAATATAAAGCATTCCAGACTGAATGCTAAATGTTACACTCTTTTTGAAGTGTTTATTAATTTTTGGTGAATATATTGTACCCCTAATTGAAAATTTAAATGTGCAATATAATGATAATTAGCAAGGAGTGTAAAATAAACGTAATATCAACTTCACTATAAGGATTAATTAATGAAATGATAATGATAATGTCAATGTTAATTTACTTTATTTTACATCATTATATTACTATTATTTAGGAACTTTCCTATACCCTTAATACTAGGGCCACTCAATTGTCATAACATGTAAATGCACGATAATGGAAATAAATCAATCAATCACTCGACGAATGGTAATTTGTAATGAGCATAGGGATGAATGCTCATTTGCAAAGACCATTGGGCGGGAATTTTCTCGACGAATGGTCATTTGTAATGAGCATTGGGAAGAATGATCATTCAAAATGAGCATTGACTGCCAATGCTCATTTGGAAAGACCACTGGGCGGGAATAATCTCGACGAATGGTCATTTGTAATGATCATTGGGATGAATGATCATTCAAAATGAGCATTGACTGCCAATGCTCATTTGCAAAGACCATTGGACAGAAATTATCTTGACGAATGGTCATTCGCAAAAACCATTAGGGGATGAATGATCATTCAAGATGAGCATTGACTACCAATGCTCATTTGAAAAAACCATTGAAAACCAATGCTCATTTACAATTGACCATTGGGTTCCAATGGTACTTTTTCATACGGGATTCACTTTGTAATATCATAAACAGTGTTGTGACTTAGATAAAATTATCTAGATTAATATCCAGATAAATATTTTTTATCTATTATCTTATCTAGATAATTAAATAATTGGTTAATTTTATCTTTATCCAGAAACCAAATTGTGGTATATTGGCAATTATCTAGATAAACAAATAACTCACATTGCATAATATGCGTGTATGAACATGCGCGTACCACAAATGTCAGATGAAAATATGAAAAAGAACCGTTTAGTCGCATTAGTTCGCTATTTCGACGGCCTCATTTAAAAAAAATCGATTTCCGAATTTAGGATTTGAAAATAATTAGGGGATAATTTGGTAAAAATACCATTTGGTATTACACAAATACATGTATTTGGTAAAAAAATTATCTATTATCTATTATAATTATCTAGATATTCATTTTCTTCTGTATCTACTATCTAGATGATTTCTTAGAAATGTATCTAGTATCTTATCTAGAGATAAGATTTGCATGTTATTTTCATAATCTTCATCTAGATAAAAATAAAATTTTCATATCATAGCACTAATCATTAATAAATTAAAAATAAGATAGGTATGTAACTTATATAATATAATACGGGGCTTGGTTTGAAGAAAATTGTATTTTTATTTTGTGATCAATAAAGAATTCAAATTGAAACTGAAACTGATATTAAGAATAAAAAATACAAATGCAAATTCATGCAGATCTGGAATAATAGGTATCCCAAGCGAATATGAAATGATTATATTTGAAGAACGGAGGATCACAACTAGTGAATCATCTACCATCGAGAAGAATATTCACCTCTTCAGCAGCATCCTGGCAAGCTTTACATACGAGCCCAATCATAAGCATGTACCATGATGTCAAACCGATCGGTATCATAAGAATTGCAGGGAGATATCGATTTATAATTGATATTCGAGTGTATTCGAGACACCATAATAAATCAACAGACAAACTGGTAAAGGTAATGAGAAGAATCACGGAGAACAGAGAACTCAGCTTCTTGGCTACGTCACAGATCGCAGCATGGATCGCCACTGAAGACCTCAACAGAGCAATGTCCATGTGCCCTTGTCCTTGGCTCATGAGGTGCAAGTTGAAGAGGTGGAGTCTCTGCCTAACGGCGTGAACACCGGCAAGGATTTCACAGACTATGACGGTGAAGGCAATACGGGAGAGAAGGCGCACTAAAACGTACAAGATTATTCCGAATATTAAAGTAGGTGGATCGATAATATATTCGGCGATATCCCAACATGTTTTCGTGCAGATGAATGTGATGGTTGCCAGAGCAAGGTTTCGTAAGTTCTTCCGATGTGGTACGTGTATGCCCAATCGCTGAAGAGATATATCAATTTCATGTAGGTCCTCGAAAATGGATATAATATCCTCTTGCTTTCTAGACTTCAGAATCGTAACAATAATTAAAATAAACTTCAACCAAGTATCCAGAAAGCGCATGACCAATTCGTAATATGTCACTACACCAACTTGATATTGTAGACGTATCATTGTGCAATGCACTCCTGATAGGACAGCCCCGATTGCGACTGCCGCGCTGTAGACGGCTCCGACACGAGACACCTGGAACTGGACGCGTCCGCCGGTGTTGGTCGCCGTCATTCCGAGGAGTCCCAACGTCTTCATCACGTAGAACAACGGCAGCGCGCTGGCAGACACGTCCTTGTGTCGGAACATCGCCAGGAAGCCGGGCTTTTTGTTTGTAGTGCGGCCAAGGCTTCCATTTTCAAGGTCAGAAGTGGGCCAAATCATTTTGATCAGTTTATTCAACACTTTCAACAAAAATCTTGAAATATTTCTGAGGATAAGGTTAAAAACGATGCTTCTTCGCTTGCAGAGTGACTTTGTGTGCCCGTTGCTAACAACAGTGAAGGAACGTTGCAAAACATTGCCACAACTCGAAGATATCGACTTTGTTAAGCAATCCTTTGATCTACTTTCCAGACTGTTGCGTTCTTTTCATACGTTCGTCCGTTGTCATAAACTTAATTATGTTTCTTATTTATGGATCGATGGACTTTGTACAACTTGTTCATAGTTTCTTGAGTAAGATAGATTGTGATGACATTCTTACTGCTACAGAGCAGTATGTCGTCGGCTTAGTACTTATTTGTCATATATCCACTTTTTGAAAAATTTTAGTTTGGTATTGCATATTGCTTATTGATACTCCATTATTACACACATAACATAAAAATACAAATTTTCCAGAAAACCTGTATTTCTGCGCTATTTGCTTCTAGGTGGATTTTTGAAAAAAATAAAAAAAAATCTCAACTTTTTCTCAAATGGGTACCTTTTGATGTAGATTTAATTCTCCCTCAGACTTAGTTCAAATGTGATCGAAAATAGACATTATCTTTTGCTTCTATACACGGCGTTTTTTTAAATGTTGAATTTTAAGAGATCAATAATTTTATAAAATTATATTTTTAAATTAAAAATTGTATAACTTTTATTCTTAAAATATAATAAAAGGGTGTTACAATTATGAAAAATGCTTAAATAGTTAAAATGTACCTTCTTCTGTACAAAAACTACGTAAAAATTGGATATAGGACAAATGCGTAACAAATATTTAGTTCACATAACTTTCTTTGTCCTATATCGCCACGGGGGTGCCCTTTATTGGGTTAATTAAGAGTTCAGGGTAGATAAATACTGCTAGATATTATTCATCACATCCATAAGAATGAGTGATATTTTTTTCTGTTTCATTCAATCTTTAAACCTCATTATCTCCGACTAGCAAAATGCGGATATAGGACAAACAAATAAATACTAAGCCGATGATATATAAAACTGAAATTTACAACTCAAACTAATACAAAACCAGCCATATCTACAAAAAAAAATACAAAAAATACAAATGGATAGAATTATGAACTTCGGTAATTTGTTTTAGAAAAAAAAGCCAAGTTGTCCCGATCAAAATATTGCCTTGTCTTGAGTTAAAAAGACGCAATTTTAAGGAGTTAATTTTTTTTTATTTGTTGTATACATGTTATTTTTAAATTATTAATGGCCCTGAACCAATGCTGAAATGCTGCGGAAAGTCTATATCTGTAGCAACAAACATCCATAATTTTTTTGTAATATAAATAATAGGTTGATAATTATTACCAACTTTGGAGACACAATGAAATTACAGGTTCAATCCAAATAAGAGTGTAAAAATTAAAATGGCAAATTTTGCAAAATTTCAGTGCATGTTCTTCACTTTTTCATGGTCAAAATAAAATGTAATTATCTAACTACCTAATATGCATCCAACTCCAAAGTAAGCATATCATTCATAATTTAAACAATGCGGTTTATCATAGATTATGGCAACCAAATGCAATAATACAGTTAATTCAAGGTACATTTTGTGAACCTTAAACTTTAAGATACGTAGATGCAATAATCTTCTTGCACTTGAAGTCAAAGACTGCGAATAGAGAAAGCTTACTAAGATAAAAATAATAGATTAACTACTTCTCATAAATATGTTACTTGGCTGGCGGAAAGCAACCGCCCCACTAGATTATAAACAAATAAATAATGATTACGACTGAGAGGTCAAGTCTTGACCCCTGGCTGGTCCCTGTAAATCTGTTATCAGCTGATTAGTATTTGTCACTTGTAGCTGAACCTTGTTGAAGAGCGACTCTGTGTGTACGTGACATTAAATCATCACGCTAAGTTATCAATTTATTTAATTAATGCGTCTGTTGTAAAGGTAAACATAATTACCAAATTACCAAATTAATTACCAAATAATTACCAATAATTGAGCGAGCGTCACCACGGTACTCTTATGGCACTTTCTCTGTGTGTGTGTGTTTTTTTTTGTGGTCACACCCCAGATCAAACCGCTCAAGCAATCAACCTGAAATTTTGTACACATACTAACGTACTCTATGCGGTCCCTGGGATCGTTTTTGAACGGGATCACGAGATTGGTTCAAATTTAAAAAAAATATCTTTCGATTGGTTTGTTTTATCAATTTGAAATTTTGACAAGTCATTACCACTAACATTTTACCCAATCATACAAAGTTTCAGCCTAATCCTCCCATTGGTTAAAATTTGATTTTTGAAATGATTTTTGAGATTTAAACTAGAACCGTATGACCGATCAACTTAAAACTTTGCATGGTCATTGGGACCAACATTATCGGTATTTTTGACAATTTTCAGACTTATCTGTGTTTAAATCCAAAAGTCATTGACATTTTACTGACATTTTGCGTGTTATCTGTCAAATTTCTCGAAAAGTCACTTTAAATGCACTCAAATGTCTTTCACAAAAGCTCTGCTACAGAAACCAAGTCGTGACATCTTTTAAAGGTCCATTATTTGAATACGGACTGGAGCATTCTAATGTATATACCCTGCATTTTACTTATGTAATTAAGTGCAGAAACACAATATGTATCCTATAGGTACTTTTATATCAGTCTTCTAAGTTAGAGTTTTTGTCACCGTCAACTTTTCTTCACCAATTTAAGAAATCTTTGCCTGTCCTTACCAGAAAAATTCTTGCAACTGTTAGATCTGACGTTTTCACGGTTTCTTAATATGATCTGTTCCTTTCTTCTAGATGTAGCTAGCTTTTAAGGTGTAGTTGTCACTGTTTCTAATAATGTTCCTCTTTGCTTCTAGATGTCGCTAGGTATGAAGGTGCTGAGCGTGTTGTCTATCCTGCTGGTGACAGCGCATGCGCAGCAACTCGACTCAGCAGACAAGATGGCGCTGGACAGTCTCAGCGCAAGCGAATTCAGCTTCACCGGCGATCTCTATGCTGTAAGTTATTGCATTTATATGACATGCCCTAAACACCTGATTGATTTTTCATCTGCTTGAAAATAATTGCTAAGAAAGTCGAACAACATAACGAAACTCACAGAGATTTAAAATCAACGTTGTTCTGTGTCCACGTCAGAATAGATTGGGTTTGTGCCAATATGAACATATGGGCCAATTTTCTATTTTAATACATAGAGAGAATATAGCGGTGGCTCCGACTACGTGGGCGTTCCGTTGCAATCGAGCACCCATTGAAATAATTGAAAAAAATCAATTTATCAAATTAAATTATTTATTTTCTACTTTAAATAAGTATTTAAAATATACTTACCTGCTAAATTAATGAATCGATTTTTTAAATCTTTAGAATTCAGAGAGAATATAATTATTTTTATACTTAATTTAATACCTAATTATTTTTTTATAATTTTAATATTCCCTCTTTTTGGTATATTTTTAATTTGGGTTTGTTAAAATATTGACTAATGTTGCAATTTGAAAATTACAACTATTGATAATATTGTTGAAACTGCACTCAAAACGCATAAAAACATACTTAAAGAAGTGATAATGCAAAATAAAACGGGGCTGTGCGCCCCAGGCTTGCCTGCATGTCATCTTCCTCCCTTCAATCCCACAAAATTAGTTGTAATACATTATTTGTCGGGCAATAGTTTCGTAGGAAGGCTCAAGCAGTATGTCCATATTACTATAGGAAAACGCTCGGTGTAACGCGTTGATAAGCGAGCAACGGTATGTGCAGCACATCTAACCATGATCTAACCGAAATTCCGTAAATAATAAACAAATAATCACTTGCAGGAGAACAGAAGAGTTCAAATTTTCCTAAGAGACTGGCAAGATTGCCCCGAAACCTTACATTCAATATAAATCAAAGATAAGCAAAGACTTTCCCGTCACTCCCAGAATCCCAGAATAGTTCAATCTTTCTCCAGAAAATGGTTAGAATTGAACTTACATTTACTAAAAACATTCAAGAATTAGCATTGCCAAACGGAAAGAATATTCACTAACAGAACATCAAAATAGTTTAACAGCTATCCTGTCAATTGATATTGAGCATGGTTAGAAGGAGTTTAGAAGGAGTTCATTTTGACATTGACATTTTACTGATTATGATTCTTTTGAGTTATAAGTACTGAAGATCATTACAAGTTAGTTTGAGAGTGTCTAAAATACTGATATCGATGATCGGTCAAACGATTGCAGTTTCAATTTGCACGCAGAGTTTCTTTCATATTGCCATAGCTCTAGCCAAGCTAAGACTAACTAAACATCAAGTTTGCGATGAAATTAATAGATCAATTTTGCTGGAAATTAATAGCCTTCTGCACTGGATAGTAATGTTAATGTATCTTTTGTGAAAAAAATTTGCCAGATCCGTTATTTCGTTTAAAAGTTAATGCGAAAAACACAAATAAACACACAAACAAACAAACAGACAGAGATTTGTGCCATAAGTTTCAAGTGGAGACGCTCGCTCCGCTCGCTTAATACAAAAATTAAGTTTAGCGTCCAAGAATCACTTTTAAATTATTAAAATAAAATAAAAAACGCCCTGCGGGGTATCCTGTAGGGTTGATTGATTCAATTTGTGCATTTGTGCATTTTATAGTCCCAGAAACACTTATAATGTGAGTGCCACACAAACCGTACACAAATAATTGGCCTGTTGTTTCCACCTCAGACTAACCATTTCAACCATTCAGTAGTAAACCGTGCGTCACAAACAGTGCAAATTGGAAATTATAGCTCAATGATCATTCAACCCCTAATTTGAAGTTCACGCAAAGGGTGCTTGACGAGTAATATGGTAACCAAAATGATATACGGGGATGTGCTGAAGAGGTCTATGTTTACCGGAACCCGTTATCTTGATTAATCTGAAAGGCTTAGATAAGCTATTTCTACAACTCAGGTCAATGTTATAGGTCAAATAACTTGATATGGATGAATATGAAAAATTTGAAAAAATTAATTTGAACACATTTTGACACATTTTGCACATTTTGAAAATTATCAAAAATCATGCCGTAACGAATTTTTTGAGATTAAGTCGTTTTAAATGGCCTAAATCTGATGTCAACACACACAGTAATATTGTAGTATTCTCTTACACAATGACTCATGTCAATGCAAATATATACCCAAACGGCTGGTGTGTTGGATACCACGGTTCTCGTTAGATCACCGAGGTTAAGCAACATTGAGCGCGGTCAGCGATTGGATGGGTGACCATTCAACTCTGCCTTGCCAGGTTGCTGCCGTTGGGTCAGAGAGACTGGGGTGTTTGGGGGTTAGTGTGACGACCTCCCTCCACCTGTTATCAGTCTCTCGGCGGCGCGGGTTGTGGAGGCCCGTGCTGTGAATGTCACACCGTCCTTCGGAAGGGACGTTAAGCCGTTGGTCCCCTTGGTATCTTTCGTCAGGAGTAGGCTACATGCCGGTACCGGGTTTCCTCTCCTCCCTTCTCTATATTACATTCTCACTAGTGGAGCCTGGCTCTGTTGAGAATATAGACTTAATAATAATAATTAGATGAACCAAAAAACTTTTAAATGAACTCCACACTCCAGATGTATTTAAAATATTTGAGAGCTACGGGGAATGAAGGTAAATTATACATGCAAGATGCTCTTTCACTATTAGTTATATAATACTAGGAAAACGCTCAGTGTAACGCGTTGATGAGCGAGCACGGGTACGTGCAAATTCTCGAACCGGAAATGCGTACACAACGCACAGAAAACATATACATCCATTTTGAATTGAAATATGAAATCAACATAAAAGTATATGCTTTTCATCGAAACTTTAAAATAGCATCTAAGCACACTGGTTTATAAAGCAAATCAGAATCAATTCAATTGGCACCTGAAAACATTCATTTCGATACTTCATTACTGACAGATATTAAAAATGTCAACTGATTGGGATGCAATTTTGTAAAATATGAGACAATATTGGTCTTAACCCTACAAACACTGGGAGGTCCCTGGACGCGTCCTAGGCCGTCCCAGATGGGCGTACGGGCCTGCCCAGGGCCCTCCCGTCTTATGGGTGATTAGCATGGAGTGAGACTCCCGGGGCCTGCCACTGGGAATAAGCCCGGGCGGCGCCATGGGCCGTCCCATGACGCCCGCGCGGGAGGTATGGGCCGTCCCTGGACCCTCCCGGGCGGCCCGCGCGGGAGGCATAGGCCGGCCCTGGCCCCCGCCCGGGCGGCCCGCGCGGGAGCAGCTGCTCGCTCTGTAGCCCCCTCCCCCTACGCACATTCCGTAACGGTCACGTGCTAGCTTGCTAGGTACACTCTCATTCAAAATGCAGTACCTACAAAACGTGCCTCTGATCCAGACACGTGCATATAGGCACTAATTTTGAATGCGAATGTACCTGGAAAAAATACGTTTCATTAAGACATAATTAATTGCAAACGTGAGTGACACGAGAAACGGGATTTTTTCACAATTTCGGAGAGTGGGCGTTGCCATACGAAAAAAATAATCCAGGTATTTCCTTCCAGGGTCAATGTATTAGTTCACAGTTCACGGAATATTTCACAACAGTTGAAATTTGTTATGTCAACTAGAAGAACAGTAGGTACACTAGGTACCTACTCAAACACATTAGAAATGCATTTAAATGGTCAAATATTAATAAAAAAAAATAGCCGGTATATTATAAAGTTAGTCAGTGGTTATTGGAAGTTATTTTATCTCGCCATGTTTCCCTATTGTTTGAAAGCTGTTCCACTGACCTGACACATTACCTAAGGTACCTGGACTACTGTGTTTATTTTTAACGCATTTTTATTTTGAGGAAATATTTTGGGATCATTTGAAATCCTCAACTTGACTGTCACATAATGGGGAAGTCTCGTGAAATTCAGATTTCAGAATAATAGACCATTATTTTATGAAAGTTGATTATGTTGCTGAACACAGATGTGATTTTATTTTTGCTGTGGGATGAATAGTTTTCAAGGAATGAATTTACAAAGTTTGATTACTTTTAACAGGAAAATTTACAGAAAATTGACAGATGATCCACAATGGTAACACATTAGTGTAAGTGGATTCTTGTAATACGTCGTTTTTCCCGCCAAAAGTCCCATTATAATTGAATTTCATTTGCATGAATTAATTTTTTACATTTCGCGGGTGACAAATGTCAGTAATTATTTGCGTTGATATTTAAAAACTTACTGGAACAAAATTTCTAGAGACTTAAGTATTACAGGTACCTTATTCATAAAAAAATGAAGAAGGATAAAAAGATCCATAATTTTTGTTTATATATGAATCGGTTGTTGGATTTCTAAATTAGCAATTATTTTTTGATAATCTCTTACAGGACGATTGAATCGTTTCAATAATAATTTTTTCACGTATTCCCTACTTAATTACTATATTGTTTTGATAAATTACAAAAAATAAAATGCTACACATAGGAGATTCACTGCAATTGAATTTTAGGAATAATAAAGAGCAGGAAAACACACGAAAATTAAAAAAAAAAAACAGTTTCATATAATATAAACGTATATTATTGTAAAAGATTATACATACTACCACATCACTTAAAATTGCAAATTAAGTAGGTAAGTTATCGGTAGTAGGTAGGTATAGCTTCATTTGCATGACAATTAAGTAACAAACAAAACTTTAAATATGTATGCAGCAAAATATGTCGACAATAAACAAACTAAAAATATGTGTACCTAACATCTGCAGTTATCATCATGCGCAAATAATTTTCTATGCATTATTAATAGTGCATCTATGATAAAGACCATACTGATTACTTTCATATTGTTATATTCTCAGTGCAAATTGCAAACACAAAAATCTAAAAAAAAGCATAATTTTAATGTCCTTCAACCTTCACACGTCACATAGTATCAAAACATTCTGAGATAGGTACTACCTGGCAGTGAGTCTGGCACGCTGTCTCTTTATCGACAAGACACAATTCGGATTTTACTTCACTCACGGATATGTTGGCACAATTTTTCATCTTCAGTTTTTCAAGAAAATGAATGCTATTGAATACGTATTTCTTTCATCTGAAAAAATAAAATTGCAAAGTATTTAGGTAATGTACCTTGTACAGTACTAATAATGTTCGCAGGATATTTGCAATTATTTATTATTGTAGGTACAGATTCTAACCTAAACAAGATTTATACAAGATCTTGAAAAGTTTAGCAAGATCATGCAGCGTATTGTTAGAAGTGTTTTTTATTTTTTGTGTAAATTTTTATTCGGTCAGACCAATGAAAGTCCAACATTTACAAGATCTTGTTATCAGTAAGATCTTGCTAATTTTGTCAATATTTAACACTATTTTCATGCTATGCTCAAAAGAATTTTCCGATTTAATGGCCAGATACTGGATTCCATCCATAAATTATTAGCACACGGTCTTGTGGTGTCGAGGACTGACATCCGCAATCTACGTGGATGCAACTTCTTTTGAGCATGAGGCTGCCTAGCAAATAGTTTCTACCTACTACACAAGAACTATTTATGTAAATAACTGCAATAGCAGATAGCTGCAAATAACAGTCTTTACAAAAATTTTAAAAATTGAATTTTTGGCACAGAGTGATCCCTAAAAAAAAAGAAAGATAGATTCAATGAAGAATTTGTAAATTGATAGGATAAACTTCTTGGCAATGAATAATACAAAAATCACTTTTGTGTTGTGTGACCTGCCACAATAATCACTTGAGGTAAAATTATTACCATTAGGTACACTATTTATTTAAAACCCCAATAAAAATTTGAAACATTCTATATTGCATAAATGTGATTTATAGGTAAGGTTAGAGGAAATACTACACATATAAAATACTAAAATGTGGCTTACCATCAGAGAGTTCTGAGTCATTACATCTGTAGGGTAGGTAACATTTAATCCATTAACTTGATGAAGTCCCAAGTCCTGTGCATCTTCAGAATTCTCGCTAATTTGCCAAGAAGTAAATTTACTTTTTAATTGAAGTAGGTAGGCAATTAAATTGACTCTAGAATAAGAGCAGGGCAAGTTCACGGTGAATCTGTAGAACCTACAAAAAGTAAGGTGAAAGTTAGCAACTCAAATTAATTTCCTCTCAGCCATTCCGTGTTACGGGTGTACGGGTGTAAGATGCTATGTTCAGCATCTTATTCATCAAAATAAAAATAGTTCTGGATCATTGTGCAGCCTTCTAAATTTTTTATGTAATTTACATGGTTCGACACAAAATTTAAATTTAAATGCGGTCCCACAATTTTACTGATAACAAAATAACTAGGTATTCATACTTAGCACAAAACTGATTACATATTTGGAATCAGCAAGAAAATACCATGAATTTAATATAAAAACATGCTGATTTATTTAGGTACATTTAATAATTCAGCAGTCATTATGTGGCATATGTCTGCATTCGCATGGAATGGCTGCTCTCTTACCACCGGCGCGTTAGAGGAAATTCAAAAGATGCGGTTTATTTTTTTGGATGACAACATTCAATCTCAAAAATTTTACTACGTATTTGAATGAAGCGGGACCACCATTCAATGTATGTATCTACTACCTCCGACAAGAATGTAATTTCCATGCAACATAATTTTTACTTTCGGATCACAACAAAAATGTTTGTTATTGGCCTTGTAATGGAAATACCTACATAAACAAAAATAATTGCTGTATCTAAAATCCTTGATAAAGTTAAATAATTAAATATAATGAAAATATTTACCACTCTGCTCGGTTCGGTTCTTAATGTTTCGGCTCGGTTTGACGATACAGCTTGGTTCGCTCGCAGGACGAATACGCGCTTTGTTTCTGGAGTTCAATATCTTAATAGCCTATTTTCTTCCAGAGTAGATTCACCTTTAACAAGTAACATTATTAAAACTGCAGTAGGTACCATGGTAGGTATGTGGGATGGTTATTGGTTAATGTAGAGGTGAAAATATTCCCAAAATAGGCGGAGGTACGTACTAGGTACCTACAGGTAGTGTTCCTACTGACTACTACCACTGATATGTATAGACTACCACGCCAAGCAAACTGTTTACCTACTTTATTTATTTTATAAATACCTAAACTACCTAGGTAGTTACCTAGGTCCTACCTAGTTGGAAATTTTACTTTGCATAAATTGCTACATTTCAAAAATTTACATGTGAGGTTAATGTTTACTGAACATTGGTCACACTACCTATTGGTTTATTAGTATCCCCAGCATACAAAACTAAAGTAACAACGATTAATGCCTGGATACTTATGTAGTTGTGATGAAGACTCACCTTCAATGGGTTGTATCGGTTGTATGGCTCTGTGATGAAAATCCAAGCAAAAGAGGCACAACAAAACTGTAATTATTTCACGATTTGTGTCACATTAAATGGTATGAACTGAGACAAACTATTCAGCAGTGAACACTGCATTCACGGACACATATATAATTGAAATCACATTCAAAATCACTCAAAAGGACGTAAACTACACACTAATGACACTCAGTAAAATATCAACAAACGTCAAACGCCGCGTTTGAAATGAAGAAGGGAGAACGGAAACAAGTTGATTCACGAAGATGGCCGACTGTCGAGTTCATAAAAGAAACTTTACTAATAACGTTTAAAATGGTATGAATACTTTGCTTTGGAATTGTAAACATATTTATTCTTAAATCAATATATCCATGTGAAATGTAGATGTAATTATTATAGAAATGAAGTTATAAATATGAAAAAAAAAGTCATTAGAGCAGCTCAAATTCAAACAGTAGTAGCGCCCGAGCGGGCCGTCCCTAGCCATTCCCGGGCGGGACCAAGACGGGACATTCCTAGAAATTTTACAGCCAGATAAAACGGATCGGTTGGGCTCCGTTGGGCAGGCCCAGGGCATGCCCTAGTAGTTCCCGCCCGGGACGTCCCACTTGGGCGCTAGATGGGCAGAAGCCCGGGCCGCCCAGTGTTTGTAGGGAATGATCATGCAAAATATGAGTTTGATCAGAATTATCGAAGACCGTTTTCATTTTTCAGCCTATCAGGAGATATTTATTTAAATTTTAACCAATGAATGGATTTCAACAAATTTGGGTTCTGCAAACAGAACAGGTTGTCTCTACATGTGTGCAAAATTTCAGCTCGATTGAAGAAAAACTCTAACCTGTATAGCCTCACCTAGCAGAAAAAAAAAAAAACAGGGGTCCGTGCCAAATGATCCAAAAGGAGACGCTCGCTTCGCTCGCTCAATCACTTAGTTTCATTGAAGGTTTGAATAATTCTGTGTTTTGTCTTCACCAGGAGCTATCCAAGTCGCCTGGCAACGTGGTCTTCTCGCCACTCAGCATCCACTCCATCTTGACTATGACGTCACTCGGAGCTCGATCACACACAGCGCAGCAGATGAGACAAGCGCTCCATCTGGCGGGGACAACCGACACTACTCGCGCCTACAAACAAGTCTACCAGCAATTCAAAACTATGGTAAAATGTGTTAATGTTAATGATTTGTTTTGGAAAAATAAATGCGGACATTAAAAGTTTCGATTTGGGGAAAGTATTCGGTAAGAAACATAATATGCCAGTAGTAGTAACTTTATTAGACGTCTTATGTTTCTACACCAACATTTCTTGGCATGAGATTATTCTTATTTGGCAGGCGTTTTCCTAATGCAACTAGTCCCAATTCAGCGAGTTTTCTGTGATACATGAGAAACATATATAGACCACAAAATGCTGAACTATAGCCTGGGTTATGAATCTTGTAAAAATCAAACCCAACCCCACTGCAAATTATTTTAAACTCCGTTATTTACAACATACCTAATATACTTTCATATTGCCCCGACACATAGCTCGTCCGTGCTTAATTACGAGATGTGAAATTAAATTTCTTCAAATTTATTAATTTAAATTAAATGATTTAAATTAAATTAATTAAATTAATTAAAATTTAATTAAATTTATTCAAAGAGTACGATTACATGGTTAAAGAACATGTCAGTAGTTTGTACACAATTATTTACACAATTTACATGAATACGTCTAGATTAATAGAATACATCAGGACAATAAATAGTTTATAATAATTCATTAATTTAACTGGTAGACAGCACTCCTTTCAGATATTTGCATCTAGAACATGATCAAGTCAGAATAAGTAAAAATTAAAATAGTTAAGGTGACACATTCGGCGAGGCCAGCAGAGTAGGTAAACGGGGACATTTCACACAAGTATGATTTGAGGTATAGCGTTTGAATTGCTCTGTGTTGCTTTGATTCTTGATTTGGGAGGGTAGATGATTGAATAATATAATACTGGATAGTGCTGGGGTTTGTTTGGACAAGGATAAGCTGTGACGTAGAATATGGAAATATTCACTAGTTCTTGTTTCATGGCTATGTATGTTGCTGTTTAAGGTATTGATGTCTGAGTTGTTGATTGCATAAATTATGTAATAATTAAGGAATTATGGATTTAATTATTTAAACTCCGTTATTTACAACATACGTAATATACTTTCATATTGCCCCGACACATAGCTCGTCCGTGCTTAATTACGAGATGTGAAATTAAATTTCTTCAAATTTATTAATTTAAATTAAATGATTTAAATTAAATTAATTAAATTAATTAAATTTTAATTAAATTTATTCAAAGAGTACGATTACATGGTTAAAGAACATGGAATTATGTAATAACAGCGTAACTAACGTGTTCACGGAGTTCTAAAAATTGCTAGAAACTCTCGGATGATGGTAGAAGATAAATCACATCGACGTAAAAATAAATTGCTAAAACTAATAATATAACACATATCAAATAATTTACTTATGTTTAAAATTAGTAGTAGGAGAAACAATTTTCAGGTTACATTTACCATAGACGTAAGTTGTTTTTCATATTTTTTTTATCAATTACACACAATAAAATAATGTTTGTATTTATCAGTTGATATAGAAAAGAGAATTAGGTAATTAATTAAATGTATTATATACATGCGTTTTTTGTATATCTTCTATACTAATGTGAATAGATATTCGCGTTTATCTGTGTGAAGGTTTTGGACAAGTTGCGTGTTGAAATTAAGATCCTCATTTCAAGATTGTTTTTTTTTTTTTTTTTTTTTTTTTTTAGAACAGTGAGTACGTGGCAATGGAGCTGGCAAACAGGATCTACGTGAAGAAGGCCGTGACTCTGAATGCAGAGTTCCTGCAGGAATCCAGGGAAGTGTTTGAATCCGAGGCCGAGGTCGTGGACTTCACCTCTGACGCTGCGGACAAGATCAACAGTTGGGTGGAAAACAAAACCAACCACAAGATCAAGGACTTAGTCAGCAGAGGTGCGTCCACTTCAGGATACTTCATGTCTAATAATGATAAGCTGATGATTAAACTTTAAAAACTACTAAGTGTTCGTCCGCTAAATTGGCTTTCCGTCCCAAAATATCTCAAAACTTCGAAGACAAATTTAATGCTCTTCCTGTGCTATTGTTTGAAAACTGACAAAAGCAATAAAATGTTGGTCCCAATGATCGTGTCAAATTGATCAGTCAAACTATTCCATTTTTAATTATAAAAAAGTCTAAGGACCAAGTTAACAACCCCACCGACGGCTGCCACCTTATCGCGGTGGTGGGGTTTGTGTTGGCCAATGGTCCATTGCAGCTACGCCGGCGAGCATATGCTCATGTGTAAGGGCTACCCATGCCGGACAGGTCAGTGGTGAGGTCCAGACAAAGATCAGCCTAGGTTGGCCTAACCTTGCCCTCCCTTGAATTTGCGGTCCCCTCAGGCCGGCCTTCCACCTCGAGATGGTGATCCCCTGAAATCGGGTTCCGCCGGCCCGAATCCTCACACCCCCCGATCCGTCCCCATTCAGGCCTGGCCTTCCCACCAGTACTGGACTCCCCCGGATCGGGACCGATAGGTCGACCCCTCCACATGTCCTCCACTTCAGATCAACAAAGTTATAAGTAAATATTAATGTGAGCAAAATGACCTAAATGCCCAACGGCTGGTGTAATGGATACCTCGGTTCTCGTCAGATCACTGAGGTTAAGCAACATTGAGCGGGGTCAGCGGTTAGATGGGTGACCATTCAACTCTGTCCTGCCAGTTGCTGCCGTTCGGCCAGAGAAACTGGGGTGGTTGGGGGTTAGTGTAACGACACCCCTCCACCTGATATCAGTCTCTCGACGGGCGTTACACCGTCCTTGGGATGGGACGTTAAACAACAGCAGGGCGCAGGGAGCTAACTACTCACTCGCTTGACATCCCTAGTTACGAATCCTCAAAAAACTTCACCTCCTATATAATGGCGCATCGTCAAAAGGAGCAGAGTTGTTGAGGCGGCAGTAGGACTGCAAGTCCTGTAAAGCCATAACAAAAAAAAAACAAAAAAAAAATTACCTACGGTCATTCGCAGTCGACGCGCTAATAAACAATAATAATCTATCTAATCCAAGTTAACAACAATACACAAGATCGCTTTTGTGATATAAGTGTGTATACAAAATTTCAGATCGGAAAGTTGGACCCTGTGTCCTGGGGGTTGTGATGTGCCCTGGGCATTGCAGGCAAAATCATACAAACAACCAAATAAACTTTGAAAGTGTCATACCGTGGTGACGCTCGCTATAATGAATCTCGTCTTTTACAGGTGTCCTGTCGGAGGACACAGCCATGGTTCTGGTCAACGCCGTCTACTTCAAGGCCTATTGGCAGGAGCGCTTCGAGTTCAGTTTAGTACGCACGAAGTCGTTCCATCTGGCTGATGGGTCCACTCATGACGTCGAGATGATGGAAGACAGAACTACTCATCCCTACTTGGAAGTTCAGGACTCGCACACACAAGTCCTGGAGCTTCCATACAGAGTGAGTTGGATGCCATTGTGAGGGGAGAATATGAGATAGATGCTTCATCTCGTTGGTTGAATGATACATCAAACCGTTATATCGGTTCGTTTTAAATGAACATTTAAACCACGCAGTCAATGCAAAAGGATAGGACTCTTTATTTTAGAAGAGTTTATTTTCGAATTATATCAAATGTACTTGTACCGTTCTTCCCCTTCACCTTTCAAATGTGATTAATAAGCTCAATGGTAGAATCCATTAGAATTTTAAAAATTAAATATATGTATTTACAATTTTCTTGGTTATCTTAACGAAAATGAACACTGACTTAATCATTATTTATTTTTATTTTTTCGAAAATGTGAAGATATTTAATATGGTCCATTTTAGAATATTCGTAGCTTTTAAACTTTTTAGGCTAAGTTTTTATTAGATGTGATAAATTCTATCCTTTTGTTCTCATGAAAAATTATTGTACTCCCCAGGACTGCAACGTGAGCATGATATTTCTGCTGCCAAGTGTGGACAAACATTTGGGAGATCTTGAAGCAGAGATCAAGGAGAAAGGTCTGGATTCATTCATCAACCAACTCAGTGACACATTTCTTCAAGTATTTGTACCTGAATTCCGTGTGGAGCAGGACATTGAACTCACGGATGCACTGACGAAGGCAAGTGAAGACAAATAGAAATTAAAACTTACTTCTCAAAGTGGCCATTTGCTATTTTCCGAAAAGATTACATATTATTCCATTTCTTCTTTCAATCCCCCCTCGCTCTAAGACATCTTTCACCTTCTACTCCGGACTTCATGTGCATTTCCTATACAAATGGCTTGCGAAATCAGTTTTCAATCCAAATTTTAAAAGAGAAAATATTTTTTCTTGCAATTTACATTGTAGGTACTACGTGGAAGATAGAGAATTTAAAACTGTAGGTATGTTATCAAGTATTTAACTCGTTTTTTTGAGATGGTAAGGTTTTTGCGTCTAACCAACAGCCCTCATATATTGCTTCGTATCCATTCTCCCGACTTCTCTTGATTCTATTTTCATTACAATCTTCTTCGCAGCGTCTATACCTTATCACTCTAAACCTCAATTTATTCCCAACTCATTATTTATCTTCTTGCTCCGTACTGGTGGGAACATCCAGATAATAATGAATGCACAATGGCTTGATGAGGTTTAGTCATGATTACAGAGACCCGAACCTTTATGAATAAAGGTTCGGGTTCCGGTTCCGATTCCACAATTTTATTTTATAAAGGTTCGGGTTCCGGTTCCGGTTCTGAAACAAATATTCTTACAGGTTCGGTTCCGGTTCCTGCATAAAGGTTCCGGGTTCCGGTTCCGGTTCGAAAATTTTAAATCAAACTATAATAATAAAACTTCAGTATTACCAATGTCAAATTTAATGCCATTATTGGATTTGGATTTTCCTATGAATGCAAGCACAGGTGTAGGCAGTGCCTGTATAAAATTCACAGGATGGTGCGCAGAGTAAATATCAGAGGAGACAGTATAGTGGCTGCAATTTTCTCCATAAGACAACATAAACATTCATTTTTCTTGAACTATCATATTCAAATTGTCGACAATGCAGTTCTCATCGCAGTAGTCAGATTCAAAAATTGAAAACTCGAGCAGCGTTTTCATAATGAAGATTATTATTTCTTATCAAGAATTAAAATTTTTCCAAAAATACATTTTGGAAATGTTATCAAAAAATAAACTTTATACTACTTTGTGAATAATATTATATCCAAGTGATATACATGATTTTTTATTAAAAAAAGGAACCTTAATGAACCTTTAAGAACCTTTAAGAACCTAATTGATTATAAAGGTTCGGGTTCCGGTTCCGGTTCTTTGGGAAACAAGTATAACGGTTCCGGTTCCGGTTCTGGTTCCGAAATTATAAAGGTTCATACCGGTTCTAGGTTCCGGTTCCGGTTACGGTTCGGGTCCCTGCATGATTATAACGTAGACCATCGAATAAACGTCTTAGTATGCATTCTGTTCCTGTACTCTGAAGCCTGCAACTTATGTTTCTTGTTTAGTTGGGCATGACGAACATGTTCAGTGGCGCTGCGGATTTCTCTGGACTTGCTGATAATGGAGTGCCGTTGAGAGTGAGCCAAGTTGTTCACAAAGCCTTCATCGAAGTGGACGAAGATGGAACTGAAGCGGCGGCAGCAACAGGTCAGTGACGACCTTAAAACCCCTGTTAACCTGGACACCATATTTTTGTAATCGTACCTGACACCAATCACTACCGTTGTTGATCAATAGTTTTTGATTTGTGATAAGCAGAAAATTAGAGAAAAAAATATTTATAAACTTGAAAAATGTGTTTGAAAAGAATAACTTCGTGTGCTATTTTTCGCTTCATTGAGTGTACATTTAAAATACAAACATTGAGTTGTTGACGTTCATAAAATGTGTTTAAATACCTTCAATAATGATCTCATTTCGATCGTAAATTCATCCGTGTTGACTTTTATTCGTCAAGATTCTTAGAACACGGGTTGCGGGCTCTAAGATTGTGACACAAATTCCCAGGATAAGGCGGGGTCAAGAGGTAGCGAGTATGCAGAATTCATAACAAAACGCTATATTTACACTCTCAAGTACCAGCTGGTAAAATATAATGTGGAGCGTAATATGAGATTTTATTAATTGCAGGTAAATGATCAGCGCTTTATTTTTTTATAAAATATGGTTAGGAAGAGGAAGATTTGTTTGTTATTTCATCATATGCTTAATCCTGGACACTTACCTAATATCGCCAATTTGTCAGTAGCACCGTGTTACTGTAGCACGATATGCTAGTTGCCATGGCGACAATGTTAGCTCTTATGGCTAAAACTTTTAAAACAAAAGTTGTGCTACAGTAACACGGTGCTACTGAAATCTGGCGATATTAGGTAAGGGTCCTGGGTTGCACGTAGTTTGCTCACACCGAATATTTGAAGATGAAAATTGATGTTATACTCTAATACTGACTCGCCAAGTTTCGCAAGGTCCTATGTATCATTTCAAGACCATACGCGTTAGGCTGGATGTTTCAACATTGCGTCAATGTGCTTAAATCCCCGAACAAGATATATATAGAATTTCCAAGATATATCTCTCTATAAATGTGAGTTAGCCCTATCTTTAATACGGTGACTTTTAAAAACACCGTAATTTTCCTAGTAAATATTAGATTTAAACAATTTTCCGCCTATAGATTTCATTCAAAATCTTATATATTAAGCTGTATGTGTATTAAACACCCCATAAAAAACACTTCGTGTAAAAATACCAGCCAAGTCTCTTCAACTAAAAAAATATAAAATCTAAAAATTCTGCACTGAAAAGTAGTGATATCAAAAAATTAGCCAAGTCAAAACTTTATTTGAAAATCAAAAAATACTTGGCGCATCGTGTACATAAATAGCTTGGAAGTATAAGCCAATTATAAATTATACATGAAATATACATATACATAGTATACCTATAATGCCCTAAAAAAAACGATGCGCCAAGTATTTTTTGATTTTCAAATAAAGTTTTGACTTGGCTAATTTTTTGATATCACTACTTTTCAGTGCAGAATTTTTAGATTTCATATTTTTTTTTAGTTGAAGAGACTTGGCTGGTATTTTTACACGAAGTGTTTTTTATGGGGATATCACTCCTTTTTTTAGTTTATTCTAACAACTTGTGACACATATGAAATGAACAATTACTAAATTCTTTTAAAAAATCATCACCCTTTACAATTTCGTTACCACTAATGAATAGCAGCGTATGGTCCTAAATAATTGCTTTAAATGATCTTTCACGAAGAATAGCAAAGGTTTCATTCCAATCAGTCAACCCAGTTCCGAGATATGGAAACACTTCGGTTTTCAAAATGGCTGCTGAACTTTCTGCAATGCCACATAGAATTTATTTCTATAAATGATGTGTATCATTTTAAGCTTTCTGAATATGTATTTATTGTATAGGAGGGAATTATAATAATTTATACATTTGAATGACGTCATTTCCGGTCTCATAAATAGGAAAATTCTATTTGTACTTTTCATATTCCATAGAGATGGCCATCCGAATCGTTTGGCGCTAGTTTCATACCGATTTGTCTACCAGTTTTTGAAATATGACGTTACTTCCGGTTTAAAAATGGCGGCTGAAATCTCTGACCCCTTGAAGTATATTTGAAACATGATTATAATTTTATAAGCTGTCTCAAATAGTATATTTATTGCATCAAAATAAAAATTTGTGAGATTATTTAAATGTGTGACGTCATTTCCGGTTTGGGTATGGGAAACTGCAAATATTATTGATGATAATACATAAAGTTGACCGTCTAAATTGTTTTGCGCTGGTTTCGTTGAAATCTATTTAGCCGTTATTGAGATATGATGTCACTTCCGGTTTCAAAATGGCGGCTTCCGGTTGGTTTTATAACAAGTCACATAAGACGTCAAAAGTACATACGTTACATAAATATCAAAATAATCGGATCAACCTTTGTTGCCAAAAAGCCAATCGATGTATTTCAAATTTCATTACGTCATTTCCGGTTTCTTTAACATAAGGTTTAGTCTTTTGCTACTTATCATGCATAAAGATGACCGTCTGGATCGTTTGGCGCAATTTTCGTTCCAATCGGTCCAGCCGTTGACGAGATATGACGTCACTTCCGGTTTCAAAATGGCGGCATAAAACCAGTTATAGCAAAAGGCACCTCAGACGCCAAAAGTGCATATGTGGTAAAAATTTTAAATCAATCGGTTCAGCCGTTTAGGCTGTGGCCTGTTTACCGGATTTAAATTCCAGGAGACTACTACTACTACTGAGATTATTATTATTATTATGAAAACCGCCCTAAAACACTGTTTTCACGGCCCTCTAGCGCGCAAAGGGCGTAACCTATTGTTCCCAAATTTGGTATATGTTGTAGGGTGGGCCATAGCTCGAAATTAAGATATATCGCAACAATGTCAGATTTTCCAATTTTAAGATCCAGTAGGCCGAAAATGCCACTTTGATGCTTACAGTAAAAGTGGGTTTGCTCCAGCCTTTTTAAATGAGTGTGTGCGCGCGCTGTACGACTTGGCTGGCGTGGAGCGACCGCTCCACTAGATTAAGGTATTTCTTAATTAATTTTTATATTCACACGTACTCAGTAATTTTTAAAAGTTAAACACCAAAATCTAAATCATTATAACTTTCTCATAATCTGAAAACATAAAATTGAAAACTCAATATAAGTCGAGAGTTGCAAGTTAGACAAGACGATTGATGAAACATTTACATTATATGTTAAAAAAAACGCATGTTGAATTTCAATAAAAAGAGTGATTGGACATATCCCCCCTTATATTGGACCCAGGAAAAAATAATCAATTGTGTACACAACCTAAACTTTTGTTCTATTTCAGGAATGAAGATCGTGCCTATATCTGCTGTTGAATACCACGATCCGCCACCGCCAATCGTGTTCAAAGCTGATCGTCCCTTCGTGTTTGCGATCTACCACAAGACAAGCAAGCAAATCATGTTCATGGGCAGATTCACAGCTCCTTAGAACACAGAGACTTTGCTACGGATATCAGCGAGGAACTGAAGTGACCATACGCGATTATTAAATAAAATGAAATTGAATCTGAAGCACATTTGCCTCCTAAACATAAGTGAAAGTCAAACTCACTATTCCTTGTTTAAATGTGTGTGGTGCACAATATTCCTTGTTTCCATTTTTTTGATTAAATTAAAAATAAATAATTTCATTATTTTAATACCATAATAATCCCATCATGTTCACATCTGACATGATCAAAATACCACAATAATATCTTATTATTTTAAAAAAAGGTCTAATTAGGTATTTATTTATTTGGAAATACTTCTTCTCAATTGTCCATAATCTAAATGTTTGATAATGTTTAAACTTTGTCAAGGTCAAAATAAAATATTATTATCTTTACTAATATGCATCCAAATCCAAAGTATAAGCATAAGCATACTCGCTCCAGAGTATATAGGTATTCATAATTTAAACCGTGGTAAATCATTGATAGTTATATATAACCCAGATGCAGTGTATAGTTAAATCTAAGTACATTTTGTAAAGGTACTTATAGATGAAATAGGCTTCTTGCATTTGAAGTCACATAATACCGACTGAAGAGCAAAACCTTTCAAGCTAAAAACAATAGGTACCTACCTAAATTACTTCTCTCATCTTAATATTTTACTTGGCTGGCGTAAAGCAATTCCGACCGACTAGAAAAACGTCAGTTAAATATAATGATAACGAATAAAAGGTCACTTGACCCCTGGTTGGTCCCAGTGAATCTGTTATCAGCTGATTATGCTCTTTGCGAATATCACTTGTAGCTGAACCTTGCTGAAGAACGGCTCTGTGCGTACACGTTAAATCATCACGGTAAGTTATCAATGTATTTAATTAATTCGTCTGTTGTAAAGGTAAACATTGAAAATAATATAACCACAAATCGTTATAGCTTTTGTACCATTAAATTTGACGAAAAATGTGAAGAATAATTAATGTGGCTAGTTGATTAGTCGACCTTTGCAAATATGACATTAAAATACATCTAATTGAGCGAGCGTAGCGAGCGTCACCACGGTACTCTTATGGCACTTTCTCTGTGTGTTTTTTTTTGTTTGTTTGTTTGTTTTTTTTTTTTTTTTTTTTTTTTGCCTGCACTGCCCAGGTCAAACCGCACAACCAATCGATCTGAAATTTTGTACACATACTAACGTAATCTATGCGATCCCTGGGATCTTTACTGAACGAGATCCTGTGATTGGTTCAAATTTTATAAAAATTATCTTTCGATTGGTTGGTTCGATCAATTTGAAATTTAGCAAAGTCATTGCAACCAACATTGTACCCAATCAAAAAAAAATTCAGCCAAATCCTCCAATTGGTTCAAATTTGAAACCATTTTTCCTGTGATTTTTGAAATTTAAACTGGAACCGATTGACCGACCAACTAAAAACTTCGCATGGTCATTGGTACCAACATTTAAGGTATTTTTGCCAATTTTCACTCTAATCTGTCGTTAATTTCAAAAGTTTTTGTAATTTTAGGGACATTTTGCGTGTTGGCTGTCAAATTCACGGCGACTCGAATCTACAGTTCAAGGCAAGGTAGTTAGAGCAGAAAGTTTTAAACGATATGAAACTAATAATAATGACCGTTCAACAGATTGATCTGATATTGTGTACACACACTACATATCATATCATATGGGTGGTCCCAGGTATATTTTTTGAACGAGATCCTGTGATGACATGGCAGTGGTGACGGTTTGTTCCGTTCCGAACAAACCGTCACCACTGCCATGTCATTACAAGATGGTTCCGAAAACGTCCACGACGAGATCCTGTGATTTTTGAAAATAAACAAGGAACCGTTCAATCATAAAGGTTTAATCGATCAACTTAAAACTAAGCAAGGATTGGCACCAATATTTTTGGAGATTTTGGAGATTTTTATACAAGTCTGTGACGAAACTAAAGAATTGTTGGCTTTTAATGACATTCGATAGACATAATTTCGGTTCGAGGTGTTGCGTGTATCCGTGCTCGCTCATCAACGCGTTACACAGAGCGTTTTCCTAGTAAATTACAATGTACTCTGCCCAAACTGGAATTTCTAGGAGTTTAGGCACACACATTGACAATAGCTATGCTAATGCTATTCTTGCTAATGTTAAGCTATGCTTTTTCACATAATTCTTTAGCTGACAATTTTACATTATATTGGCGATATTTAGGAAATATTTAGTTGAGGATGGACGGTGGGAAGGAGTCGGTAGTTAACTATTTACCAGCATTTACCTGTCGACTGACGGAAACCAAAAGGAAGTCTGCATGTGTGTGTTTATTTTCAAAACTGATAGGTTCTACATTTTGATCAGCTTATTGTTATCAGTTAGCACAGTTCATTTTATCAATTTATTGCAATTTGCTAGTACAGATATTTGATTTCTGGCCAGTAAACTCTTAAAAAGTTCCAATTTCAATTTTTTTAAATTAAAATAGCGACACATTTGAACTCTTTTAACACGGACCTCGGTTTAAGGTAAAACAGCTTCGCCGATCAAGCTGAAATTATGCAGCTCGCATACCTTATGAAATTTCGAAACAGAACAGCTAAAGGATCAATAATAGCCTAATCAATAAACATGAGCAACAAATGCGCATATATAAGAAATATTATACAGTATTGATACGCATCCGCACATTTTACAATAATAACTCAATATCAATAAACTGTGAAGCAAATATACACAAGAAATAACTACAGGGAAAACTTTTATTAATAATAATAAAACACTGTCATTATAAATTGATTGCCACTTGGACACAGTATAGCAATAATATCAAATAAGAATAACAATTTAAAATTATGAACATGAAGTGAAAATAACATGAAACAACCCTATACAATAAAACAATTTACAAATTACTTTGAAATTACTAAAGATTATGAAGCCAATGACGTTGATGAAAATGATGAGGATGATGATGATGATAATTTATTAGAAGTAAAAAGCTAATATGGACTATAAAGATGATTACGTAAAATGGAAATGGAGCCCTTGAGTGATAATATACTAATGTGAGAAATGAATGATTTACTAAACTTAAATTTACTACAAAAATCCTTAAAAAAACGAGTAATAGTGCCTCTTGAGCCGACGAGCAGTCCTATTACTTCTATCGAAGTGGCGTTGTACTTGTCCAGGAAGTAAGGGATCGTTGGATTGTAGATAGCCTTCTTCTCCAAGAAGTTATTGTATGTATTGCCGTGACAGCCTGAGTTACAGAAATAACCCAAATTCAATCAACTTGAGAAACAAGTACGCATAACAAGGAATATATTTGTGTACATTCTTCTTATATCACCCAAACAGAAACGCATAACAGGGCTCGACATAATGAACTCACCCAGCCCAAACAAAATAACTATCTTATCAAATATTATCAAATAGTTTCTAACTCAGTTAAGTCATCATTCAAAAGTTTTAATCCATTTAAAGTTCATGTGGAAAACTAACTGCAACATCACAACACAGCGTTACGTCAACAAACGAATGGCGTCATGGAATACATTCCATGTGAGTACGTACCTTAATACAACTCCTCAAAACCCGGTGTGTAATATAGAATGCACCAAGACACCGTGCAATGCACACGAATAACACAATGTATACATCGTAAGAAACAAACTGAACTCGATAACATGTAAACACAAACTGGTTGCTATCAAAAATTAATCATGTCCCCACATTTTCTCAGTCAGCCGCCAAGGTTGGTCAGAGTTAGCTAGAGGGCGGCAGGAGTAAACTATCTACTATAGCCTCTAACGAGGGTAAGGGGGAAACTAACTTTTATAGGAATTGTCAACACGGTGATGAAGAGGTGGGTCGACATTTTTTATTTTTTAGTAGCGATCAAGGAAGTACTGCATTATTTTCAATAGAATTGAAACCTGATGGATGTTAGTTGATAACAATATTCTCATTGATTCTTATTATTTTCACGCTCACATTTCGAGAATAGGTCCTTTAAAGTTCTTAGTGACTTCTTGATTTCATAAATTTATTTTTGACAAACGAAAGTGACTTGAATCGAAGTTCATAGTTTTGCCGCAGGCGAATATTTTTCAAGCAACGACTTCTCTTCTGCGAAAATATATTAAGTTTTTAAACATTTTTGGAGTGAAATTAAGGTTGTTAAAACTCAAGCTCGGGACATATTGCGCAAGATTTATCTTTTTCGTCAGACCTTATTCAGAAAAATTCGCTGATTACAAAAAATAAGTTTTCAGCACAAATGTGATGGAAAATTGCCTACATTTCTGTGTAAAATTCAAATTTTTAGAACATATTTTTTTTAAAGTAACAAAAAACATTTTTTTTGACAAATAAAATGTACTATATGAAGGTCTGTCAAATACAAAAACGAAGTCGTGACCAAAATGTGTCCATTATTTGAATACGGACTGGAGCATTTTCTGCATTTACTTATGTAATAAGTGCATGCACACAATATATATCCTACGGAACAGGTTGGGTGAGTGGTTAACGCTCTCAGCTTGTATTCCGGAGGCCCGGGTTCGATTCCCGCGACCGTCCTTCCTGACTGGGGTTTTTTCGTGGTTTTCCCTCAGTCTTCAGGCAAATGCTGGGAAGGTACCCTACTAATATGCCACGACCGCCTCCTTCCCACCTTCCATCCTTACCTACTCTTCACCATCATCTCCCAATCATCATCATAATCATCCATCCGTCGCCATTAGCCTCGCTGCAGAACAGTGCGACGTTAAGCCCCAGACAAAAAAAAATATATATCCTACTTCAGAGTTATAACTGTTTAGTAAGTTAAGAGTTAAAGAGTCCCGCAATTTAAGGCGGGAAAAGCGTAACCACAATTTCAATAAAATTTGCTACCTATAACATTGAATTCTAATAGAAATTTTATGTTACACTAGAATATCGTCAAAAATAGCATCCTGAGCAAGTTTTTGAGATAAACCCATATGATCTCCCCTTGTTATCTGGTTGCGGCCAAGAAAAATCGTGAATTTTTAGGCTAAAATGAAGATTAAATTTTTTGTGTCGATAGATTTCAACAAAAATCTTATTTTTCTAGTAAACATATGAACATTCAGAGAAAAAATTAAAACAATACCAACGTGAGCTATTTTAAAAGTTACACACCAAAAACTGAATACATTTCCTTTACATCCATTGTTAAAAATTTCCTCATTTTCTAAAGACATAAAATTAAAAATACAATAACAATTGTCAATAAAAAATATTTTCGTTGTGTGTTATTCGATGTCTCAGTATTTGCCAGAAAAATTCTCGCAACCCCAGGATCTAGGTTATAGCCTACACGTTGGGGTGCAATTTTCACTCTTTCTTATGATATGTTCCTCTTTGCTTCTAGATGTCGCTAGCTATGAAGGTGCTGAGCTTGTTGTCTATCCTGCTAGGAGCAGCGCATGCGCAGCAACTCGACTCAGCAGACAAGACGGCGCTGGACAGTCTCAGCGCAAGCGCATTCAACTTCACCGGCGACCTCTATGCTGTAAGTTATTGCATTTATAGATCATGTAATTAATGTATACTCAGATAGATATTCTGATAAACTTGTGCAGTATTGGCATTATTCTTAACAATTTCTTCGCGAGTAGCTTGCGTGAAAATATGTAACTGAAGCTTTTTGCCAAAGTCTGAGTTATGTTTTAAGGGAACTACAAATTAGGTATTATAGCTGTACAAGTTTTTAAATAATTTGAGAACTGAGTGTATCAAGCCAGAAAGTAAAGGTTTTAATCCTATAACTTATTTGGTTATCATTTAGGTTCAATAAAGATATTGAATTCTGTGTTTTGTTGTCATCAGGAGCTATCCAAGTCACCTGGCAACGTGATCTTCTCCCCACTCAGCATCCACTCCATCTTGACTATGACGTCACTCGGAGCTCGATCACACACAGCGCAGCAGATGAGACAAGCGCTCCATCTGGCGGGGACAACCGACACTACTCGCGCCTACAAACAAGTCTACCAGCAATTCAAGTCGATGGTTGGTAGATTTATTTTAATTCTTAAATGTTAAATCTTTTCTCTAAAATATTCTGATTTGTAGAGACAAAGGATACTGGAAAGGAGACTTTCACAGGTGGAATACTGTCAGGAGTTGAAATAAACACACCACTAAACGCATGGCTTACTACTAACTGCCATAAGCTCGTTCATCTACGTGGACCTTCAAATTGATGGTATTATTATTTAGTGGGTTTTCTACACTAACTACGGCCGTTTCCCACATGGCTGATGCCACCTCCTCCTATCCATACAATCATCATCTTCCAACCCTCTTGCCTCCATGTCCGACCTGACCTGTCGCTTCCACTCCTCTCTAGGTCGTCCTCTCCTTCTTCGTCCTGGAGGCGTCCACTTGGTTACCTTTTTCGGCCATCTCTCCTCTCTCATCCTTTGTACATGGCCATACCAAACCAGTCTCCTTTTGTTCAAGGTATCCGTATCTTTGGTTTCAACCTTCATTATTCTCTTGATCTCTTCGTTCCTAATGTGTTCGATCCTGGAGACCCGGCAGCTCCTTCTCAGGTAATCCATTTCTACAGCCTCAAGCCTCTGCCTATCTCTCTGAGTAACTTCCCAAGTCTCTGCCCCATACAATAAAATACTTCGAACAATTGTCTCATACAATTTTTTTTTCTTTTTCCGTATCCCTTTTGACCAAAAAAGTGAATTCAACCAATGAATTGCTCGCCTGCACAATCCTGCTGTTTATCTCATTCTTATTCTAATTATCTCATCCTCAATTGATTAGATTTGAAATCTGTTGTGTTTTCAGAACAATGCCAACGTGGCCTTGGAGCTGGCAAACAGGATCTACGTGAAGAAGGCTGTGACTCTGAATGCAGAGTTCCTGCAGGAATCCAGGGAAGTGTTTGAGTCCGAGGCCGAGGTCGTGGACTTAACCTCTGACGCGGCGGACAAGATCAACAGTTGGGTGGAAAACAAAACCAACCATAAGATCAAGGACTTGGTCAGCAGAGGTAATGTCCAAATGTAAAATAATATCAAAAGTTTTGTTTACAATGACTGTAAGAAATTACAATCCATTTGGCTCCTTAAATATACATCCATTTTCACGCAGAGTATCTTCTCCAAAAGAATAACCAAAATTATTTCGTTCTACCTATTGGTTCAAAATTATCAGGTAAAATTCAATAACACGCCTACAGGTACTTTTCGATAACGTTGGTACTTTAACTCTACACACATTACCTACCTACCCAAAATTCTAAGCGTCTAATAATGCAATTTAATGACCAACAATGTTTGCAGAGGATTTGAACGAGGACACCGCTATGGTCCTGGTAAACGCCGTCTACTTCAAGGCTTTGTGGCAGAATGAGTTTGAAGACAGGCGAACATTTATGAAGCCGTTCCATCTGATTGATGGCTCGACCCATGATGTTCTTATGATGGAAGACAGAGCAACTCATCCTTATTTGGAAGTTCAGGACTCTCACACACAAGTCGTGGAGCTGCCCTACAGAGTGAGTTGGATATCATGGTAGTTGTTAAATCTATTTACTGTGTAAGAATGACGATCTTCAAATCTACTCTCAAGCTTTATTCATTTAGCTCCATTTTGAATTATATTTTTAATTTTGTAAAATATTTCTAATGCTATTAAATTGGTTTAATAGATTGCTGGATGGAAATCTAATAAATGGGTTGGCTTTATATGTTTTAAGGTTGCATTATTATACAGTGAATGCACTTTAATACCCTGGTTTCTAGACAACATACCTCAATCTAATTATTTTTGGGGGGGACAGTCTATTTTTAACATAAGAAAATAGATAAATAAAGATAATTATTACTTATTACTAATCATTTACTTGAAATATCGGCCCCCAGTTAGGTTTTGGTCAGCTGCGACGTTGATGAGATTACCATTAATTACGCTATTTTCACAAGAAAGTTGTAGACAGCGTTTTTCACAAAATTAGATCTTGGTTCAAGAAATAGACCTTCATTGAGATATTGTATCACAATTATAAATTGACGATGAGAGAAAGCTCATCGAACCATCGACAACGGCCCTTTTCAGGGCCAACATCAACACAGAGCATCACCGAAGAAAATCCCCACGAATTCTAAATTTGATAAAATCGCTGGTCTCAATAATGCATTTAGACTAATCTGATATTCAACGCTGTTCACGTAAGACATTTTTGCTCGTCGAAAGATAGATTAAAATCTACTTTGTTTCAATGATTATTGTATTCCCCAGGAATGCAATGTGAGCATGCTAATTCTGCTGCCAAGTGTGGACAAACATTTGGCAGATCTTGAAGCAGAGATCAAGGAGAAGGGTCTGGATTCATTCATCAACCACCTCAGTGAAGTCTTTCTTCAAGTGTTTCTACCACAGTTCCGTGCGAAGTTCGAAGTCGAACTCACGGATGCTCTGACCAAGGCAAGTGAAGACAGCTAGAAATTGAAATTTACTATTCTTAGCAGCCGGATATTTGGTAGGCAAATTCATCGTAATTATAGGTCAACATAAACAAGTGTGATGGAAACAAATTCAATAATTTAATGCATCTCTGGATGTATGGAAACCAGAATCTATTCATGAATGTCCTACTCTTCTTCCAACCATCTCAGATTACACTACTCTCTCCATAACTTACATAACTTCAATCCACCTCTAATCCGGTCTCCTTCCACTCCTTTATAACAGCTTAGAACCCAAATTCCCTCCTTTAGCTTCTATTCTTCCATTTCCATTTATGAAAAATGTAACCACTTACTTGCCCTTGAAAAGTATTGGTTGGGAAACAAAATTAAACAAAAATATGATGCATACTGTTGATTTCTGCACATTTCTGCTGAGGTAAACACTCTGTCACTGGCCTCCAAATTGCAGTAATTAACTTTCCTGAAAAAAAAAAAAATTTACCAGAGTAAATTTCCAGTGGAAATTCCGTTCATTCGGAAAATCGTCCACCGATGTCTACGATGTAGTTGCAGTCGATCAAGTTCATGATTCTTGTTATTCAGATTGGCATGGCGGACATGTTCACTCGCGATGCGAATTTCTCTGGACTTACTGATAATGGAGTGCCGTTGAGAGTGAGCCAAGTTGTTCACAAAGCCTTCATCGAAGTGGACGAAGATGGAACTGAAGCGGCGGCGGCGACAGGTTAGCATTTCATAGGAACTATGGACTTGCATCATATAAAAACATAGGAAAACGTAACCCTAGTATTCCTACACACAAAGAGAAAACAAGTTAGATGTTATTTAAAATAATTAATTATCATACTAATGTGTGGACCTCTCAGAAGCCAAACTAATCTTAGTTTGAGTAAAAGGGATCCCCATAAAAAACACTCCGTGTAAAAATACCAGCCAAGTCTCTTCAACTTAAAAAAAAATAATGAAATCTAAAAATTCTGCACTGAAAAGTAGTGATATCAAAAAATTAGCCAAGTCAAAACTTTATTTGAAAATCAAAAAATACTTGGCGCATCGTGTACATAAATAGCTTGGAAGTATAAGCCAATTATAAATTATACATGAAATATACATATACATAGTATACCTATAATGCCCTAAAAAAACGATGCGCCAAGTATTTTTTGATTTTCAAATAAAGTTTTGACTTGGCTAATTTTTTGATATCACTACTTTTCAGTGCAGAATTTTTAGATTTCATTATTTTTTTTAAGTTGAAGAGACTTGGCTGGTATTTTTACACGGAGTGTTTTTTATGGGGATATCACTACTTTTTTTAGTTTATTCTTACAACTTACGTGTGACACATATCACATGAACAATTACTAAATCCTTTAAAAAAAATTACCCTTTACAATTTGGTTATTCTCATGAAAAAAACAAAGGTTTCATTCCAATCGGTCAACCCAGTTCCGAGATATGGCAACACGTCGGTTTTCAAAATGGCCGCTGAACTTTCTGCACTGCCACATAGAATTTATAACTATAAATGATGTGTATCATTTTTAGCTTTCTGAATATGTATTTATTGTATAGGAGGGGATTATAATGATTTATAAATTTGAATGACGTCATTTCCGGCCTCATAAATAGGAAAATTCTAGTTTGACTGTTCCTATTCCATAGAGATGTCCTTCCGAATCGTTTGGCACTAGTTTCATACCGATCTGTCAACCAGTTTTCGAGATATTACGTCGTTTCTTCCGATTTCAAAATGGCTGCTGAAATCACTGACCTCTTGAATTATAATTTAAACATGATTTCATTTTATTATAAGCAGTCTCAAATAGTATATTTATTGCATCAAAATGTAAATTTGTGCGTTTTTTAAAATGTGTGACGTCATTTCCGGTTTCAGTATGGGAAACTGCAAATATTATTGATGATAATACATAAAGTTGACCGTCTAAATTGTTTAGCGTTGGTTTCGTTTAAATCTATTAAGACGTTATTAAGATATGATGTCATTTCTGGTTTCAAAATGGCGGCTTCCGGTTGGTTTTATATCAAGTCAAATAATATCACAAAAGAACATACGTTACATAAATATCAAAATAATTGGATCACATTTGTTGCCGAAATGCCAATCGATGAATTAAATTTCATGACGTCATTTCCGGTTTTGTTAACATAAATTTTAGTCTGTTGCTATTGATTATCCATATAGATGACCGTCCGAATCGTTTGGCGCTATTTTCGTTCCAATCGGTCCAGCCGTTGTTGAGATATGACGTCACTTCCGGTTTCAAAATGGCGACACAAAAAATTCATGGGGTGAAGGTTAAATCAGAAGCCAAAAGTGCACACGTGGTAAAAATGTGAGATCAATCGGTTCAGCCGTTTAGGCTGTGGCCTGTTTACCGGATTTTAGCTCCAGCCTACTACTACTACTACTACTGAGATTATTACTGATTATTATTATGAAAACCGCCCTAAAACACTGTTTTCACGGCCCTCTAGCGTGCAAAGGGCGTAACCTATTGTTCCCAAATTTGGTATATGTTGTAGGGTGGGCCATAGCTCGAAATTAAGATATATCGCAACAATGTGAGATTTCCCAATTTTAAGATCCAGTAGGCCGAAAATGCCACTTTGATGCTTACAGTAAAAGTGGGTTTGCTCCAGCCTTTATTTGAGAGTGTGCGCGCCGTACGACTTGGCTGGCGTGGAGCGACCGCTCCACTAGATTTTATCATATTTCCAATTTTAAATTCCTGGATTTAAATCTAGGGTTTGTTTGCTTGGTGTCTCGAGATATAAATTTTATAGTAATTCAAAAAATTTTAAAAATTATTTTTCTAAAATTTCTGTTTTATACGGCCTCTTTTATTATACACCTCAAAATTGCAATTCACAAGGCGCAAAGAGAGATGTGAAATAAATTTACTCATTATATTCGTAATTTTAATATTTAAATGTGAACGCTTCTGTCGAAGAAGCTTGACTAATATTTCAAGAAACGCAAATTTCAAACCAGCTTTGTGTAAAAAAATAATTCTTCAGACAATCAATGGCATCAATGGCGCAGGGAACAATGTTCCTGTAAGAAAAAATAAAATTTTTAATTTTTCCAAAAATATCCTATGTTATTCTATCAACAGAAAAAATATCTTTAACCTTAGAATTACAGGTTATGTCGAGATTTGTTCATACGGTTTAACGAACAAATTGTGATTTTAAATGGAATACAAATTTTCCTGCAAATCGTCTCGTTGTAAAATGTATCATTCATATTTCTTTCTTTCAGGAGTGAAAATGTCATTAGATTCTGACTTACAATACCACGATCCGCCTCCGCCAATCGTGTTCAAAGCTGATCGTCCCTTCGTGTTTGCGATCTACCACAAGACAAGCAAGCAAGTGATGTTCATGGGGAGAATCACGAAGCCAGAGCGCATAGGGCCTGACTGGAGCATTTTCGCAGATGGAAACTAGGCACCGAGGGATTAACAACTCGACATTTTAGTGTACACCTCATTTTTATATTATAGATTTTGTTTTATGATTTTTGTGATTTTTTAGGATTTTTTTATTTTTGTTAGTGATTTTTTTAATTTTTATTTATTTTAAATTTGATGTTTTTATGATTTTTTTTAACATTATTTTTTAAATGATTTTTAGATTTTTTTTAAATTTGACGTGATTTTTTTAAAATTTATTTTACATAAGGCTTATTCCACCAGTAATAGACCAATTTTAAGAAAAATGGTTGCGGCACTATTTAATACGATTTTCTAACTTTGCTCACAGAAACATATATACTTATGAATGTAAAAACGATTTTTTGCATATTTTTTACTTTTGTCGCTTAGAAGATACGGGCCTTAGAGGTTTGGAGAACAAGCAAAATAAGGGTATACGGCAAGTCTTACATTTGTACCAAAATCAAAGATAATTGTGTTCCACCAGCGTTGTTAGATTCAGAAAATGTTAATCTTTCAATAAAAAAATTCAACATTAGATTTGGGAAACTCTAACTGTGCAAATTTGGGGTGCACATTTTCGGCGGGAAATCGTGTTTTTTTGAATTTTTGAGCCAATGTTATTCGTTCAATGTTAGTTATTTCAAAACAATTATTTTTGTGTATGAACTACATACCAAGTGGTATAATAATTAGCTGATAAACATTTAAAATTATTCCATTAACCTAGCTAAAAAAATATCCAAATATTTGGGAATTTAATTTTTTCCCATTTTCAAGGTCATCGTACGGAAAAGGGGGACCTCGTATAATCTGGTGGAACATACACTAAGATTGGCGAATATAAGGTTGATAATTACTGAAAGTTTTGTTTTGTATATTGACTTGGTATAGAAGTTACGATACTGTCCTTAGGGTCAAAATTGAAAATAAATTAATTTTTGACATTTTCGAGGTCATAGTACGGAAAGGGGGACCACATATATTCTGGAAAGAGATGCGCTTACATTCACGTATATAAGGTTAGTAATTACCGAAAGTTTTGTTTTGTATAATAGTTTGGTATAGAAGTTACAGTAACGTTGATGAGGTACTGCATATGGAAAATAAGTTAATTTTTGGAATTTTGTAGGTCATAGTACGGAAAAGGGGGACCTCATTTTATCTGTAAAAAATTACGATTAAATTGGTGATGTTGATGTTCTTAATTTCTCAATGTTTGGTTTTGTATATCATGTTAACTTAAAACTGACAATAGATTCTAAATTATCATATTTATTTATCTTCGGGTTGTACTACACCTAGGTCTAATATTTTAAATCATCTAAAGCGATGAAATCTTGATCGTTGATATTTATATAGTAAAAATTAAAATAATAATCATGCGCATATCATAAATGTGCATCATTAATTTTTTTTTATAAAATCTGAATCAGAAGTAAATTTGAGCCGTGAATACCTCATCAATGATACCTAACTTCTATACCAAACTAATATACAAAACAAAACTTTCGGTAAAAACTAACCTTATATACGTGAATGTAAGCGCATCTCTTTCCAGAATATATGTGGTCCCCCTTTTCCGTACTATGACCTCAAAAATGTCAAAAATTAATTTATTTTCAATTTTGACCCCAAGGACAGTATCGTAACTTCTATACCAAGCCAATATACAAAACAAAACTTTCAGTAATTATCAACCTTATATTCGCCAATCTTAGTGTATGTTTCACCAGATTATACGAGGTCCCCCTTTTCCGTACGATGACCTTGAAAATGGGAAAAAATTGAATTCCCAAATATTTGGATATTTTTTTAGCTAGGTTAATGGAATAATTTTAAATGTTTATCAGCTAATTATTATACCACTTGGTATGTAGTTCATACACAAAAATATTTGTTTTGAAATAACTAACATTGAACGAAAAACATTGGCTCAAAAATTCAAAAAAACACGATTTCCCGCCGAAAATATGCACCCCAAATTTGCACAGTTAGAGTTTCCCAAATCAATTGTTGAATTTTTTTATTGAAAGATGAACATTTTCTGAATCTAACAACACTGGTTGAACACAATTATCTTTGTTTTTGGTACAAATGTAAGACTTGCCGTATACCCTTATTTTGCTTGTTCTCCAAACCTTTAAGGCCCGTATCTTCTAAACGACAAAAGTAAAAAATATGCAAAAAATCGTTTTTACATTCATAAGTATATATGTTTCTGTGAGCAAAGTTAGAAAATTGTATTAAATAGTGCCGCAACGACCACTGGTCTAATTCCGGTGGAACGACCCTTAATTGATTTTTGTTGATTTTTTTTATGATTTTTAATGTCTATTTTTTATCTTCTTTTTTAATTTTTTGATTTTATTTACATATTTTTGTGATTTTTCATCTTTTTTTATTATTTGATTTTTTTACAAATTTAATTTTCTTTAATTTTTTAAAATTAATCTGTGATTTTTTGATTTTTTAAAACTTTTCTGATTTTTTCAGTTTTTTTTCAAAGTGTACACCGATTTTTTTAGTTGTTCACCTCTCGCGAGGCACAGGGCTGACCTCATGAGATCATTGCATCATATTTTGTTGCTGAACTACACAATACAAAATATTAACGGGATCTTTAACCCTTTGAGGGACGAATTAAATAATTTTTCTAAATGAACATTTATTTTCATTAAATATGTTTACTACATTACTCTGACCTTAAAAATATTTATTTTTATTTTTTTTATTTTGTAATTAGGTGATAATTTTGTAATTACATGGTGGTTTCGCTGTGCGACCACTGCACCACCTGGGTCTAAAAAAGGGTGCAAATTTACAATTTTTAATAATTGAAATCTTTAATTTTTATTGAGAATACATGAAGATATAATGAAATTGATGTGTCAATCAACATGAAGAACTCAATTCTTTGAATCGTCTGTGACAGAGTTCATGTTATTCATCGTAATTAGCGGAAACCGGCAGCGTCAATTGATCCACTTTGGACATTAGGGTTCCTTCCATGTGATACAGAGCGCAAACCTTCGAAAAGTGCTTTATGTCATGTGGGAAGATGATTTCTCTGATCATACCTCGTCTCTTATGGCTCATATGGCTTGGAACGGTGGAGCGATGAACGCGACGGTTAGAACTGCGTACCGCACGTGGCCGCTACGGCTATGCTCCAATCAATTCATCTCAATGGTGAGATAAACCAGCTTTAATGGCATTGTTTTGGTATGTTGTTGGTCTTACAATATAAATGCATTGGAAAATCAATAAAACAAATAATGTTTTATTATACGATATTTCAAAAGTTTCGTCCCGTATCGTTGATAAATGGCTAAACGTTGACAGCGAATGTCTGCTTTGACCAATCAGGTAGCGCAGTAGGCAGTGTGGGTGAATATCTTTGGACACAGGTTCCATATCAGGACAAGGGAAGTTCATTTTCAGTAGAATAGTTGCTCTCCGCTTCAGAGTTGTCTCGGGTTGAAGCGACGCGTAGACGAGAGACCGCGCGCTTCTCGCTCGTTTCACTCGTTATCACTTGGAATTTCCTCTAACAGTTCTGCTATCGAGCCTATATGAAGGAAGTATTGTCATGACGCCAACATGATTGCAAAAGTTCACTCCTAAATTATATTTTTACATTTGAAAAAAAAAATTAGGTTAGAGTACCCAGGTCGCTAAGGGGCAGTGGTTTCGCTATGAAACCACCATCTAATTAGGTCATAAATGACAGGAATATAGTAATAAAATATTATTGAGAAAATATTTTGATTTTATACATAATAATGATCATATTAACCTTATTCAGAGATCAGAAATATATACCAAAACAAAATTAACTATGTTTCCTCACGGCCTTCTTGAATACAAATAATATCGAAGGAGAAAAATCGATCATTATTGAATAATCGATAGTACAGACCAAAAATTTCAAACTCTACGACTTTTTCTTAATAGATGGCACTAGTAGTCGCCATTTAGAGTGTGGTCACCCACTGAAACCACAGCACTGCTCCAATAAAAAATATAATGTGTGTGGTTTCCCTGTGAAACCACTATCCTTCAAAGGGTTAATAAAAGGGAAACAGCTACGAATCTTTGGTTTAACAATAAAAATACCAACATTCCTGAGGACATATTATCCTCAACCATCCTAGTTCAACGTTTAGTGATTCACAGCAATCGTTCTGTACTTCAGAGGTACAAGGTCGGATGTCCATTTGCTCGATGTGGCTTTGCACACTTTTTGAATTATGTAAATAAACTGTTACAATTCAATTGCCATTAGACTGATGTCAACAAATACAGTTTTATTAATTTTCTTACAAAATGACTCTGTCACTGTTATAACTTATGATTGTTTGCGTAAACGCAGAACTAATTGTTTAAATGATCTCACCTCAAGAATCATTGAAATTAATGTCCAGTCTTCTATCTCTAGGTACAGATTTTCATTTGAAAGTACGACAATAAACATTCCGAACCGGGTTACGAACCCAAACCTCAAAAATTATTTAAACAGTGAATTTAATCCATAAGGCACAATTAACATTGGTAATAGTACCGGGCAAAAAGCGACTAACGCATTTCTGAAAGTGATCATTAGTTTGTTTTATCAATGTTCCAGTTCTTAGTTTGGAGATTATTTAATGAAAAACTTCGTTGGACTTTCACAAAATATTTTATTATTTATAAATGCAATATTTCGTCTACTTTCAGCAAACTTTATCAGGGCATTTTAAATGCAATTTAAATTTTATCAAGCAAAGTAGACGAAATATTGCATTTATAAATAATAAAATAGTTTGTGAAAGTCCAACGAAGTTTTGCATTAGTTTGTTTTATATTTACGAAAGTTAAAAC